>CM031241.1:636743549-637216942 GCA_018340775.1 Taxus wallichiana var. yunnanensis | reverse complement strand
CAAACACAATATATGGTCAACATAAAAGAAGCCAATATTAGTTTAGTGACATATTCACATCTATCATGTATCTCAAGTTGATCAAATTTTCTTGTTCCTGTTTGATTAGTGAAATGGTAACAAATAAAACAAGCAACTCCAATAATGAGAGGGTTTAAAGCTGCATCTAGATGAGATGATGATGGATATGGGGTGCAAATATCCTCCTTGTAGTGAGCTTGATTACTTGCACAATAAATAAAAACTCAACACGAAAATGGATTAGTAGATATGAGGTGGGTTGCCCGATGATGTCAGTCTTGAGAAGTGAAAACTTCCTAGGATGGATGTTAACCCACTTTTTAATAAAAGATAGATAAAAAGAAGGATAAATGATAAGATGGAGAAAAATATGAATTGAGTAGAGAATTTGAGATAAACTAGATAAAATAAAATACAAATTTGATAATGAAAAATGATAAAAAGCGAACCAAACTTGATCAGGTCGATGGTGACCGAGAATTCTAGGCATAGTCGATGGCGTGATAGATCTGAATAAGTGATATGAAACTAATCTAGGACTGATAAGGATGTTGAGATACTGTAAAGGATATGGATATGATTAGAACAAAAAGGAAGGAAGAAAATTGGTATATTTGATGAGAAAATGGTAACTACGATCCGGTTGATGATGATTGAGTGAATCGAGCGGTGAGTGGGTGTGATGAAGATGAAATCTGAAGAAATAGGTGTGTATAATAACAATATTGAAAGGTCTAGGATATGGGGTGATCAGAAATACATAGTTGGAATGGTGGATGATAGATAATAAAATAGATGTGGATCGGGTCGAATGATGACTAGGAAGGGACCTAGGGTTTGGTGGATGAAAATTGATGGAAAATAAAATTTTAGAGAGATGATGGTGATTGATGGAAGGAAGAGCCACGAGATGGATGATAAACCTCTTTTAAATTTGAAGCGCAATGATGATGAGATGAAAATGGAGATTCCAAACAAGCGAAGGTGTGATGCGAAAAAGAAGAGAACTTCAAATATCCAAGGTGATGCAAGATCTCCAAAGTAGCTCCAGATGGTGATAAAAACTTCAAATAAGAGTAGGAAATGAAGCTAAGATCACAAGAAAGCCTAAGTTTCAAAAATTGCATCTTGGTGAGAGGAGGGGTATGGGCTTATTTATAGGGTCGATGATTGATTAAACTAAAATGTAATATAATATCCTAATCTAATGCAAGTTTACGGTGAATAAATGAATATAGAAATACTTGAAATAATACCCAAGTAAACTAAGCTAGAAACATGAAACCATAATGTGCAAAGAGGGTTAGAAGAGCCTTATTCGATTCGTAAGGTTCTTTGGATTGTGTCGTAGTGGAGACCGGCCCGAACATAAATGGAGGATCGTCACATAGAATCCCTAAAACTTATAGATCGACATATTTGGCATTGGATTGGAGCACAGGAGAGGGATAAGGGCACCCAGGTGGGTGCCTTGCTCTAAATTTTGGGCACCTTGGCCAATGTGCGGATGCTCGAAAACCCAAATTATCAAGGTCATAACATGTTCGCACTTGTTCACCTTTTGTTGCATGTATATGTTGAATTCTCTTACCAATGTCACATGTAAATATGAAATGAATGAATCACTGTAAAAACTTAAACAAAGAATCAAACCCTAAAAAAGAAAGATAGAAATGAAGGGGCTTGATTTTCCTCAAGCATGTCAAAATAGCGCCTTATCACTTAGTGTTGTACTACATCTCGAGACCCATGTCACGGTTCTCTTTGTGTGTGTGCGGGAATCTGGCCCTGGAGTTGCTTTGTGGCAGTCCACTTTGTGAGTAATGAGAAAGTATCTAGATGTAGAATGTAAATAATGTGTACATGGAAAAAATAGACTCCCCTCATATGAAGTGTGATGCAGATGAACCAACCTTTGTCTCTTGTGATAGAGTTATAGATGCCTTTGATGGATGCAACCTTTGGTAGAGATAGTAGATGCTTAGTGCTTGGTCCCTTATTATGATCACATAAATTTATATTTATATGATTCCCTTGCTTGAATTTCATAATTAAACCTGAAAAGGTTGACTACCAAAAATATAAGATACTCAAACGGCAAGAAAGGACCCAGAAAGTATGACCAAAGTATAAAGAGGACAAGGGAGCCCAAATTGGATGAGGGCACACGACACTGATGTCTTGTGCGGCGCTAGTATCCAGGATGAAAAATTTCAAAGAATGAAAAGGAAGAATGAGCAAGCAAGGTGTAAGACCAAGAAAAGTGACAGAAAGGAAAGAAGGCGTTGAAACACATGGGCTAATTAGTACTTTTCTTACTTAGGAATCATACAAATAGTAGTATGTGATCGAGAATAGATAATAATCTAAAGTGTGTGATTTTGTGTCTACATTTTCCCCACTTTATGTTGGTGAGTCTAATGCTCGGTAACATAAAGTAGATAAAGATGTGCATTAGGAAAATACATGTTAGTGCTCCACATGAGTGTATTAGTAAATAATAATTACATAAGTAATTATTATCTTGTTATTGTAAATTAGTTTATATTGTTATATAAAACAACATATAACAATTATTTGTTATAGTGTTTGAACCACTCATGATTATAGTGTGTGAGAGAGATTCATGGAGGAGTTGTTAACCCTACATCCTAAAACATAGGAAATATATTCCTATATATATGTATAGTTTTTGTAATGTAAACTAAGAGAGATTATTGAATATCATTCGAATGTATGCAACTCTCTCTACGATCTCATTGTAAAATCTACTATATACTTTTCATATGGTATCGGGCGTTATAACCAAGTGGTGTTATCAGTGATTGCTATTTACCTTGCCATCAAAATCGGATTTGATGGAGGTTAATGGTGAATGTATGGGGTTCTGACTTTAAACTATTTGTCTTTCACAATACGCATGGCAGATCTAGTTAGCATATATGTCACATCTTGTTGACCAGTAACTATTATTCTATGTATTTTGTGACATGTGTGTACATTGGTTAAATTATAAATTTCCATATATAAGTATGCTTTGTGAGATGCTTCTCTAGGTTCACTTGTGACTTGGATGTGGTTATGCAATTAGCGATCTCAGACAGTTTTGATTCATGCTTTTGTCTCCATGTTTGTTGGATCTAATTAGAATCCTGACTGAAAGAAAACATTGTATTCTACATGCAGTCCTCAAATATTCTCACCGCCAAATTGATTGACTTGAACGATAGTTTTGTTGCATCAGATCGCTTGTTGATTATTTTCCACTTCCGGTATTTAATTTACAGAAATATGGAAAGCTTGGATCAGAAAGTTTCTTTTGAGGTGTATGCAGCAGTTGTCCTTCAAAATTTTCTATATGGCAGAAATTTCCTTCATAGTTGCATGAATTCCCATCTATTCCATTCCAGCCTCCATGTCATCTTTGTAACATTTATTAGTATTTTGGTTCACAAAGTATAAGTTTGGTAATTCCATTCGCCTATGTTTTAAAATTTTTAATTTGTTTTTTTTTAATTTTATTGTTTAATGTTATGTAAGCCCGTTTATTTCTCCATGTTTCCCAATTTTTCAATCATTCAAATATAGTCATAAGTTTCTATTTGAGAGTGTCCACACTAAATGCATTTATATAAATTCGTGCCCATTAGTGTATATGTTGATTATAGAATTTAAACAATCTTTTTAATCTTTTAGATTAAATTTATTGTACTAAGTTGGTAATTCATCTTATTTGAGAGTCATTTTAATATATGTTTGGGTGTCAAAGTGTCATTATATGTATGTATGTTAAAATAGTCATTTTTTTGTGTCCATCAAAGTGTAAGTTAATCAGATAGATGATTTTAGGATATTTGTTTATTCAAAAGGGTCAAGTTGTCAAAAGTTTGAAGAAAAAAAAATTGCCTCACTTTTTACGACGCACTATTGGTGGAATCCGACGTCCGAGTCCAAATCAAGGAGGTGTATTATAATTGAGTGACATGATCACATCCGGTTGAGCTAGCAACATAAAATTGTAGGAAGGAGGCACAAGAGGTTGGAGGTCAATCAACGACCTCTTGTTGAATGCGCCAACTGACAGGCGCATAGATGATTTTGTGACATTTTTCAAAAGTGCTTTCAGTTGTGTGTGGTGTGCTTGTGATTTCAGTCTTATTGTATGTAGTGTGCTTGATTTCTTGTTTTGCGGAATAATCAGAAATTTCACATTGTGGGGGGGAACATGACATCAATGTTCCATTTCCAGATTTCGATCTATGTGTATGAGTAACGAGAATTCAACATATTTTCCTATGTTATTCCCTAAAGTGAGATAATGATGAGAGTTGAGCAATGTCTATGCAACATCATGATATTGTGGTTGTTGGTAATCCACTAGAAAACCATCTATAGTTGTGGTTATTAGTAATCCACTAGAAAACTATCTATAGTTGTGGTTGTTGGTACACCATTGGGAAAACCATCCATAGGTTGTTGGTATTATCCTTGAAACTATCCAGATCATGAGTAGGCTACGTAGCGGCATGTTGTAATACACGGCATGTTTTCCCCATGTTTGCACTAAGGGGGGAATGTTAGGAAAATACATGTTAGTGCTCCACATGAGTGTATTAGTAAATAATAATTACATGAGTAATTATTATCTTGTTATTGTAAGTTAGTATATATTGTTATATAGTTGTTATATAAAACAACATATAACAATTATTTGTTATGGTGTTTCAACCACTCACGATTATAGTGCATGAGAGAGATTCATGGAGTTGTTAAACCTACATCCTAAAATATAGGAAATATATTCCTATATATATGTATGGTTTTTGTAATGTAAAGCGAGGGAGATCACTTTGAATATCATTTGAATGTCCATGCAACTCTCTCTCGATATCATTATAAAATCTACTATATACTTTTCAATGTGTACTGATAATCATGTAGATTGATGTAGAAAGCATCTTTGAAAGACTAGAAAAAGCTTGGAGTGATAAAAAACATGGAGCGTGGAGACTAAAGATGCAAAAGTGTAAAAGGTGATGAAAATGAACCTAGGATGGAAGCATGTGTGTATATGCCAATGTGTGTGCAATGTACTTGTTGTTAGTATCGTGTTGATGTTGTTATTAATGTTGATTGCTTGCTTCCCATATAGATGGACCTACAAAATAGAAAAAAATCAAGTAGTCAAATATGTGTGTATATGTAAAAATTTGTTAAAAGCGTGTAAGTAAAGTATGGAAAAATGCTAAAAAATGTGAAAAAGGAGCATATGCACCTGATCCGTGATGAGAAAAAGGTGTAGAAATGATCCTATTGATGAAGTGCAAGTTTTTTGGGTGATATCACACCACTAGCCAAAGAAGTGTGGGAGAGAGAACTCCGATTTTCCTCCAACCTTTAATCGCACTTCTGAAACTATATATATCTCTAAACCGTCTAGTTTATTGGGAGATCTGACGCCACCATAGAAGTAGTGTAGAGAAGAAGGTCAGTGTTATCATCTATCCTTTAACTACTTCCTAAAATAAAACCCCACTGCAGATGGTGTATACTAATGCATGTGTTAAGGACAACCTTCCTTGTCAAAAACTATTGTGTATGAGTTACTCCAGTAGGCGCAGATGAACCCAATCATTGTGTAACTGCACCCTAGTTATAGAAACTCTAGGAAAGACATCGATGTACTAAGGACCCAATTCTGATTATGATCCTTAAACTGTGTTATACTATTATTGTGTTGTGATTTGTATTGTGTGCAAACCGTTGTATGGGGTGATTGGTTCACCCAAGTGATGCCCCCCTCTTTAGGGGCACATACAATGTCATTAAGGGAGAATGCTACCCAACTCCTGAAAATTTTCCACCTTATAGGGGAGAGGATAGGTTGTGCTTGTTAGAAACCAAGGCACATACAAACAAGTGGTTAGGAAATAAGTGTTAGTATGACCAATCATGCATGTATAATACAAAGTGTAAACTAAATGCGAGACAATGTGTAGGTAAATAATGTAAACGCCCAATAAGGCAACGTAGACCATGAAAAGTGGGTTGCAAAAATGGGACATCACTCAAGATGTTGTAAGAAAATCAAGGCCGAAAAATACAAAAGCATACAAGTGTGCACATAATACAAAAGGCAAAGCCTGCATCTGATAGTATCTGATGACAAACAAGTACAATTAATATTACATATAACCATGGTAGAAAATAGTCTTGAAAAAAATGCTACACATGAAGCACCTATTAGCATGTTAGAAAGATAAAAGGTATGTCAAAGCATGTATAATATGATAATGTAATGTGCTAAGTACAAAATGCAACAATAACACATGTAATGTATGAAAGTGGATGCCCCAGAGCCATGTATGGGGGTCGGTACTAAAATCTTGCACCAAGAATCCATGCTACGTGTAATGACACTCTATGATTTTTGATCACATCTAGAAAGCAAGTGAACACACATGTGTGTAAGATAAAAACATACATGATATCGAGCTAGTATGTGTAATAAAGTGAACATGTACAAGTAAATGCAAGCAATAAGTAAATACAAGCAAGATATGCAGTATGTTGTGGATGGATGGAATGGAATGTAAAGTGAATGATAGGAGCCATGTTCCCCCTGAGTGAATGGAAATGTATGCAATGAGGTTCATTTATTTATGCCCCCTCAGTAGTTAAGAATGAACCGTAAACGAGAGTGCGTCATCGAAAATGGTCGAACTATGTGTTGTGCGTAGCGTGATGTGATGAATGTGTAGTGATGATATGTGACCTAGAGATGAGGTGTGAGAATGTGTGATGATTTATCCTAAAGCATATATCACAACAAGATAATGGAAGAAGTGATGATTTAGCCTAAAGTGTATATCACTAAAGGATGCTAGAAGAAGTGATGATGTATCATATAATGTATATCACTAATCTAGGAATGTTGCATGAGAAAAAGGTTAAATGGTTGAATGTGTGAGTGTGATGAGGTCCATTTGATTTGTATACCCTCAATAGTCCAGTATGGACCATGAGACTAGAGTGCGTCATCGGGTAGTGAGTGCAATGCGTATAAGTAGATGTGTGAAATACATAAAGTGTGTAATAGACGTGGGGATGAGAAACCATTATGTGATGTGTAAAGTGTGTAATGTAAGATGCGTAGATGAGATAAGGTGTGTAAGGAAAAAGTGAGTGTGATGTAAAATGTATAATAATGTAGGTGTAGACTGTGTATGATGTATAGATGTATAAAGCACAAAATGTGAATGATGCATAATAGATGGAAGATTGTAAATATAGAAAAACAAATGATATATGAAGATGTGTAATGTGCATTATGACTAAGTAATGCTAGAGATATGTGTGGTGAATGTGTCTAGTGTATGATGTGTGATGATAATGTGTGGTGTGTATAGTGTGCAATGTGTGAGGTTCATGTGTGTAGTATGCCCTCAATAGTCAAGTGTGAACCTTAACACAAGAGTGCATCAAAGTGTGGTGTTAATACTAGTTTGTGTGTGGTATAAGATGTATGTTTTCAATTGGGGGATGAGCGTGATGCCCCCTAGGTGTGTAGTGGTGAGTGAACTATCCGATGAAAGTAAAGGATGAAGGTCCTCTACTCGATGATTATGGTGATGAAAGCATGTGACCATGCTCTAGGAGTGGTGGTATAGCAGATAAATGTTGCGTAGGTGAAGCCTATGTGCATGTGATGGATGAGTGTACTATGGGAACCTTGGTGTGCCATAATGTGTAGGTGATGATACCTATGTGAATCAAAATGCGGTGGTGATGGACGCCTATGTGGGATAAAATGAGGTGGTGATTTATGTCCGGATGTAACAAATGTATGAGAAATGGGCCTATATTTCCTTGTTGGGATAGCGAGTGATGAGACCATGTAGGTTGTATACGAGTAGGTGAACTAGGATCAGATGGTGATTTAGGTTATATTGGTCATGTGGCGTACTAGATGAAGCAAGATGGTACACTAGGCGTTGCGAGAGGAGGTTGAGACCATGGAGTAGATGGAGGCACACCATAAATAGAAATGACTTGATTGTTTTGGTTGAATTTTAGACACAAATGATTTATGGAGATGATAGAATGGGACCTGTGAATCCAATTGAGACCTAAGAGCATGTCACACCCATCAACTGCTTGTCCCACAAGAAAGGGGACAAGCATAGTGAGAGGACCTATTGTAACACAAAGTTTGACAATGCCATATGAATTATTCATTGGATATGAAATTTGTGATAGTGGATAACTAATAGCGATGAGAAGTGGAATAGAACATGCACTAATGGGCCAGGATGGATCAACCTTAGTATTATTGATAGGGGTAGATCCAATAGAAGCAACGATGTGTAAGTGATTAGAAGAGAACATGGCATGATAATCGCGATCATAAAAAGAGATGATTGGTGAAGAAATGTCAGTGTTAACAACTAGGAAATCAAGATCCCAAGGTGCAAGAGAAGGCACTGTGTGATATACATAATTAGCCAAGGGTTTAGTTGTTTTTGTGTCATGCTTTGGTAGAGGATTGTTAAAGATTTTGAGCTTATGATTTTCATTGATAGGTGCGAAACCATAGGTTCTGGAAGCTCAATTTTACCATTGTTGATTAGGCCTTGAATAAGAATACAAAGCTTGAAGAAATAATCTGTGGAATGCCCTACCACTCGATGATAGTCGTGATGAGAATTTTCATTGTAATTACGACCTATTGTTTGAGATGGATCTAATTGGAGCGGAGGAGGAAGTGTGATGAGGTTACTTATCGACAAGTTGTGGTAGTAGAATATGTGGGGGATAATGAACTTAGTGAATGTGTGTCGAGGTGGCTAAGAATGAAGATCTTTGGTGGTAGATACCACGTTTTACGTAATTTTTGTGTTGTTTGGTTTTGTCGCTGAGGGTTTAATTGTTGAATTTCTTTGAAAACGTGTAGAAGGTGACGTTTGTTCCTAATATTTAAGCTTTCCAATGGATAAAAGCTTGGTTTTGTGAAGCTTAAGAGTATGAAATAGGTGGTCAATGAGGGCAATGTCTCAAAATGAACACCGTCCTCGAGAGGTGGTAATGGAATCTGAATGAAAATTTCCTGAAGCTCGAGTCCGCAAGAACATTTGAAATCTTAGCTAAGTTATTTTTGTATTGTAAGACATAGTCTACTAAGTGTTCATTAGGTCCTTGCTTAAGTTGTGCAAGTTGGGCATATGAGATCTTAGAGCCGATATTGATAAAGAAGTGAGTGAGAAAAGCATCAGCCATATTCATGAAAGATGTTACCGAGTGGATAGGTAGGTCATAGAACCAACACATCACATAATCTTGGAGACTACAAGGAAAAATATTTGCTAGAAGTGTGTGATCATCCGCATAATCGAGACATGCTCCGTGAAAAGCTTGAAGATGCTCTTGTGGGTCACCATGGCCTTTGAAGATGGGAAACTTAGGAGAGTTGAAGTTTGGTGGTAGTGGATAGGTGAAAATGGTGGATGCAAAAGGGGTATGAAGAAGTGAAGCAGAATCAAGAGATGAGGATACATGAGAAGTGGCAAGCTATAGGCGAATTTATGTCTAAAGATCATGATATAAAGAATTTAAATCAGGAGTATTTGAAGAGGAACCAAGCTATACATTGAGAGTTTTAGGTGGATGGATAGGATTGATAGTGGTAGGAATGGATATGAGAGAGAGAGGATGAGTGGAGGCCATGGGAGCTGAAGAGTTAGCATAAAGTGGGGTCATGACAACATCATGAGTATTTTTAGCAGTGACCAAAATGTGCGAGAATATGTGGAAGATGGGTGGGATTATTATGCAAAGCTTCTTGAAAATCAGTAATCATGTTTAATTGATCTTGATCGACACTAGTATCCTCATTGTATGATTTCTCATTATCGAGATGCTTCTATTTTGTGAAGCGGAACATTGTGAGAGTTAGTAAAGGGAATGTTAGTTGTAGCCATTGGTGTAGAGACCTCAACCATAGATTTAGAAAACCATATGGGAGAATAGAAGAATCTCAAGATGCTCAGAGACCCAAATAGACCACTATAGGTGGCGGACATAAGAATAAAACCCTAGAAAGAAGATGGATTCAAGCGTTGGGTTCACCAAAATGATTAAACTAAAATGTAATATAATAGCTTAATCTAATGCAAGTTTGCAATAAATAAATGAATATTGAAATACTGAAATAATACCCAAGCAAACTAAGGTAGGAAACATGATTACATAAATTTATATAAGATGCTCCAAGTGGAGAGGTATAAAGATAACAATAAAAATTAAAATATGGTGATGATTTTGGAATCACTTCGATAGGGAACAAAGTTCAACCTCAATGAAGACGATGGCAATGTCCTCTAGACTTGTGAGTTGGTGAAAATCATGGCAATATTGAGGGAGTCTAATGGGAATCCACTCGGATGGATGTGCAAGCTGTGGGACCAACGGGTCAAGGGTAGACATCCAAATTATGCGTAAAAAATGTGAGGATGGTCAAGAAAATGGTTGTGACAAGATGCGGGGAAAAAGTGGATGCAATATCCTTCTTATACGAGGAATCGAAAAGATGCATCTAGGTGGGACGAGGATAAAAGATGGCCACGACATTGGGCTTAAGCTAATAAATGGTATCTAGAGAGGGAACAAAAAGATGGCCATAGAGTGGACTACGAGATGCAATAAAAGATGTATGACAAGATGAGATAGGTAGATATGCCAAAATATAGCAAATAAGCTCAACAAGACCCGAGTAAATTGTGTTATATGATGATCTATGTTTAGAGAAGAGAGTTTGACAAGATTCAAGAGATTAGCATCGACCGTAACTACACAAATGAATGATGAGCTGGTATGTATGAGTATTTTTAGAAAATTGTGTGAAATATACCTTTTTTGCCATTGTTTTTGAAAATTTGCATTATTGTATTTTTCAACGTTTCGACCTGACGGGAGCGGCTAGGGATTTGTCATATTTTGGGACAACACCACCCAGTTCTAGGTGCCAATGACTTGTTTACGGGCTTGTGACTTGCTCCCAGCATTGGCATCCCAGGCAGAGGTTTTTAGGCGTTGTTATGTAAAATGCGTAAATTTTGAATAGTTTTGTGCTATGATGTGTTAGTTGACAATATATATGAGATAATAATTAAAGAATTATGTTTCTTTGTTGTGTTGCAGAGGGATATACACTTGAGATATTTCTACGGGGTTGTCATTACTTTCCTTACTTTGGGGCTATCGATGCATAGTGGGATATACTACACCATTCTAGCCTACGACACATAGTTAGATTTGGGGAGATAGTGACCACGGAGGATGTGTATCGAATATTGCGACTGCCAATTGATTGTAGGAGAGAGAGTGTAGGTTATGAGTATAGTGGATGCTTGTAGTCGGATGAGGAAAGAAGATGATATTTTACTAGGACACGAGTACAAACATAGACCCATATCAATCTATATGCTATATTGAGATCTGGTGTTCTGTGGTTGTGGAAGTTCATCGCAGTGATTCTAGCTTCATCGGTGGTAGTAGAGGGTGGTGGAGTGGGTATATTATATAAGATGCATGATATTTGTTGCTGCATAGAGGAGTATGGGACTAGATATGCATGAGCGCGATGTATGTTGGTCCACTTGTACAAAGATTTGTATAGATTCACTACAGAGGATCATGGGAGTGGACTATGAGCCACCACTTTTTTACATGTATGGGCCTATGAGCACATTCCTATATTGAGGCCACTTAGTGGGTTACATGTCGATTAGGAAAGGTCTAAGATATTTGCAATAAGGTGGGTAGGCACCTATAGTAGAAGCTGGACATGACCACCGTAGGTCGATGCTTGATTGAATGGGGCCAAGGGCCAACATATGGAGGCCATATAGATACTATGACGGTTGGTTGGAGGATGAAGTAGAGTTGCGGTGCATTCGGTGCACTATGTGGTTGGAGGACCGATCCCGAGATTGGTTGAGTTGTTTCGAGGGAAGAGAGTATCGAGATAGTTTGGCATGGCTCGGATGTGCCACTAGAGCCATATGTATGGTTGAGAGCTACTAGAGCGATGAGACTATCGGGGGCTAGGCTTGGACGACATGAGCACAACTAATGCATCCCTATCCATATGCAATAGATGTTTCCATAGAGCCGATACAGGTTGATGATGTGGGGTGCACCCAGGCCTATAACGAGTGGTGGGAAGCACATCGATGGGTATTATTATTTCTAGTTGTCGTAGACGAAACATGTGAGCCGATAGTAGGAGGAGAAGAGGGGCAAGTGCACACTTTTTGATGGAGATAACCTAAGCATGATAGCACTAGCGGAGGATAAATATTGTTTATTGCTTTATTTGTTTGTGGTTGTGGAGTTGTTGGATATTGTAAATGTGTGTAGTAACTAATGTGGTGTTATATGTTTACCGGCGATTCCTATTGGTTGTTGATTGTTGATTCATCAATACACATGTTGATGTGAAACGTGCCGCCATATGTGCTTGTGGGAGGCAATGTTCTAGAGCGCGAGTGGATGTGATTCCGGAAAACATGCCCATTTGTTTGAGCTGGTGGCTATAGTGGCAACCGCATGTATTGTGCTATCGAGTGAGCGTTATGAGGATCGTGCGAGAGATGGAGTGATCTAGACAGGCCATAGGAGGAGGAGCCCAAGCTCAAGATGTGTTCGCGAGATATGTAGAGCTTCGGGTATGACTCATAGAGTAGTTAGCCGAGGTGGCTATACTACTAAGACATGTAGCTAGATATATTGGCCATGAACAAAGACGTATATTGAGCGGAGAAGCATCTATCTCTAGAGCTCCCAAGATTGCATATAGTGATAGTGAGGATGATATATGATATTTATGGTTGTATGGGGGCTTGTCCCCAACAATTGTAGTTTCGTAACTATGATTTTTTATGAGATTTACATATAGACATGTGTTGGATATCATATATGTTGTGCACTTGTATTGATGTGATGGTTGTCATATATACTTTGATTTTCTAGATGTTGTATGCATTGTTGAAATGGTTTTCTTGATTATTGAATATTTGAAATATATCATGATGTGGATATAATAGGTAAGTAGTGAATTGAAGATGATTTGTATGTGAATGAGTAGTATAGTGATATGACTAAAAGAATGTATGTATATGATGTAATGTGATAGAGTAGTGGAAATGGTAATGTGATGTAGATAGTATAAGATATTAGAATAATGATATGTTGATAGTTGTATAATGAGAAGATGTAAGAGCACGTTTGATAATAACATGTGATGAATGATGAAAAAGAGTGGGGGAAAGAAGAGTGATGCCCTAGTGTGATAATGAGGTTCATTTTTGTAACAGATCCTTCAACAATCATGTAAGAACCTTAAGAACATAAGTGCATCATCGGGTAATGAGGTGATTAGAGGGAGGTCAACTACCAAAGATGGAGAGACCTGCGAGGGATGGTAGAAACATGTGAAGTAGTAGTAGCATGAGTGTAAGGTCGAACTAAATGTTAGATAAAATGGTTCCGATCATGGGAGATGTATGTTAGGAAATATAGTGCATACATATTATTAGTAAAATTATTGTTAGTAACAATAATATTAATATATATTATATATATATATATATATATATATATATATATATATATATATATATATATATATATATATATAAAGAGTTTGTTATTAGATTATTGTTTTACGTGAGTGGAGTTGTTCAACTAACTCACGTATATAGGAGATTGGGAGATATTATAGGCAAGAATAATCTTGTAAATTATAGGATGTTATCCTATATATTTGTATTGTGTTGGAAGTAATACTGAGATAGTGTGGAACATAATAATATTGATATTATTATTTTTTATTATGCTGAAAATCTGTACCATTTTCTAGATTTGGTATCAGAGCATTTGATGATCTTATGTTTGTGAAAAATGAGAATCTAGAGAGATTTCAAATATTTTATTATTATATTAGCTCCGTTGGCATGCACTGTCAGTTATAAGTTCGAATGACCGTGTCTTTATCTCAGAGTATGTTTTAGTCTTCAATGTATTAATATATGTGCAGTTTGGGGATTTCGATTCAATTTTTCTGCGGATTTAATCTCTGCCCATATTGGTAGAACCATATTGTATTGTGATGTACAAGGGCGTTCAATATATGTCTTTGCAGTCAATACAACAGTACCAGTAGAAGCGTGTTTGTATTGTGATTTGTGGAATGTTCAACCTACACTCTTTTGGTTTCCACCAAACACGATCCAGTTGGAATCCATTCGTAAAAATCTATACACAGATTGGTAACGTAGGCGCTGGCAACGGATGCTCAATACTGGACATTTGTATGAGATGTGATCTCCTCTTGTCAGACCGATCTACAATTTGAAAAACCACCGTATGCATTTGTCGTGCCATTTTTCATCCAGTCGATTCTCATGTGAATTCTGTAGTTTTTTCTCCAGTCAACAATCGCCTATATACCTGCAAGCCCTGCTTATCAAAAGCCAAGTTGGAAGGATGTACCGTTAAGAAACTGAATCAGTAAGATCCCAAAACTACATACACTCTCTACCAGAATTGTATCGCATATTAGCTCAAATTTTCTACATTGGGTTTGGTGTTTGGATATTGGTCATGATCAAATGGTGCAAATGATGTCCTCCATATTCTACAAATCAAGTCATGACAGAAAAGTAAAGAAGATCCAATCCTTCAGTTCGTTCTTGATCACCATTTCATTTTGTAAAGGTCGGTGGTTTTGTTCAATACACAAATGTCTTTGTTTTATTCCATGCTAAATGCAATACTAAGACGTCACAACTAAGTGTGGAAAGAATTTGGAGCATAAAGCCACCATTGATGCCATCCCTACAGCCAAGAAATCCATGCTTTGCTGTTCAGCGTGATCTTCTGCCATGCAATATAGTTATTTTCTCCCTACCTCGATTCGCCCTTGGTCAAAAGGTGTGGAAATATAAACTAGCACGAGTTAGTCAAATTTTTATATATCATGTTGGTTATATAGTTTTAGATTAAAGTTGTTATAGTCATTTAGGTGTATTATTTTAGACTTATAAGTTTGTTGTTTTAGTGTAAAATCTTTATTGAGTTCATTGTTTAAGTCAGCGTGTTTAGTTTCATTTTATTTTTTAAAAAAGGGTGTGATTTATTTATTATAAGTCTTCGTCTTTATAAAGTTCCTTTTGTGTCTATCAAAAGAGTCAATCACAGTGAGTCAATTTGTGTCATATGATTAGTCAAACCATAAAGTCATGTGCATCACAAAGTCAAAAGTATCGTCAAATTTGTGAGTTATCGTCAAAAGTCGTGTCATTGTAAAAAATACGTAAAATAATTTTTTTTTTTCCTTACGGACGCATTTTCGGTGTTACCCGACGTCCGGAAAAATAAAGTGTTTCACATTGCGGGAGGGAAGAAAAGAATAAGCTCAATGTGGAAACATATGTGCTTCATGTTCGCATTCCACTGAGTTAGCAACACATATACTAGAGGATGGAGGCATCGGAGGATGGAGGTCAATCAACGACCTCTCGTTAGCCACTAATGACGGGGCCGCACAAAGTTGTGGTGACAATGTGTGTGTGTGAGTTTGCTTTTATTTCAGAGTTGTAGTTTTTGTGTGCAGTATGATTTCAGAGTTCTGTTTTGTATTGAATAAGTGAAATGTTCACATTGAGGGGGAACATGGTCTCAATGTTCCATTTTCATTTTTCCCTCTTTTTCAGTTTGTATTCAGTGAGCAATGTTTCCTACATAATTCCCTAAAGAAAAAACATAGTGGACAAACGAAAGCACAAGGAAAAGCAACATCATGATATTTGGGTTGTTGGTTGTCCTAAAACCATCCTTTGTTGAGGTTGTTGGTTGTCATGTAAAACCATCCTTGTTGAGGTTGTTGGATTTTCTATAAAACCATCCTTGTTGAGGTTGTTGGCTATCCTGAAAAACCATCCAGATCATGAACATGCACGGCGACAAGCTGCGAAGGAAGTGTGACTATTTTTCTCCCATGTTCGCACTAAGGGGGAATGTTAGGAAATATAGTGCATACATATTGTTAGTAATATTATTGTTAGTAACAATAATGTATATAAGGAGGTTGTTATTAGATTATTGTTTTACGTGAGTGGAGTTGTTCAACTAACTCACGTATATAGGAGATTGGGAGATATTATAGGTAAGAATAATCTCGTAAATTATAGGATGTTATCCTATATATTTGTATTGTGTTGGAAGTAATATTGAGTTAGTGTGGAGCATAATAATATTGAGATTATTATTGTTTATTATGTTGAAACTACATACCATTTTCTAGAATGTAGCGGTGGGAAACATAGATGCCAACAACTTAGGAATCCAATGGGATGTAGTAGCACTATGAGGAGGGTGAGATGATGTAGTAATGGATGAGCTAGATGAAGGGTGTGGATGGATAATGATCTTAGGAGGTGGATGAATGACAACCTTAGAAGTGGGTGGAGGAGACAAGTGAACAATTATGGAAGCACACTTATGTGGAATAGGATAAAGATACTGCTCATGAGAGTGAGGTCAAAAGGCAATGCCACCTTTGTCTTCTAATTGTTGTAATTTATCATATAGAGCACACCAATAATTTTCATGGTGGCATTGTTGTAGTGGAAATTATAATAAGGGTGATCGTGATGGCGATGCAAGCGATGAGGAGGATGATGTTGATTAGAGGATAAATGAATTAGACGCTTATCAAGAAAAAGTATGCAAGACATCATGAGGCTTAACAACATATGGAAATTGCAATGGTTCATGAGGAGGAGGTGGAGAAGACTTAGGTGTATGCCGATGTGGTGGAGGTAAAGGAATATGATGACACAAAGGTGGAGATGGTGACCATGGAGGAAGCTTAACGGATGGAAGAGGAGAAGAAGTAGTAGAAGGGGGTGATATACCATGTGTAGAAATTAAATATTGTTCTAAATTGATAACTTTGTAACATAAGAGAGTAAAATATTCACATGTATCAGATAATAGTTTTTATTTCAATGCAGGAACTAAGCCATGACAAAAGATAAATTAATTTTCTAAATCAATGGGCTCAAATAATAACCGATGTATACAAGAATTAAAGCGTAAAATGTAATTTATAATTGGTTCTTTCTTTCCTTGATGCAATGAAGGAAAGCGTTCATATGTAACCTTATGACCATTGTTAGAAATAAATTGTCTAAGAAAAACATCCTCCATATCATAATAAGTGCTAATGGACCCATAAGGCAAATGAGTGTACCATTGGAGAGCATGATAAAAATACTATGACGAAAATATTTGAGTAACAAGCGATCATTAGAATAAGCAGACATGGTTGATCGATAATGCTTAAGATGTAAATAAGGATTGCCATTGCCATCAAAACATGAGAAGTTAGGCATGATGAAGTCTTTTGGAAAAGTGGAATTGTGAATATTTTTAGGAATAGGATTTTCATGCAAAGAATTATTATCAATGGAAGCATAGTAGGATTTATTTTCAAGATTGAGAGTATGAACTTGAGCTTACAAATTACCAACATCATGCATGATAGATAGAATATCATGTGAGGGGATGATAGACAAAGTGAGAGGCACATTGAGAGGTTGAATTTTTCCATTGTGAGTGATCATAGGAATGTGAGAAGAATGAGCGGATGTGGAAGGAGGAGAAGGATGTGGAAGAAGAGAAGAGGAACATGGCGGGTCTATGGGAATTCCATATGTAGAATCAAAAGATATAAGAAGATGTGTACTAGTAGTGTAATGCCTCTATTGTTCTTACATTTGTACTTGCTTTCTTGTGGATTTATTGGCAATGTAGACATGTGATTGTGTTCTTGAGTGTGTGCTCTGTTGAACTACTTAAATCATGTTGTTGGAAAGGTATCGAGTTTTTGATGAGATATATTCTATTAATCAATCATATGGAAACAATTGTACTAATGTTGTGATCTTTACTTAATTGTTTGAGAAATGAACTTGTTGGTTTCAGCTTGTGGAAAGTTTGAATCAAGTTCTTGGAACCATTAGGTGATCTGGTAATCGGGAAAACTATTATTGTCTTGGAATAATTGCTAACTTTGTATCAATATCGGATTAGGATAGCACCTTGGATCATTTGCATTGATCCAAGGTATTCCCCTAAATTGATCTGTGACTATGACTTTAATATAGTGACTACTTGAGTTTATATTTATTCTGAATTTCAATTTACATGTTGATCTAGTCACCATGATTCTAATATCATTTGTGTATGGCTGCATTCTATGATTAAGGCTTCGCATGCTTGGAAGGCTTGGTTCATATCAACATGTTTATTGATGAGAGTAATGAAATTGAGGAAAGGTCCTTTATTTTGTTATTGATTTAGACCTAACCTATACTATGGTGACATCTAAATTTCTATGGACCTGACCTAGACCTAAGACATGGGATCTTTTGATTAAATAAAACAACCTAACCTAAAGGTATTCTAACCTAAGGTTGTTATTTTGCTAGAAGATACACATATGTGTATTCTTATTTATTGTTTAAACATAGACCATAACCATATTAGAGAAAGGGACCTAAAGTCCTAACCTAAGATCCAACCATAGTTGGCATTGGGGAAAGGAATGGTAAATGGTTTGGTTAAAGGCCTAGCGCCACCTTCCATGTACTTACAAATTTAAATGTGGAATTTAATGATCTCCACCGCCATATTTTGGTGGGAGACCTAGTCAACTTGACATCTATGCTAACTTAATGTTAAACAAGTTAGTAGGAACAATTCAAAAGAAAGTCATTGGCCAAATATAGTTGGCAATTTGGTAGTTAGCGTGATTTCTCGGCATTTAATACAGGCATTAATGGCATGGAAGCTTTCGCGAAACCACCTTGGGAAACATGGAAATTTTTGGCAAGGAAATAAGCATTGGTTTTCATTTTGCTTATGGTTTTTTGAGCACTTTTGCATGTCGATATTTTGGTTTTTCAACTAGTAGTTAAATTCGCTTCATTAATGAACTCTTTGTTGCATGGAGAATATAGCGGAGAGAAGTTTGTGATTTTGGTTATAAAAATTATGAGGAAGATGAAGTCTGGTTCGCTGTGCATTCCGTTTGAAATTTTGGAGAAATATTATGGGAAAGTTGGAAAGCTTGGAAGGAGATTTCGAGAGCACTACCAGGCATGATAGGATCTAACTCTATGAAATTTCTTGCTTTTCTTAACCATTTCATGAAAAGACATATGCTCTTATTTGAAATTTAGTTTTGAGGTTCTGGGTTTTTGATATTTACCTTATCTGGTTATGGCATGAATTTTTCTCTTTGATATCATATTGATACTTCTTTATTCCTTTTGGTAAGTAGTAAATTTTGTTACCTTGCTTATGGGTTGTTGGAATGGTCTGCGAAAATGGCATTACTATAATTTTCTTAAGCATCTGGGTTATGATTGTGCCACTTCGAGATACTGTATTTTGTTGAAAAAACTTCTTCCTTCGCAGGGTTTTGGGACTTGTATTTTGTAAGATAAATCTAGATATGAGTTGAGTTTGAGCACAAGGAAGTTCGGTTAACAGTTTCAGGGTTTTGTAATTATATTTATCCATCCTGTAGTTCGTGGGTGGTTACATAATTGGTTACTTAACCTAACTATTATTTAACCTTGGCTATCATGACGTTTTGATCTGAACAATTGCATGATTTATTGTTATTATAACTATGTGTTTATATGATATTGTATTACACTGCAATTATCAAGTTGTTTCGACTTGTAGCAATGACCGGTATGTTATTTTGAATTGGGTTTGTTGGTCTTACTCTGTCGATTCGAGTCCTTTTATGGATCCTCGGTATTAAGCTTCTCTAGGTTACTCTTTGGCAGTAGTTGTATATCCTTGTTCTCGTCTTCAGACGGTTGAATGAGGTTTCCTTGAACAAAATGACATTTAGTGTTTCCATTGTAGTCTTCGGATCCCTAGACTCACTCAGGTCTAAGATATCCTCATCTACTTAGTATTCATGTTGCTTTCATTCTGTTAAATGAAACCATGTTGTTAATAAATTGATGACAAGGTTGGGTTGAATGTATAAATCAGGGATTACTTATCGTCCTGTACAGGTATTGCAAAATCATTAATCTTTATCTTGGGAAGTCATTACAACTAAGATGTTGGTTTTAAGCGTATATTGCTTTAGGTATCTGTAACCCTGTAGTAAATTTGATAAAAACTCGATAGAGCTTATACCTGAGTTTGAAGGTTGATAAATGATGCACGTTTAACTGTATCTTGTTCCTTTTAGAGACTGTAAAGTCCTCCTTTATGTCAGGAAGTATTTAACTTATTTGAATTGTTGCTTACGTTTGGTTGAGAGAATTTAGTCATGTTGCTGTGAAATCGACACTTAGTTTCATTTGCCACTAACATTGGATTAAATTAAGGAACTCATAACTTGTATTATGAAGTGATTATAGGTTGTGTTATGAGTCCCCGTTGGATGGTATAATTTGTGTATTGTATCTTAATGTGGGAGATTGTGTTTATACTTATGATAGGTTAAGGTGTGGTGACTTACATTGAAGTATGATCAAAATTACGTTGATGGTCCTATTGGTATATTGATCCTAATACAATTGATTGTATAGGAAGTAACTCATAAGCTAAGTTTTAATAAAAGTTACCTAAGTCTAATGTACCAAGTTAAGAGGAGTAATTACCTTAGCTTATGTATGATAGAGTATGTATAAATTATAACCTCAAGTTTGGAACTTCTGCCTTGTTAAGGTACTGAAGGATTGTTGTATGTTTGACTATTATTTGAAGTCATGTTCTTTTAACTTTATAGGGGCTGAATATAATACTACATGATATAGATATGGGCTATATGACTGTAATATCTTTATTCGGTCTTGACACTTCTTGGGATAAGTGTGATGATATAATGTGTTGATTTAAGTTATAACATTGCCAAAATATAATTGTGGGCTGTATGAATGCGGTAACACTAATCTAGTAATGTTATACTTGGATTATTATAATCCATTATGTTTGACCGTTACTTATGTTGTTTTGATTAAATACTTGTCCGGAATTATCGAATCATGACTATGTTATTTTCTTTGCTTTAAATGTTTCTTTAAGATGTCCTTGTGGTATAAATGGATTGAGTTATTTTTGGACCTTAGAATCAATAATTTCATTTAAAATCAATGTTCCTTTTATGAAATTGTTAAGTTAGAGCATGTTGTTATGAAGAGTTAGTACTTATCATGCTCAGTTCATGTGAACTGACTCATGCTAACAATTTTGTAGATGGAATTCATGAAAGATAAAAGAAGGAAGATGTATAAAGTTGCATTTATTCTTTTGATTGAAGAAAGTTGAATGTAATAACTGATTATTGTATTCCTAATTGAATTAATTTTGTATAGAAATGAGAAAGGCCCTTGGCCATTTATTGTAATTGTTTGAAAGAAAATATTATGATCAATTTTATGAACATGATTTGATACCTATTTCTAGAAAGTAATAAAGTTAGATTACTTGTTACATTATCTTGTTTGGAAATGATTGTTTGGAAAAAAATGAATTTAGTAGTTTTGCATTTAATAAAGAAAGGTAGTTTTGTGTGTAAGCTCTTTTTTATAAAAAACATATGTATAAGTCAAATAAAGTGCTACATGACTTATATGTTTGAATACTATTATGAAATAAATAAAGTTTTGCCTGGGTTGCTTTGTATATTGAACTTAAGTATTAACTAATGAAGTGTTATATACTTGTAAGTTTGAATAAGTTATTATTGGATGATTACCTAAGTAACTTATGAACTATATCAAGCTGCTAGGACTATATGGATAAGTTTATCTAGTGAATGTGAATAAGTTATACTTTAACAATGAAGGGTGACTTATGTTAGATGATCTCTTTATCTATGTGATTTTGTTATTAAATAAACAACTGTGATGAACTTAGGAATTATATTAAAGTTATGATAAGAGATTACTATCATGATATAGTAATTAATAATTGGAAGGCTAGTAAACTCCAAAGTTCATGAATGATATGTTAAGTTTTTAAATGCCTTATGTTTTCCAATTGATGGAATATGTATATTGTTATAAGTAATAAACATACCTTGATCTATTAGCTATGAAAGGAAAAATTCTTTATGTGTAGTGACCACACTTTACACACACAAATACAACAGTAAAATACCAGGATAATTTTTTTGACTTACATTGCTCACTACACACAACACAACATGGGCTTCAAGTACAGAACTCGACTCGCATACGACTATCACAAAAATCATCGACTCACATAGACACATGAAAACGACATAGGCATGTTGATGCCACACTTTTCCTAATGAACGAATACTAGCAAAGACCCAACCACAAGAATCATGACTTTAGAAATGGTGAACCCACGACATATCATTACTTTAAATGTATTTTAGTTACGGCTAACTTTCCAAGATCATTATTAGGTAAGCATGATTTTCTCCCTTTTTCCACATGCATGTTCGGAAGATTCGTTTCACAGTTCACATATTGTTCAACCATTTAATTTGCTCTTTACCCTTATGACCAATCTTCATGACTTACATAAGTATTCTCCATATTTCAAAATGCCTACAAGATTCTAATTCTCTCATTCTTATGTTAAGATTTTGCTTCTCAAACTTTTATTTAATGTATAAAATTTACTCTTGCTACACAAGAGATTCTAACGTGATGTCCAGATGAGCTATTGGGATTAAGGAAGACATAGAGTCGAGATAGCTCCCCAAGAACATCCATCGATCACGGAATAGTTATTTCGCTACCCTAGTTAATGAAGTTCAATAACATATGGACTTCCTTTTTTTTTATATTTATATATCTTTTGTTTGCTTGAAGTTTGGTCACCAAGATAATTTATAGTCTTTGCAATGCATGAAAAAGTTTAATTAAGTTATAAGGACTCTAAGATTGACCTTAATCCTAATCTCAAATCTCGTGTGCAACATCATATGATATGCTCTTATATCACACTAAGGTCTCGTTCTTAGCATCGTCTTAAAACAAAAGAGTTACGACAACACTTGTCTGACTTCTTAAGGAAGTACAAGGCTAGGAGCATTAAAACTACACATAATCACAAGTGATCTATGTTCACGAAGATCCCATATCCTTGCATAGCATGTTTCCGCATAAGAAATATTATTTATTCCTTAATGCCATAAAATGACATAACAAGGGATTATGAGACAAGAATTCAGTTTCTAAGGTTCTCCAAAAACATCTTTCAACACAATTTCGTAGCAAGGAGTTAGATTATGGTTTTCTAACCACAAGTGAACATCCTAGTCAACTAGGGTTTAGTTCCATTCCAATTTTCCACTTAGGGCTTTACGCTCTCTTAAAGATTAGATTAAGGTTTCAAACATATTCACCCTATAAACCCTCCGTAAGAGATCAAAGCACTCTATTGTCACTAGCCAAAGATGGCACCTATAGCTAAGAGGATCTATTCATAAGCAAAATTTTAAGTGATAGAACCACTATTTCCCTAGCTCCATGATGTCATCTGGATCTCACAAGAAATTCATTCGATGTAGAATATTTATTTGACTGTGTTGCTCCTATGTGTCTAGTTTATGTCGATGTCACTAAACGTACCTATTAAGACGATAAACCCCTCTTCTTGGGATCTTATTTTCCTAAACCAAGATGCTCCATCGGGGTAAAGGTTAAGTTCGTTCTACGGTTTTAAACTTCTTATAAGGTAAAAAGGATCACACATGCAGGCAAGTTAAGCACGAATATTTTATTAAAGTTGAGTGTTCCCATTAAAACTCTATATTATGTTTGCAAGGTAAGAAGATAACCCAGAAATTAATTTAATCGTTTATTGAATACTGAGAAGGTACTACAATATATTAACTTCAATTTCAAATTTACTTTATATAAATCAAACCCCTTTTTTTGCCATACACAACTAAGAATCAAACTGAACCGGTGATCAGATGCACATTTCCTAAGTATCCCTAAACTAGCATATCATGCATGTTAACAAATCTCAATTATAAATTTTCTGTAACAAAAGACTACATTTGACAGTTATTCATTTTACAATGACCTATAGAAATTACAGTAGTAATAATTAAATTACACATCGCCTTTTCGATGTCATTCTTCCATCCTGCAAAACCCACGTGAGCAAGATATCAGTGAAAATTCGCTGGCATGGCATCCACCCTAATCAATCATAATTTTCATTCTTCAGTTTCCCATTTACATCTGACAATAATTACAATTTGAAATCGAAATAAAATAAGTCTAGAAACATGTATCCATTGCATTTCATTTTTCTTCATTTTATAAACCCAGGAGAGAGAAAGAGAAAGGAAGAGAGAGAAAACATCGTTTTGTCAAAAGTTCTAATACACACAACAAGTTTCATTATAGTGTTTTAAACAGTTATTTACGTGTGTTAAAAGTTTCCAGGGTGATTTGGCAACCCTACGAGGGTCCGCAGCTTTCTACTTTTACATTTTCTCACTAGCTACAAAACGTACAAAACGAGCTCGGAGGCTAAGAAACTACTTCCAAAGGTTATCTCCCAATGAACACGCACACCAAAAATATCTTTCTACGTGTCCCCGATATAATAGGAGTTCATAAAGAATCGGCTGAAATTGAAAAAGAGCGCACGGTTTGCGTTTGGCGGCTAGTTTTCCGCCACTGGTCGTAGTTCACCCAATTGTAAAATTGACAAAAGTTAGCTCGAGGGCCCAGAAAACCGCATCCATAACTGACGTTTGATGGAGAAGCACGCAACGAGACATCTCCTACTAGTTCCCCTATATAAAGAGAATTCATCAGAGTCAACGGGTCTAAGAGCTAGAAAACCATGTTCAAACGGCGATAAGATTTATGGAGCGACAAGACAAAATGGATCAATTTGACCTCGTCAAACTACGATCGAGGCCTGCACAAAACGGCTTCGCCAAACTATCCCAAAATTTCTCTTTCCTATACTGAATGTTCCATGCATTTGTCTAGTATAAACGCTAGAGGTTTGCGAAGACGAACGTGATTTCTCTTTCCGGTTTCAAATGGTGGTCCAAAACGAAAGCCAACTTTCTAGTTTTAACAACTCTCTATTGTTGTAAACCAATGTAACAGGGCTCCTATAAGAGTGTCAAAAGGATGTCATGTGATCGTTTCGGGTCAAACCAAAAATCAAGGCGACTCCTCGTATACCAAGGTACACGAATGAAACTTCACATCTCGTTTCCAGAGTTGCGAAGGGTACTTGGTGAGTCTCCGAAAATTGTAAAATTTAACTATTTAAAAACCAAGAGAAGGTCAACTTTATCAATGGGGAGTCAAATTAAATCCGGTCAATAGAACGATATTGGAGTGATAAAAAGGTAAGAGTTTTCTAGATCATCTCGAAGCGAGGTGATAGTTCATGGTTTAAAGTAGGCGAGTTACAATGGCTTCAGAGTTGTGACACGACACTTTATTATTTTCTGAATGAGTTGAAGGAACATTTAATTGTATTAAAAGAATTCCATAATTTTAAAATTCTATTTAGTGTCAAAAGAGAACTAAAACACAAAAATTATGAGAGGTAAGGGAAGAAGAACCATGCCTAGAGAACGAAGTTGGTTGAAGCCGCGAGCTTAGGGTTGATCTCTTACTTGGGCACTTCGCTAACCAATCCACGAGCATCCTCAGCTCCACCATTTTGCATACACGTCTACCAGGGAAGTTGCATTGCAAACAAAAACATCTTGTTTTCTATGCCTTGATGGTTTTCCATGCTCAATTCTAAAGCTCTTATTTTTGCACATGCGGGGAGGATGCTGACAGAGGTTGTGGAACCTGGATTTACACGTACCCATTGCATTTTCTTGAAGGTTTCCAAGGCCTTTTTAACCAACTCATTTTTATTTTTATTTTTACACCTCCTGCATCATTGCTTTGCCCATAAACCACATTCCTTTCAGGCATTGTCGAATCGTTTGCATGCTTCCACATTTTTGCACATTCTCATGTGCTCATCAGACACCAAGCAAACATAATGATTAATTCTAGGCATGATTCTACAAGAGGCACTCATGCCATCGAAGTATTTACAACCCTCATGCACTGAACCTGTATGGATAAATGCTAATTAAACAAAATGAAGCTTACATGGTCAGGGTATGTTCCATAAGACCACGTCTCTTGAGGCATTTGTCAAACAATCCAACCGCCTTTTTAACAAATCCATTTTGTGCATACGCTGCCATCATGGCATTCCATGAAATAACATTTCTTTGAGGCATTCTATCAAACAGATTATGCACCTTGAAAACACTTCCACATTTGCACGAATAACAACAAAAACACTTAAAAAAAAACCAGATTCTTTTGTTTATACCCTGCTCCAAGCTGCCACGTATGTACAGGCATCGGAGACTTGTTTGTTGCAAGGTGAAACAGTGTGACTGTCTTTTGAGAAAACCATGACTTCTGTATGCGCCAAAAAAATGCATTCCAAGAGAAGCTGTTTCGTTCTTTCATTTGGTCAAACACTGGAATAGCGTCCCCAACGCCATAACGCAACTACCACATCTATCAAAATCCTGTCTTGCACCTGGAAGGAGTCCTCGCAAGATTCAAGGGTTTTCCCATTTTTTAACGGCCTGGGAGGATGCTTGGCGCAGCAAATAGCTGGGAGGAAGCCGCAGAACCCAAAAAACATTGCTGATGCCCAGGGATCCGTGGAAGGGAGAAGTGAAGCGGTGGAAGGGGAGGCGATCTGAAGAAGGTCAGTTGGTTGCGCAGAAAGAAGACAAAATGGAACACCCTTCTCATGGCGGCGGCGCTGCACACTCTCTCTCTACACAACCAAAACGATGGAAGAAACCCAATTTCTGCCCTAATTCGCCCTAGAGGAATATCACGGCTTTTTTAATTTTATTTTTAATTTCTTTTATTCTATTTAACATTATTATTATTTCAAAGTTCATTTAACTCGTTTCATTCACTTGAAAATCTATTTCATTATTAAAATAATTTAATATGTTTTTCGTTATTATTATTATATTCTAATTTTGTCACGAAATTGCCATACGACTCATAAAGTAAATCCTAACAATGATTTGATAGGGTTTACGACCAAACCCGATGATGGTCTGGATAGTCCAAATCAATACCCTAAACATGGAACGACACCATGTATATTATTTATAGCCTGCCCGAAACTACATTTTGACCCAAAACACTAGTAGCGGGAATCGACAATATAATTTATAATGTTATTACAACATTATTATTATGATTTTATGGCTTAAAAATAATGATAATAATTATTAATCCCATTAATGTCGACGACCCGACAAACTCGAAGAGCCGAGAACCAAATTTTCCTTTAACCGTATAACCATCCATGACGCTACGGGGTCCACAGTTTGGGGTGTCGACAACGACCCGAAAGGCAAGAAGGAGAGCTCGACACGGTCAACATTGGTCAACGAAAACACCCACACACACCCAGCCTTCCGGCTTAAGCAACAGAGTGGTCGGCAGGTCGGGACTGGGGACAACAAGCGGGCATTACATTATGGCTATATATATGAGGTTGCAATGCTATAAAGAACCTAATCAAAATGAAAACATGTCACTTATCTATTTATATGTAAAATGTCTGCTTTAATAACTAAGCATAAAATAATCTTCAATCTGCAATCCTACACTTAATCAATTAAACGATATGATCATGTCCTTAAGGAATATCGTATTGAACCTTAAATGATCCTTAGGCACGACACCTAATGATAAAATTAGTAAGGGTGAATTAAAAACTGTGAATTAAATGGATTAATGAACTTGTTAAGTTATGATGTTTCACTTAATGGAACTCAATGATTGTCACAATTTAGTTATTGCTGCACATTCAATGATGCAAGTCATTATTTGGTTATTGTGGAGCAACCACTAAGGCATAATTATCTTCTTGCTCCCTTAAGCGTTACTTTCATAAAATTTGGATCCAGGTCTCTGTTATACACTAGTTAGTGATAATAGTATGACCTAGTGCCAATGTCATCTTATGATGACTACGGGTGATGAAGTGGATCCGAAGTGATGCAAGTTGATTTGGATGTGCTTGATTTTCCTTAGTCTTCATAAGTAGACTATCAACACTAGTCTATGCATGCTAGCTCTACTTAGTATATAACAAAGACATGGATGTGATTGACGTAAGTCAAGATAGTATAATCTAGATAACAATTTTTGAGTGAGGTGAAAGACATATTACTGTTGACGAGTATGTCAGTCTTGGAATAAAGACATGACATACATGTCTTGAAACTTTGGCCAAAGTATCACAAGTTGCTAGTTGCGTTGTCTTGATTTCACCTAGACTAAAGATGTGTGATGTCAGATGGGTATCCATAATAGATACTCAGATAGGCACTTTATTTGTTAACACTTGATTGACCCTTGATGGAATAAGGGAACCAAAAGTATACTTGGTATACACATGAGAGATCGGTTTGATACCGAGTCATTAAAACTGTGTATGGTTATTGTTACATGAGATGTATTAACTAAATGAATGATTGTTATAAATTATGTGAATTTGAAACAATGATCATTAAGGTTATGTTGGATTTAAATATATGGGTATTTAGATCGAGAAACATAAAGCAAAGTTAAAAAAATAAAAATTTCCCTGTTAATGAAGTATTAAAATGAGGATGTTACAAGTAGTAGGAATAGAATCATCATGTGCAACGACTTGAAAGAGAAGAAATAGGAGTACTAAATTCACATTCAACAGTCGTAAGAGGAGTAACATCATTACTAACAAGTTCATGATCAGAAGCATAACCTACATCACTATCAGACATATTTTCACATGCAAGTAGTTCATCAAGAGTATCATCAACATATAGAGAAGTAGTAGGAGAAGTAACATGAGATTTATCATTGCAAGTCATTGGAAACATTTTCAGAAGTAGGAAGAGTAGGATATACAACTTTACATTCATCTTGACTACTAGTAGAAATAACATCATGCACATGTACATTTTCAACATTAGAAGTAACATTATTTGTATCTACATTGTCACTAAATAAGACCAAAAAAAGAATCTACAATAGTGTTATCATGTGCTATAATAGGAGTAAAAGAAGGTGGAGTAGCATGGGTGACTATGGAAGAACAAGGAAAACATGAAGTGAAGTTTTGGTTTGGCGAGACTATGCAAATGCTAGAGTTATGAAAATTAGTGGGAATGGTGTTTTCAAAAGTAAGAAGCTAGTGGAGAATTTCGAACCACATTGAGCATGGTGATAAATATTATTAAGTTCAACTTCTATAGCATCATCAAGGATAGGTTACACACTAATATGCTCCATAGCCTGCTTGGGAAAAGAGGATCTATTTTTAGCCATGAGGGTTTTAGGGATCCTAGGGAAAGGAGTTCGAACAAGAGAGGGGTTCACTAAATGATTTAATAAAAACTAAATTAAATATAATTTCAAAGTCACTAATATGATAAAATACAATAAAATACAAATGTTAAGCAATCTAATGATGTAACCTTGTAAGAAAATAGGAGAGATAAAGAGACTTATCTAATTTACGTTTATCCCTGGAATAGATCTTGGTTGGTAAAATTGATGAACAGCTTGGTAAAGTGTCAAAAATACTCAATAATAATTTTGGAACTTACGAACAGAGTGAAATGGGTGCTTGGGCTAGGGAGAGGGCCGCCCGGGGTTCCAGACACCACTTCGAACCGATGACCGAACAAATGCTCAAAATTTTCTTTCTTCTATGTCACTAGGGTTTCACACTTATTCATTGTTGATCACCTTCTATTCGCACTTTGATCACCGAGGGTACATGTAACCTGCAAAAAACCCTAGTTACCTACAAAAACTCACAAACACATCAAATTGGAATAAAAATGTAATATTTGAAGTCGATCGACCCCCAACGGTCACCGAAGAATGAACTTATGATCAAGTGTTGCACTACATTCCATAATCCATGTAGTTATTTGTGCTTGTGTGTGAAATAGTGTCCTTAGGTTTCCATCATGCTAATGACGCTTGAGATAACGAGCTATAGCTAGCTTTGATGTAAATGTGTGAGATGGAATTCGACACTTCCCCTTACTATACAATGTATGTAGAGTATGTAGCCCAAAATTGCAGCCCCATGATGGTAGTGATAGTATGTAGATGTGATTTCCATTTAGAATTTCCCACCATAATAATAAAGTGTATGTTGTGTATATATATGGATCTCTTGTTTTAATTTTGACACTAGTGACACAAAAGGCCAACTATGAGCTCAAGATAAGGATAAGAAAACTAAAAGGATGATCAAAAATATCAAAATAAGTACAAAGAATGAAGAGGAAAAAAGTGCCAAAAATGAATATGAGCACCTAAAGCGCTAGTGTCCATAGTCGGCATTGTGTCCTAGAATAAATGACAAAAATGTGAAAAGACAGACAAACGGGGATCCTGTGACTTTGCTAGAATCTGGTACAAAAATGAAAAATGTGAGAGAACAAGATAGTGGAGACAATTGAAAAAATTGATGGATAAAGGATTGTGTCACTAGTGAATACTTTTCTTAGTTAAGATCCATGCATATAAACAACATACTTGATGGCATAGTAAAATAGTAGTATGTGCATGACTTTGTGTCTACACTAATCTAGATTTCACATAATCTAATAAGGGTGTCAAAACTTACTATAATTTTTTTTTCACATCATTCAAATTATTACTAAAATAGGCCACTACCGTACCTTCTTGACCTAAGTACTCCCTAATGGCTATTGTTGATGCGTCACACCCTGTTGTAAATATTTACTCAAAATTTGGTAAAGCGAGGATTGGGGATTTGGATCCTTCTTGCGAAATTCAAAGATCTTCCTAACTACCTTGTTAAAGTAAACACATTTCCCCTTGTACAATATGTCATGAGTGTATTTACATTGCTAAAATTGTAACAACCCTCTTATATAACTTCACTACTCCATGAAAAATTCTCACTTATGTTATTCTTTTTGGAGTAGGTCAATCAAGTATGGATTTTACATTTTATAGATCCATGCTTAGACCTTTAACAAAATTACGTTGCCAAGGAACACAATACTTTTTTCGTCAAAATCAATTTTCTCAAGATTAAAAAAATCTCCTCTTTGAGTATGTCAAACATTGGTAATCAAATGCTCTAAATTTTCTTCTACATCCTTACTAAATAACATAATTTCATCAAAATAAAAATTGTAAAACTTCTAATGTATTTCCCAAATACTTGGCTCATTGTTCGCATGAAGGTAGATGGAGTATTTGTTAACCCAAACGACATTAATAAACTCTCATACAAACCATCTTTGGTCTTGATAGCTATATTCCGCTTGTCTCCTTCATGAATTTGGAATTAATGGTATCCATTTTAAAGATCAATCTTAGAAAAGATTTTAAAGCCTCCCAAACATTTTAATATGTCATCCATCTTAGGTGAGGGGTACCTATACTTCATGGTAATTTTTATTACCTTTGAAATCCACACACAACCTCCATTTATGTCTTTTTTGGGTGAAAGTAGTGATAATACAACACATGGACTCGTACTTTCCCTTATGAGTTATTTCTTTAACAACCCTAAAATTTGTTTTCTTATTTCATTGTTCTAAAAAGGAATCAAATGATAAGAAACTTGGCTAGGTAATTTACCACCTACAACCAAGTCAATGAAATCAGTATTGCCTCTTAAAGGAGGTAAACCCATTGGTGATTCTATGTGTGTCACAGTTGAATAATCCACCAACAAATATTGAATTTTGTCAGGGAATTATTTCTCTTACAACGTGCACCCCTTTTCTCCAATGGGTACAAAAGAAAACAAACCCCTCATTTACCCTCTTTTAATAACTTTTCCCATCATGTAGTGAGGAGGGATAGAGAAATTATATCACATTTTTCTTCTTCATTCAAAGGATTCAAAATATGTCTCCTTCCATCATGTCACATGATATATGTATTTTACTTACCATCATGCAATGACATTCTGATCATATTTCCATGGCCTACCAATCAAAGAATGACAAGAATTCATTGGACTACATCATATATCACCTTATCCTCATATGGTTCAATGTTAAATGTAACTACACATGATTTATCAACCATCATGCTATGGTGCTTATTTAACGATGAAATTTTGTAAGGGTTGGATATAGGATTGTAAGTTAATTGCAAAGTTTTGAACCCTTTCTACACTTAGTAGATTATTTGAAGAGCCAATATCAATGATAACTTTGTATACCTTACCTTAAATTTTGTATCGAGTTTGAAGACACCGTTCCTTCTCCAATACTTTTCAATTTCTTCCTTGCTCCCCAATACCAAGGCTCTCTCTATCATCATTTTTTCTCCCATTTTATCTTCAACTTCTTCAACTTGGGGTTCCTCATGTGCCATCATGGTTCTATTTTTGGGTTTGGAGTTTTCTAGACAAACATGGGCCTTATGAATTTCCCTACAATTATATAATTTTATTGGCCTCTAATGACCAAACACCTATTGTACTCTACACTTTCCTTTACCTCTAAACCAACCATTATCCTTAAATTCATGCCTCATTCCTTTATCTTCCTCGAAATCTCTATCCATTGTAGGTTTATAGGTGCTTTCCTTTCCTTTAAATGGTGTACTGCTGGCCCTTTTTCTTTCTCAAATTTCTCTTCCTTCAATTTATTTTCTCTTCAACCCTTAAGGCATACTCATATGCTTCATCCATAGTGTTGCCTTTGCCAAAGTTATCTCATTTTGTAGTTGAAAACATAGCCCATGAAATATATGGCAGTTGTGGTATCCTCATATTCTTATAGGTATGTCCTGATTTGTAATTATAAAAATTGTTTTGTATACTATCATTTCTTTCGCCTCAAATTGTGAAAATGTCTAAACAATCTATATTAGAAAGATGATGCAATTTTTTTCCCCCTCATATGCTTTAGCATATTAGGCCATAACTTAATTTTCTCCTTTCCTAGCCTTCTTCTACACACGCTTTAGGTTATCTCACCACAAAGCAACACACGATTTTCAACTTTCCCACTACAAAATTTCACCCTCTAAGGGTCATCTTCATCAATGTTTTCCATATCAAAAACCATTCCGACTCTTGTACCCAAATGATAAAGAGTTCAACATTCAACTCACCTTTAAAATAAAAGACTTCTACTTTCACCCTCATCTTTTGCTCGACACAACCTCAACGAGTCTCTCCATCGGATCTATAGCTCCAAATTGAGCCCTTTGAACATTGGGTTCTTCTTTCAATTCATCACACCTTAATCTTGCTTCAAGGACTTCTAATCTTCTCAATATGTCATCTCCAACATTCCTTCTTTTCCCAACATATCCTCGGCCTCTTTTCCTCCAATTTATTTATACCCGTCCATGCCATGGTTGCTCAAATACCAATATAATGCAGCCACCTCAACAACTCACTTCCGTCTTCTTTTCTTTAAACAACAATTTGTTTACAAATCTCTGAAATTCCTTGCTGGAACATAAATCTGAAGCCACTTGAGTAACCTTCTTTCTTTTAGCTAGGACAAACCTACACCAAACTCTAAAATATGCAATATCAAATTTATAACCAACTAAAAACTAAGAGGAAACTATCCATCTAAATCCTAAGACTCAAGAGGAACTCAAAAGTAAAATACTTATATTAAGCCGTGGCTATAAACTTAAACATTACATTGAAAAAATAAAAAATCTTGCAGAATGTCACCAACAAAAGATGAAATCAGCTCTCGCTTCCATTCTTAAATTTTTTTCCCAACTCTCCTATGGACTAATCGTAACGACCAGATTTTGAAGTTAAACTTTCTGAAGCGGAAGAATAAAATTTTAAGATAGTTTATTTTTCTGGAGTGGAGAGGTTTTCACCGAAAGAGGTCTATCGAGAGTCTCGACACAATGCATTTAACAGTAAAGCTGTGGCCTCTAGCAGGATGCCTCTGCGTGTTCTTACCAATCATAAATTTAAACACTTACTGCAAAAAACTGAAGTGGGATCTCTAAACAAAGAAACTCCATATAACATTGTAGCAGACACCTATGGCGCCCTCTTGCAGGCGTGCGGAGATGACAAATGCCTCGCACAAGGTAAGCATTTCCATGCCCACATTCTCAAATGCGGAATTTTGCAAAATGCTTTTCTGGGCTGTAAGCTTGTCAGCATGTATGCTCTGTGTGGAAACCTTGTGGATGCACGCCAAGTATTTGACAAAATGCAAGAACGAAACCTTTTTGCTTGGAATTCCATTATCAGAGGGTATGTCACAGGTGGACATTTTGAAGAGACGCTACAGATTTATAATCAAATGCGAAGTGAAGACATACTCCCAGACAAGTTCACATTCCCCATTGTTATCAAGGCTTGCACCAGCCTAACAGCTCTGCAACATGGTAAGCAGATTCATAAGTATATAATCCAAAATGGATTCGAGTCAGATATATATGTTGGGGATCTCTTATAGACATGTACACTAAAGGTGTTGACCTGGATAATGCACGCCAAGTGTTTGACAAAATGTCCAAACGAGATATAGTCTCATGGACAGCAATGATTTGTGGGTACGCTCAGCATGGGTATGCTGACAAAGCCTTGTGTATATTCAGCGAGATGCAACTCGCAGGGCTAAGGCCGGATTCAGTCACTGTCACAAGTGTTCTGCCTGCAACTGCCCACTTGTCGGCAGTGAGACAAGGGAAGGAAATCCATAATTTTATTATTAGGAGTGGATTTGAATCGGATGGCTTTGTGGGAAGTGCGCTTGTTGACATGTATGCAAAATGTGGACGTATAAAGATTGCACGTAGTCTGTTTGACAAAATGTCTCATATATCAGTAGCGGTTTGGAATATCATGATTGCAGGATATGGAATGCATGGCCTTGGCAATGAAGCCCTTGCACTATTTCGGAAAATGCAACTGGCAATGGTGAAACCCGATCGATTCACATTCACTGCTGTTCTGTCTGCCTGTCGCCATGCGGGTTTGATTGATGAAGGCTGGGAATGTTACAATCGCATTGTGGAAGATCATTGCATTGAACCCCAAATGGAGCATTATGCTGGCATGGTAGATCTTCTTGGTCGTAGTGGGCACCTGAAGGAGGCACATGATTTTATCAAGAATATGAATACAGAACCCAATGCCATTGTGTGGGAGCCTTGCTTGGTGCTTGCAGAATTCATTCCAATCTAGAGCTAGGGATGATTGCAGCCAAAAATCTTTTTGAAATAGAACCTGAAAACACTGGAAATTATGTACTGCTGTCAAACATCTATGCAGAAGCTGGAAGGTGGGATGGTGTTGCAAAAATGAGAACAATGATGAGAGATCGGGGTTTGAAAAAGAAGCCAGGATGCAGCTGGATTGAGGTTAAGAACGTAGTTCATGCATTTTTTGGAGGTGACAGATCACATCAGGATTCAGAAACAATATATTTGACACTCCAGAGCTTGTATAAACTGATGAGAGAGGCAGGGTATGCACCAGATACTCATTACGTGTTGCATAACGTTGACGAAGAAGAGAAGGAAAATGAACTAAGTGCCCACAGTGAGAAACTCGCTATTGCTTTTGGGCTTATTAGTACGTGCCCTGGAACAAGTATCCAAATCACAAAAAACCTTCGTGTTTGTGGTGATTGCCACCATGCCATCAAGATCATCTCCAAACTCGTTGGCCGAGAAATTATTGTTAGGGACATTCATCGTTTCCATCATTTCACAGGAGGTGTCTGTTCATGTGGGGATAATTGGTAAGACTAATGCTAACAAATGTTATTCTGGGTTGCGACACATGCAGTCGGTTATTTATAGTTTCTTTCACTGCTAAATGTCTTCCATTAAACCAGCATAATAATATCTTGCATTACGGGCAGCCTTACATGTTTGTTTCTACTTTGTTACTTGCTGCTAAAAAAGATAAATAGGATGAGATTTTTGCTGAAACCATATTTTGATTCCATTTGCATCATAATTTTGAGAAAGTTAAAATTTAAAGCATTAGATGGGAAGATATTTCAAGATTTCTAAGGTTATAACATGCTTGTACAAGAAGTTTCTCCCTAACACGATGAAGGCAACTGGGTTAGCATTAAATTTTGAAAATAAAATTACTTCACATCATGGTAGAAAAGTTTTTGGAATTCTTGCATCTTAATTTGCAGTTCTAGTGTTTTTTCAGTTTTGAAATGAACACAAAAACATCATAATCAATGATGCACGTTAAGATAGGCAGGAATACCAATTCTCCTATCATCTTTGAAGTAGTATAAACTGAAATGAACAAAAAAACATCATAATCAATGATGCACATTAAGATAGTCAGGAATACCATTCCTCCTATATCTTTGAAGTAGGATCAGATAATCTGCCTGCTTGTTGATGTTAGCTATTATTCTAGTTATTATCGAACATGCATCTTAAGGCAAGCGAGGGTTGAAGTAACAATCGATTCACATTGACATTCACTCCTACAACCAAACATGAGCACAATTAACCACAAGTAGAATGCATGGACTGGAAATTGGAAAGCAACACATGATATAAGTCGTAAGCTGTGAATACATCGAGATTAGTATAAGGTGACTAGACTAGAAGAGTGCAGAGTTCCCAAAAGCCTAGAAATGATGTCATGACTGAACAACCTGCTGTTAAACTTGTCAGTTCTCCCTGCTATCGAGTAGTAGAATTTCATCTTAGGAGGTGTTGGCTAGACAAATTTATGCCAAAGTGATAGAGGTGCGTAAGAACAGGGCGCATAAGAAGCAGCGCGTAGGTGTACACGAAAGATTAGTGGATAAAGGGTGCCTCGAGGGAAGTTGAAGTTTGGGACTTAGCCGTTGTACATGCACGGGCTAAAGAATGGATTGAGTGATGAACACGCGATGGATAAAATAGAAGACTTGTGGGCGAAGTAATAGCTTTTTGGAGCGAGCGGAAGATCAAGCACCATGCGAAGTTCGAGCTAATAATAGAATCGAACTAGGAGTTAATTATAGATTATCTATTATTGGCGAAACTTGCATGCTTCGTAGTTGCTTTTGTAGTAGCACATGACTATTCTTAGCATGCAACCTATTTTGAGAGTGCATGAGTAGTGAAGGGCAAGTCCCCACTACCTATATATATGTATTGATTTGCATGGTTTAGAGAGTGACTTGTTTGTAAGGTTATGTTGTTGGTTTATGAGTGCGCATGACTTGGTGATGGTAATTATAATGTATTCAACTATTGTGTTTTGATGGATTAATATAATGGATCATTGTGGTTGGATATTGATTGTTGACATATTTATTACTGGTAACTATATGGTGAATCTAATCTTAATTGTTATGTGAATTGTATGTTTACTTATTTATGTATGTTTCTACATTGAGCTCATGGATCTAGTGGTTATAGTTATGGAATATATGTTTATGCATGCTAACTCCTTGACAAAGCTGGTATAAAAGAGGGACCTAGTACCTTTGCGCGCTTCGGGTGAGTGCGCAGATCTTTCTAAGTGATGTGCCAATGCATATAGGGTTTGAACAAGAAATAAAAGACTATATTTTGGTTCCGTTGCCGGGACCTCTTTTCAAGCTGCTACAAGGATGTTGCATGATGATGGCTTACCAGTTGACTCTTACGACCATTGAAGATCAAGGTTATTGACGACCAAGATTAGTTTTGCTCGAAGATATGGTTTTGGACTTGATTTCAATGCACGTAAGTGGGTTGAGGAACACCTTTATCATGAGCTTTATGAGTCATTCTTTTGCTGCTTCCCTATAGAATTGTACAAGTGGTTGTCATCGTGTGTATGCATCGTCGAGAGAGCCGTATTACAAAGCAAGGGTTTGGATGCAGGAAGAATACTAGACCTTGTTTGACGTTGATGAACCTTGGACGCGTGTTGTAGATCATTGGTGGGCTGGTGTTGTGAACAATTATACTCTAGAGTACGCTATTTCCATGTATTCTTGTCCGAAAGTTACAGAGTTTGAGGTTTTGCGTGAACCTGAGGATCTTACCTTTGCGCTATTCTGTTAGCGATTAAGATCTTAATGGTGGTGTTGAAATTAGAGCACCTCCATATGGCTAGCTAAACTCACCCCCGCGCGCGGGCGGGCAAGAACATGTGTGGTGAAAGATGGCAAACCTTGTGGCAGAGAGGCAAAGAGAAGAAAACCGACTTAAGTATAATGAAGTGCAAGAGAGAGAATTGACAAAGTAGCGTGATATTGAGGAGCAAATGATGTTGCGGAGAGAGATGACTTGCGAAGGATTTGTAGCTCATGACTAAAGCATCTAGTTCTCCCCCATTTGGGTAAGCATGGCAGAGAACCCCTCTCGGCTTCAGATGAGAGTGCGTCGGAAGAAAGTATAAGGACTGCGGGTATGCATCTAATCCCACCCGATGACCTTGCCCTTGTGCTTGGTGTTCTAGTTTCTGAAACAATTATTGGTAAACAAGCTAGTGTTGGTGATAGAGTAGTGACAGGTAGATTTCATTTTCCGTTAAGTACAAGAGTTAATTAGATAGCACATTCATCTATGGTGGCACAAATGTCATCTATGTTATTTGGGGGTCCAGTTAGAGGTATATTTTTGGAGCGTCATCTCGACAGAGTGTGGGCGCGCAAAATCTTGGCACCATGTCTTGAAGTACTACCACTTCGTGATCGTGTGAGTCCAGATTGATAAAGCTGTTGGAACTCAAGGAAGTACATCCACTGGCCCATTACCCGCTATAGGAGGCGGATTGGGAGGCTCGAGATCAAGTGGATCTGGTGGTTCTGGAGGTGGAGGAAATACACGGAGGTAATGATTCTGCATTTGGTGGGCATGGTACACATCAGCCAAAACAAGTTATTTATGAGATGTCACTTCGCCTTCCGAATATAAAGGCATTGAGGATGCGGTGGAGCATGTACACATGTACAAAATACTATGGTGTGCTAAAGGGATCACAACCCTTGAGTGTAAGACAAGCCAATTTGCTACAACTTTGCAAGGGTGCGCACATAGTTGGTATATGAAGTATGATCCGCACTGCACTTTTGTGGATTACAACGCAATGCGTGGCACTTTCTTGGCGGAGTTCCATATCCCCGAGTTTGAGAAGAAAAACATCGGTGCAAGAAAGGAGATTAAGTAGGGCTTGACTGAGAGCGTAAGGGAGTATGATGCACGTTTTAGAACTTTGTTATCAAAATTATCATATGATATCCACCCTAGCCAACATGCACAATGGTTTGTTGGCGGTTTGATCACACCTTTTAGAAGGGCGCTTTATCATAAGACTTTTACGATCTGCGTGAGGCTTTGGAGGCAGCTCTACGCGTTGAGGCAGTAGGAAGTGTAGACACTGGGGTCAGCCTGTTCTTGGAAGCACAAATTGTATCTATGGAAAAACGGTTATAGAAACTATCAACAAATTCAACTCATGAGATGCACAAAGTATGGTTATGGTGTACAAATTGCAAGGTGGAAGGACATATAAAGGATAGCTGTCCTTGCAAGTTGGTGCGTGCCATGTTGTTGGATTGTGAGATATGTCATTTGGACCATGATGCGAGTAGATGTCCCCTCTTGTAGTGCGTGGTCCATAAGAATGTATCCATGTACTGTAAGATTTGCAAGTCTCATACTCATGACACTTTAACTGCAAAATCATCGATCATATTAATGAGGCTATTGAGACTGGTGTGCTCCAAACCAGTGTAGCAAGTGGATCTAAGGATCAAGGAGAGCAACATAATGAAGGGCGAAATAATGGTGATAACCGGAATAGGGGATTTTGTGGAAGATATAAAGGCCAAGGTCGTGGCGGTGGAAGAGGAGGATTTCCTAGAGGTACTTGCTTTACATGTGGATCGCCTGATCATTATCAGCACGAATGCCCTCAGAATATAATTTTCTCATGGTGTGGGAAACAACACAAGTTTAAAGAATGCCCTGATTTGTATGAGCACATGAGTAAGTAAAGACAAATAGGACAAGGGCACGGCTATGATTAAAATACAACGTGCCGATGAAGGACAATAGATGCCGAAGGTTGGATTGAACTCTAAATTGCGGCTTGTGTTAGTCACTACCAGTATTGAGGTAGCACACGTGCATGAGGCCCCAAGGACCAAGCCTCGTTATAAAAAAGCAAGAAGTGATAAATACCAAGTACCACGATCTTTGAACATCATAAAGAAGTCTATTTAGAGACCATGGACGTTATCAAGAATTTACAAGGAGAGATTCGGGCTTGAAGGAACATGCACGTGCGTTTGACAAGGCAAAGTAGGTTGACCTTTCAAAGAAAGACATGGATGATTTGAAAGAAGTATGTCAAATGTTACGATAGTAGAACATCATCCCCTTGCTAGGTGAATGGTTGAGAGAAAAGGTACCGCACACAGACACGAGTGTGAGAGGCAAATCCTTTATGCAAATCTACCTCCCCACAATCACGAGTATGACAAAGAAAGTACATTAAATGCGATCGAGAGATGGATGAATCTTGAGTAATATTTTGATAGATACAGTGCAAAAGTTAATGTGCTCACGTTGGATGCTTGGGATCAGATGGGAAGACCACCATTACTGCAACCTTCCAAAATTGTGTTGTACACATGGTGAACATGACTAGGGCTAATCCTATTAGGGTGTTAAAGGATGTTACTATCATGATTCAGGGGCCAAGTTTACTATGGAGTTTGAGGTATTAGAGCTCGCAGAGGCATATAGTTTTCTAGCATTGCTTGGGCGCCCTTGGTGTTATACAAATAATGCAAATTTACATTTTAACAAGGTACAATAGCTTTGAGAATAAAGAAGAGTGCGTCATTATACCGTTGATAGATGTAAAGGCTTCTCCCTATGTTGAGCCTTTGAGTGAAAAGGATCTGAACAAGATATATGCATGCATGGTCAAATCCTAAAGCAAATGAGCCATCTAAGGAAGCGGTGATACTGTGGGATGATGCTCATTTAGTCAATGACTCCACTAGTATTGCTTATAATAACTCGGGCGCATGGAACATATGAAGTAATATGATGAGATATTAAGAATATTGTTACTCGCGTAGTCGATAATGCATTGTTCGACGTTTGGGTCGTAACTAGTACCGCATGTTATATATTGGTGAAGGGAATCCTAATGTATTCTTGCACGCCATGGAAGCCCACTGGAAGGATGAAGAAGATAGAAGGAATATGCTTGTATATACTCTGCGCATGGACCGCAACATGATGGTGGATTACACACGTAGATAACCTTTTGGAGTGGCGAGAAGTGAGAATCACCTTCTCTACTAAGTTTCTTAGGAATAATGTACCCTAAAAATATGCGAATTTCATTTGAAGGATTTTGCTTTGCACCACGTCGAAATGTGAGACTCGGGCCGAGGGGCGGGAACTCTTGCCACCATCACTCTAGGTACACAAGTTCTACGCTACCTTAGGCGGTCGCGCGGCATGGTATGTGCATGCTAAGTTAACAAGAATAACAACTAATCGATGGAGAGATGACATCCGATATGATTCATAGTTTTGATTATTTTTCAACTAAGCCTCATTTCAAAAGCAAGATGATTGTAAAGCGCATTACCATGGGAGATAGCATGAAGGCTGAAGAAATCTTGCTAGATATGTTTGGAGAATTGGACCTTGAGGCGCTCCTTGACCTTGAAGAAAATGAGGAAGAAGAAATGGGCCGCACTTGGGAAGTAAAAGAAAAGGGTAAGCTACTATGTGTAATAGATGGCGAGGATGCCGAGGATAACAATCTGGATATTAATCACACTGAAGGTACGCGTGAGGTGATGGATACAACAAATGCAAAAGTGCGCACATAACATGAACCTTTGAAAACGAAGAAGCTTAACTTTGGGACGGAAGAAGAGCCCAAAGAGGCCATTATTGGTGACTATTGGTCGGAGTAGGAGGTTGCTAAGATTATTGAGCTCCTACGTGACTTTCAGGATTTGTTTCTAAGAGGATATCATGAATTGAAATGAGTACACCCTTCTTTAGGGGAGATGCGAATCAAACTTAAAGAAGGCGCACACCCGATTAGGAAGAGGCCTTATAGGATGAATCCTAATCTGCGCGTTAAAGTAAAAGAATAAATTGATAAAATGTTGAAGTCTGGTATCATTGAGCCTATTGAGGAATTTGAGTGGGTAAGTCCCATGGTCATCAACATAAAAAAATATGGGTGGATAAGGATTTGTGTGGATTATATGGAGTTGAATGCTTCATGTGTGATTGATCCTTTCCCCACCCCATTTATAGAATAAATACTTGAAGGAGTTGTTGGGTTAGAGATCTATTATTTTATAGATGGGATCTCTCGGTTATCATCAGTGCATTCTTTGGAAGATCGGGAAAATACCACTTTCACCACAAAGTGGGGAAGTTTTGCATACACGTAATGTAGCTTGGATTGAAAAATGCACCTACAATGTCCTTGCGCATCATGGTACAGGGCATTTCAAGACTTCATTCATAAGTTTCTCTGGTTTATTTAGATGATTGGACAATATATGGGTTGGTGAAAGCCCATTGTGAAAATTTGAGACTTATGTTTGAAAGGTGCAGACAATTGAGTATCTCACTGAACATTAAAAAGTGTATCTTTATGACACCTTTTGGCACTTTGTTGGGGCATATCATCTACAACAAAGGATTGTTGGTGGATCCAGCCAAGGTTGTTGTAATTTTGGGCTTAGAAGAACCAAACAATTAGAGAAAAGTGTGCATATTTTTGGACATACAGGTATTACTTGACAGAGTGTGGGCATGCAAAATATTGGCGCCATGTCTTGAAGTACTACCACTTCGCAGAGACTGTGGGAGTCTAGTTCAAGATCAACTATTGGAACTCAAGGAAGTACATCCATCGGCCCATTTCCCGCTATAGCAAAAGCGGATTGAGAGGCTCGAGATCAAGAGGCGGTGGTTCGGAGGTGGAGGAAATATTAGAGGTAATACAGGGTTACGGATTTGGTGGGCATGGTCCATATCAACCACAACAAGTTATTTACGAGATGTCACTTTGCCTTCCAGAATATAGAGGCATTGAGGATGTGGCGGAGCATGTACACATGTACGAAATACTTTGGTGTGCTTAAGGGATCATGACAACCTTGAGTGTAAGACAAGCTAGTTTGCTACAACTTTGCAAGGGCATGCGCATAGTTGGTATAGGAAGTATGATCCACACCAGACTCTTTTTGTGGATTACAACGCGCGTGCGTGATGCTTTCTTGGCGGAGTTCCACATCCCTAAGCAAGCATCAATGTGCTGAAGGAGATTAAGTAGGGCATGACTGAGAGTGTAAGGGAGTATGATGCACGGTTTAAAACTTTGTTATCAAAGTTATCCTATGATATCCACCCTAGCCAACATGCACAGTGGTTTGTTGGTAGTTTGATCACACCTTTTAGAAGGCGCTTTCTCATCGACTTTTACGAGATCTGCGCGAGGCTTTAGAGGAAGCTCACGTGCGTTGTGGTAGTATGAAGTGTAGACATTGGTGTCAGCCCATTCTTAGAAGCACAAATTGCATCTTTGGCAAACGAATTATAGAAACTATTAGCCAATTCAGCTCATGAGACACGTAGTGGGTTATGGTGTACAAATTATGAGGTGGAAGGACATATGAAGGATAGTTGTCCTCGCAAGTTGGTGCACGCCATGTTGTTGGATTGTGAGATATGTCATTTGGACCATGATGCGAGTAGATGTCCGCTCTTACAGCGCATAGATCCATAAGAATGTATCCATGTAATGTAAGATTTGAAAATCTCATACTCATGACATTGTTAATTGCAAAATAATCGATCATATTCATGAGGCTATTAAGACTGGTGTGCGCCAGACCAGTGTAGCAAGTGGATCTAAGGATCAAGGGGAGCAACATAATGAAGGGCGAAATAATGGTGATAATGAGAATAGGGGATTATGTGGAGGATACAAAGACTGATGTTGTGACAAGAGAATAGGAGGATTTCCTAGAGGTACTTCCTTTACATTTGGATCGCCTGATCATTATCAGCGCGAATGCCCTCAAAATGTAATTTTCTTTGTGCGGGAAACAACACAAGTTCAAAGAATGCTCTGATTTGTATGAGCACATGAGTAAGTAGTATAAACAGGACAAGGGCACAACTATGATTAAATTACAATGCGCCGATGAAGGACAATAGATGTCGAAGGTTGGATTGAACTCGAATTGCAGCATGTGTAAGTCACTACCAACGCGGAGGTAGCACATGCATATGAGGCCCCAAGGAGCAAGCCTGTTATAACAAAGCAAGAAGTGATCAATGTCAAGTACCCTGATGTTGAACATCAGAAAGAATTCTATTTAGAGACCATGGACGTTATCAAGAATTTACAAGAAGGGCTTGTAGGAACAGCACACGCACACGTATTTGACAAGGCAAAGCAAGTTGACCTTCCACAGAAAGACATGGATGATTTGAAAGAAGTATGTTGAATGTTATGACAGAGAACATCATCCCCTTGCTAGGTGAATGGTTGAGAGAAAAGGTACCACACACAGACACGAGTGTGAGAGGCAGATCCTTTATGCAAATCTACCTCCCCATAATCATGAGTATGATAAAGAAATTACATTGAATGCGGTCATAGATGGATGGCTCTTGAGTAATATTTTGATAGATACATGTGCAGAAGTTAATGTGCTCATGTTGGATGCTTGGAATTAGATGGGAAGACCACCATTGCAACCTTCTACAAATGTGTTGTACATGGCGAACAAAACTAGGGCCAATCCTATTGGGGTGTTAAAGGATGTTACTATCATGATTCAAGGGGCCAAGTTTACTTGGGGACTTTGAGGTATTGGAGCTCGCAGAGGTAGATAGTTTTCTAGCATTGCTTGGGCGCCCTTGGTGTTATACAAATAATGCAGATTTACATTTTAACAAGGGGTAAATTATCTTTGAGAATAAATAAGAGCGCATCATTATACCATTGACAGATGCAAAGGCTGCTCCCTATGTTGAGCCTTTGAGTGAAGAGGATCTCGAACATGATATATGCGTGCATAGTCAAATCGTGAAGCAAATGAGCCATCTAAGGAAGCAAATGAGCCATCTAAGGAAGGAGTGATACTTAGTGGGATGATGCTCATTCAGTTAGTGACACCACCAGCATTTCTTGTGATAACTAGGCACATGGAACATATGAAGTAATAGGATTATATATTAAGAATATTGTTCCTCGTGTAGTCGTAGTGCGTTGTTCGGAGTTTGGGTCGTAACCAGTACCGCGGTATACTAGTGAAGGGAATCCTAACGTATTGTTGTGCGCAATGGAAGCTCATTGGAAGGATGAAGGAGATAGAAGGAATAGGATTTTATATACTGTGTCGGATTTGCGCACCACGATGGTGGATTACACACAAAGATAACCTTTTGGAGTGGCGAGAAGTGAGAATCACCTTCTTTACTAGGTTTCTTAGAACAATTTACCCTCACAAATATGCAAATTTCATGGGAAGGATTCTACTTCGCACCACGCTCAAAAGTGTGAGAGACTCTAGAATGAGGGGTAGGAATCCTTGCCACCATCACTCTGGGTACACAAGTTCTACGCTACCTTAGGTAGTTGCGCGCGCACATGGTATGTGCATGCTGAGTTAACAAGAGTAACAACTAATTGGCAAGAGATGACCTCAGGTATGATTCATACTTTTGATTATTTTTCAACTAAGCCTTAGGTCAATGAAGCACTGCAGATTGTAAAGCGCCTTACCATGGGAGATAACGCAAAGGATGAAAAACTCTTGCTAGATATGTTTGGGGAATTGGACCTCGAGGTGCTCCTTGACCTTGAAGAAAATGAGGAAGAATAAATGGTCCGCACTTTGGGAAGAAAAAGAAAAGGGTAAGCTGCTATGAGTAATAGATGGCAAGGATGACGCAGGATAACAATGGATATTAATCACATTGAAGGTACGCGTGAGGTGATGGATACAACAAATGCAAAAGTGCGCACATAACATGAACCTTTGAAAACGAAGAAGCTTAACTTTGGGACGAAGAAGAGAGCCCAAAGACGCCATTATTGGTGACTATTGGTGGAGTAGGAGGTTGCAAGATTATTGAGCTCCTACGCGACTTTCGTGGATTTGTTTCAAGAGGATATCATGAATTGAAATGAGTACACCCTTCTTTAGGGAGATGCGAATCAAACTTAAAGAAGGCGCACACCCGATTAAGAAGAGGCCTTATAGGATGAATCCTAATCTGCGCGTTAAAGTAAAAGAAGAAATTGATAAAATGTTGAAGTCTGGTATCATTGAGCCTATTGAGGAATTTGAGTGGGTAAGTCCCATGGTCATCAACATAAAGAAAGATGGGTGGATAAGGATCTGTGTGGATTATAGGGAGTTGAATGCTTCATGTGTGATTGATCCTTTCCCCACCCCATTTATAGAAGAAATACTTGAAGGAGTTGCTGGGCGCGAGATCTATTCTTTTACAGATGGGTTCTCTAGTTATCATTAGGTGTGGATTGCTAAGGAAGATCAGGAAAAGACCACTTTCACCACAGTAGGAAGTTTTGCATACACCGTGATGTCATTTGGATTGAAAAATGTACCTGTAGTGTTCTCGCACATCGTGGTACAAGCCTTTCAAGACTTCATTCATAAGTTTTTACAAGTTTATCTGGATGATTGGATAATATATGGTTTGGTGAAGGACCATTGTGAAAATTTGAGACTTATGTTTGAAAGGTGCAGACAATTGAGTATCTCACTGAACATTAAAAATGCATCTTTATGACACTTTTAGCACTTTTCTAGGGCATATAATTTGAAACGAAGGATTGTTGGTGGATCCAACCAAGGTTGTTGTAATTTTGGGCTTAGAAGAACCAAACAATCGAGAAGCGACGTGTGTAGATTTCTTGTACATAGAGGGTATTACAAGAAGTTCATCAAATGCTATGAAAATATCAACATGCCCATGGAGGAATTGTTGAAGGAAAAGGAAAATTCTATTGGTATGAAGCGCAATGATTGGCTTTTGATACATTGAAGGAAAGATTAACCACTGCACCTATTCTGCACTTTACTTCATGGGAAAACCATTCCATGTGCATGTGGATGCTTCAGGATGCTAATTGGCGCATTATTGGCTCTACCAGGTGAAGGAATAATGGTGAAGGAATAGTGGACCAACCCATTTGTTTTGCGAGTAGGAAGTTAACACCAGTTGAACATAATTATACAACCACTGAGCGGGCGGCTTTATCTATGATTTACGCTTTGCACAAGTTCAGACAATACTTGTTGGCTATAACCTTCATATTCTTTACAGATCATATGGCGCTTAAGTATTTGTTCAACAAACTTGTTTTACAAGGGCATATATGTAGATGGATCCTACTATTTCAAGAATTTCAATTTACAGTTGTTAAACCAGGAAAAAGCAACTCGGGACTTGACCACTTGTCAAGGATCAATTATGGTGAGGACGCATGCAGAGCATTGAGGACACAATGCCGGATGCACAAATTTTCAGATTAAATCGTGCTCCCACTAAACTTGAGGACAATGCAATATTTTTGTGCATTGGCAAAGTGTGCTGAGGGATGAAGACTTTGGAAAAGAAGCAACTTGCAATACATGCGGCCGCCCTATTAGTTGATAGGTGGAGACTTGTATAAACTTGGTCGTGATGAGGTTTTGCGCCGGTGTGTTCTGGAACATGAGCGTGAGGGATAATGACAAAATATCATGGTGGGATTGCGAGGTGGACATTATCTTTGGAGATGCCACTTGCGTGCGTAAGATTTTAATGGTTGGATTGTGGTGGGAAACCCTTTATAAATATGTTAAAGAGTATGTCAAGGTGTGTGACCATTGTCAGCGTATTGGGAAGCCAGGAACAAGAGATGAGATGCCTTTGAGGCCTATTGTAAGTGTTGACTGTTTGAAAAATGGGAAATTGACTTTATGGGTCCCATTTTCCCACCCACACATAGGATAGGCGTGCACTACATCATAACTTATATAGATTATCTGACAAGGTGGGCGGAAGCAACACTACAAGAGATGCATGATAGCTACAACAATGAGTTTTTATGGGAGAACATTATCAGTCACTATGGATGTCTATTGAGTCTTACAAGTGATAGGGCACACACTTTTTGAATGAGACCATCAAGATTTTATTGGTAGAATTCATGGTGGCGCACCACAAGACAACACCCTATCACCCATAGGCCAATGGGATTGCTGAAGCATTCAACAAGATATTGGGCCATACATTAACAAATATTTGTGATGTTGGATGAAAGGACTGGGATGATAAAGTCTCGATGTACTTTGGGCATATAGAACTACCTATAAGAGGTTAAATAAGGCCACACCCTTTCAATTGGTGTTTGGCACTAAGGTTGTGTTTCTTGTTGAGTTTATGTTGCCTTCTCTGCGTATTGTGCATGCAGGAGGCATGGATGATGAACAAGCGGTGGAAGAGCGCATATGTAAGTTGATGTAGTTGGATGAGCGGCACACCATTGCTTGATGGAGTCAAAAGACAGAGAAATCAAGACAGAAAGCATGACATGATAGACATATCAGAAACAAGGAATTTGAGGTGGGCAAGATGGTTCTTCTATATGATTCAAATTTTTGCGCGCCACCTTGGGAAGTTGAAAGTTCATTGGTTGGGACCATTTGTAGTAACAAAGATATTGGAATTAGGCACTTTCTAGTTATGGTGTTGGATGACACTTTATTGCCTGTTTCTTGAATGGGAGTAGGCTAAAGTTATACTATAAATAAGTCTTCTTGGTGTTTGTAATAAGGAAGTGGTGCCATTTAGATTAGGTTTCCTTTTAATGCATTTTATTTATGTGTTTCCTTTCATTGTTGTTATGCTTTGTCAATTTAGTTCAGTGTTTTTTTCTAATAAGCGCACTTGTGCACATGTAGCTGATTACTATCTAAGTGAGTTCATGTGCAAAGGACTGCGCATACTTTTAGTGTGGGTGGAGCAGGATATATATTAAGTAGGCCAAGATGGAAAGAGATTGAATTTCCTCGATGGGTATGCATAGAAGAAATATGGGGCAAGTGCTTGAGGTAAAGGTGTGGATTAAGGAAAATTCTCATAGATAAAGACCATGCGTAGATGGATGGATGCATAGTGTAATGCGAGGTAGGCAACAACATGACAAACCACTTAGTGAAAGGTGCGATAGATAGGTACTTCGGCGCGTGAGAGGAGAGGAGGTCATGTGGGAGAAGTAGTTGGCGCGCGAGAAGGTTCTGAATGGGGCGTGAAAAAAACCAACAAAAATCGTGGAAAAAGAAATAAGGCGTAATTAATGTTGATTACTATGGTTGGTGATGAGCAATCAATGCGGAAAAATTTGAAAAATTTATATAAACAGGGGGTTGCGATATCATTTTTATCCCGCATTGTGAAGTAAAGTGTTCGAGCGAGTTGAAGAGAGAGTTGTGAATGGAAATGCATTGAAGAGCGAATATAAACATCAAACCGAGAGATATTTGTGCATGACATTGTTTAAAGCTCCATTAGAAAGGGTGTTTGAGTAAGGAAAGAGTGTGCGGGAGAAAATCGCATGAGTTAGGGTTCGAGGAAAGCTAGGGCACACAAGTTTGAAGTTGTAGAGATCGAATCGAGCACAAGAACATTTTTTATCATCGCAATGGCACCTAAGAGAGCACTGGAGAAACCATGAGGGGCATAAAGAAAAAGAAGTGGAATTAGAGATGGAGGACACCCTCGAAAGCAAATTTTCAGAAATGCGTTATCAAAAGGAGTTATAATGGGATTGGATTGGGATTCACATATCGAAGAAGAAAAGTAAGTGGACTACAATCATTGAACCAAGGATAACAGGGATGAGTAGGATAAGAAGTTGGTGGTGAAAATAGATTTGAGGACGGAGAATGACATGGTCATCTATGATGATGTAGGTTAGAAGTTGTTGGTGGGTGTTGGAGTCATGCGGTTGTATGAACCGCCATATTTTCCAAACCCGAGAAATGTTTCAATGGTTGATGTCCCATGTGTACGAGGACTTCTTATATTTGTAGGGCGGCAATGTGATTTACCGTGCCCTTGATTGGGAAGTTAATAGGGTTGAGGAGTTTGGGCACATAGATTAGTAGAGATCTCAAAGATGACGGGGACTATAAGTTATAAGGATTGCACTATTTTATACAAAGGGAGGGTATGCGATGAACATTTCCAAGTTAGAGAAGTACCCCATGGTTCAGGGAGCTATGCATCTCCTCACCAAATTTTAAAACTTGGAGCGTTGGAGCTAGGTAAATAAAAGATGGCTCCATATTGCCAAAAAATGATAGAGGGAGTCGTATATAATTTTTCCTCTTTCATTTTTGAGACCATTATTGAAGAAGCGCACCATGGGGATAAGATAAGTTTTGGTGCTATTTTATTATCTCTTGTGTTTGTGGAAATTGGGGTGCCCAATGGGCCTAAGGAGAATGTTTGGCAGTTCCTTGAAGAGAAAAAGTCCCTCACATATAGGTTTTCAAAATACACATGTGACAGATCTGTGAGCGAGCTTACAAGAAAACGCTGGAACTTTGGTATAAGCACTTGCGTGAAGCTTTTGAATATGAATGGAGAATACCCAAGGAAATTCCTTCGGTATTGGAAAAGAAGGCCCAGTTTGGAGTTTATCAAAATTTTTGCATATGCATATTTGGGATGAAGGACGGAAAGTGGAGCCCTAGTGCAAAATTCTTTATGCATTCACCACATGTTACTTTCGAGGCCTTTGTGCACGGGTTTTGAACGCATCCATATTATATTTTTATGCGAGATAAGGTAGTCTATGACTATCATATGCCGTAGAAAACATATGCATACCCATGTACATCTACTTATATAGAAAAGATGAGCTCAAATGATATAAACATTAACTCAATGAGTTTAGCAGTTGGGAATCTTAGCAAGCGCAATAAGGTATACCTCTACCTTAAGCCCAAGTTAGAAAATGGAAAATATAATGAAAATGAGTTCAAAGCCATTCGAAATTCCAAAAGGAAAGCATACGTTGGGCACATTGTAAGATGACGAGCCTAACCCACCCCACACAGATGAAGAAGAGGAGGAAGAAATTTAGGAGGATAAGACAGATTGGACCATGGCTTGCGAAGACAGCTTGCTATAGTTGAGTGAAGAGGGCGCGCGAGACAACTCCTCCCACACAGAAGATAAATTTAGAGAGGAGACATGCATTGAGGATATCGGGGCGGATGTTGGAGGCGTCGAGGAGAAATAATTTAGGAGGGTGTTGAGAAGAACAAAGACCCTAGGTATAAGTACTAGTGCAAACCCCTCCTAGCAGAAAAGCTTAAGACGTCTCCCACACCAAGCCTGTGCAAAGAAGAAGAAATGACAAAAGTATATACTAAGACAAGGTGAGGAGGAGGAGTTGGATGGAAACACGTGCACAAAGACAAAACTACACATCATTGAGATGAATGCGAGAAGAGCCTTGAGAAGAGGTAAAGTATGATACAAAAATGTTCGAGGAGTGCGAAGATTCCGGTGGAGATGGAGAGAAAGATAAGGACATACCTTTTGGTGAGCCCACAAATGAATAGAAGCGGGCACTCTAGGGGAAGGCCTAAATTTGGATGAAGGTGTGCACATTCCTAAGGGTATGCATCACGGAGAGATAAGGGGGAGATGTACAAAATTCCCATAGTTGTGTATGTTAATGATCCCACAAAGATCATTCATGCTAGGTTTCAAAGCACTTTGGAGCCTAAGGAGATTTATGGATGGGAGAAGATGGACCTTGAAGCGGCTAACTTGCGCACAAAGAGGCAACTCTCTTGGAGCATGCAAAATCATATTGATGAGCCTAATTTGATGTAAAAGAAGATGCATGCATCAAGAGGAAGATGAAAAAGAAATCTCAAACCACGCACTGGACCATTAGTCCCATAGAGTTCACTGATGAGTAGGCGAGTAATGCCTTGAAAAAAATGGTAGCAGAGGTAGTGCGTAGGAACATAGATAAAACATCCGCATTGAGAGCAATGCCGGAAGAGAACAAAACTCTGAAAGAACAAGTAGAATGACCTGAGAGGGGAAAAGGAAGGATAAAGAGAAACAAAAGAACATTCTAGATTTTACCGCAGAGTTGGGAAAGGAGATCATTGATGCACATCTAGATGTTGATGAACAGACTGAACAGACATATCAGTCCTCTCTGCACTTCCTATAGGACTATGTTCACTTTTGGATCCAGAAAATAGTTGTGCACGCCACGAGAAACCATGAAGCCAACTGTATAGAAAGAGGAAATTGTAGCATGAAGGGAGAAAACAAAGGCTACAATAGCACGCCGAATAGTTGGGTATGAATCTCTACTTCAGACACTAAAGGATGAATTAAAGAAGGCAGATTCAACGTTGAATATGTGTGCAGAACTATCCAAAGCCAATCATTAAGACAAGGACTTTGGCTGAGGAGAATGAAGTCCTTGCCGCAAAGAAGAATGAAACTCTTTACGTGAGGAGAGGCTGACATTGTTAGCATAAAATCATGATGCGCTCACAACATGAACTTCTGGGACCCTCACAAGAAAAAGATAAAGGAAATTGGGAAGCTTATAACACGACACATGGATGTAATGGATGGGATGATCTCTAGTCTAGCAAAAGTCCTTAGGGTGCTGCAGAAATGAAGGATAAAATATCACCTTGGACGAGATGGATGGAGTACTTGTAGACATCCCTAAAAAAACACAAAGCGAGCACTTAGTGAATGGAATGAGTTAGAGGCATATTCGAATGAGTACCTAGAGTTATTGTTTGCTTTAGAGGACTAGAGTGCTCATATTCGTTTTGGTATATTTTCATTCATTATGTACAATCATTCTTTTATTCCTAATTCTTTATTCTTGGAGAGATAAGGAATGATTACCCATTTCCGGCGTGGCATCAAGCTTGTGTGGGGTAATGTTGGCTAGAAACATTTATGTCAAAGTGATATAGGAGCGTAAGAACATGTTGCGCAGAAGTAGGCAAGTATGTGTACATGAAATATCAGTGGATAAAGGGTGTGCCAAGGGAAGTTGAAGTTTGGGACTTATCCATTGTACATGTACGGACTAAAGAATGGATTGAGTGATGAACACACGATGGATAAAATAAAAGACTTGTGGATGAAGCAATATCTATTTTTGTAGTGAGTGGAAGATTAAGCATCATGCGAAGTTTGAGCTAACAATATGATCAGAACTAGGAGTTAACTATAAATGATCTATTATTAGGCGAAGCTTGCATGATTTTGTAGTTGAGTTTGTAGCAACACATGGCTATTCTTAGCATGCAACCTATTTTGAGAGTGCATGAGTAGTGAAGGGAAAGTCCCCACTACCTATATATATGTATTGATTTGCACGGTTTAGAGAGTGATTTGTTTGTAAGGTTATGTTGCTAGTTTATGAGCGCACATGAATTGGTGATGGTGATTATAATGTATTCAACTATTGTGTTTTGATAGATTAATATAATGGATCATTGTGGTTGGATATTGATTGTTGACATATTTTTTATTGGTAACTATATGGTGAATCTGATCTTGATTGTTATGTGAATTGTATGTTTACTTATTTATGTATGTTCTACCTCGAGGTCATGGATATAGTGGTTATAGTTATGGAATATATGTTCATGCATGCTAACTCCTTGACAAAGCTGGTATAAAAGAGGGACCTAGTACCTTTGCACGCCTGTGAGCACTTAGATATGTCTCGAGTGATGTGCCAACATGTATATGGCGTGAACAAGAAATAAAAGACTACAAGAGGTAGTGGTATGGAGGCATCCAATTTGTCTACCATCAACACAATAATTTCATAGAGCATAGAGGTCTTTCAATTCAATTTTCTACATTTTAAATTTTCTTCGTGGGCTGAGCTAACTAAATTCTGATCAAGATTATCCGTCCTCTCGAATTATTTAATGTGGTCATTTAATTTATGATTCATCCAATCCAGCTGGACCATTAATTAATCAAGTCATTAGAAGGCTGTTTGGAATTATAAATCTTTGGATTAAATCACTTCTTTGGGTGGCAGATCTGTACATGGATAGTTTCTTCTTAGATCGATTGGACCTTAGAGGATTCTTCATCTTATGGAGAAGAAAAATAAAGTTGAGCATTCTTCAACAAATATTTCTCATGTTGTTATTGTTATTAATGTTAATAAATCTTATGTTCACGACCTTCACCTTCTTCAACCTCTCTCAAATCCTTGTAAGTAAATTTGCAGATGTAGTTGGCAAATGATTTAGATTTCAATCTGCATGTATAAAGTTTTAATCTCAAGAAGTAAATGTTTGATGTGATACTTTCTACTGACATTAAACTTGGCCATGACAAGTATTTTAGTTATATTATTGTTCATTGTCATGACATTTTTTATCTTTAGAAATGGTATCACCATATCAAGCCTATGGAGAGAAGAAGTTTTTTTACCTCAAGGATAACTTCTTTGAAAGCTCTGTCTATGCATGGAAAGGAGCTGAAAGTAGCTGTGATACTTATTCCTTGTTCTATTCATGACCACCTAATTTAATTGTGCATACTCAATATCAGGAGGCTATTCAATGAGGGAATAAGTGAAATTGATTATTCTAATATTATATCCATAGAATCTACAGAGTTGCAGCAAGGCCAACCAAATCTCATATCATTACAATGTGTTTGCACAAGAAGTATTCTCACACCAATCTTGGATTTAAAATATTTAAAGGGGACCTCCATTGTTCATTAACCAAAGCCTTGTAGGGATTAATATCTTGTGAGGATCTCTCTAAGAAATCCTTATTTTGGATGACTCTATTCCTCGAGTCATGGAGAGAATAGGGTGATTCCTTGAGATGTGCATGTTCAATCATTGAGAAAATTGGGATAGAATTCAAGCATCAGGGAGAATAACACTGCTTTGGGTTCAACTACTGTGGCTTTCAATACATCAAGTTATGATAAAATGTTTGTGGAGTTCTAACATATTACGATGCTTAAATCCCATAATATTTCCATATATGTCTTTACATTCTATTGAAAAATGGGCGAGTTATTTATCCTACAACTCTAGTCCATACAACAGGAATTATAACATCTAATGGAATTCCCAACACTGATGAAAGGAATGGAAATAAGAAAGATAAGAAGTTGGTACCTATGTTGGCTTTTTCATAGGAACAGGGGCAGAAACAAATCAGTTCTCAAAGAGTCTTCCCATAACAGTGGACACGAAAATCAATCCATATTGAATGTAGGATGATATGTTGAGAACAAATCCAATTCTAAGAATTGGACGATGCCTGACAGACAAACCTGGTAAAAATCTTTCTACACATTTATCAGACACAAATAAATTGGACTAGAATTCCTTTTGTCCTTGATTCATTCATATTTATAGTTTACAAGATGTAGAGAGTGGATAAAATTGTTTGGTGTTTAGACGGTGGAAGCGCACTCTTGAAGAGCTGCACCAACAACAAATTTCCAACAACCAAACTGGTGCATTGATTGTTCTAGCCAAATAAAAGATAAATCTATCTCTAACACTCACACATAAATTATTCTTATGAAATCCACTAAACTTAATGATGTAAGAGATTAAAATCCCTACCATAATCACAACACAAAATATGTGTCCCGTCTGAAACTATGGGTTCTATGGTTGATGAGTTACCCATTTACATAATTTCATTGACCCATTATACATAATTTTACTGAACTGTTATTTATCTCTGAACTTACTAAAAATTCACTCGATATTTTGGTGAAAGTTTCCACAACTTGATCTTCATTTCATTATACAAGTTGAATAACATCATGCTGGATCGATTTTCTAATGTAATAATGGATCTATACATGTTTTGTTCTTGCATTCTAAACAATATTATTTTCTAATTGTATTGTACTTTTGTTATCACGATACAATATTGAATATTGATTTAATCGGAAATATAGATCATGACATCTTCTTCTCAACCACATTGCTTCACAATCTATTGCACGATGTATACTCCGCATTTATTATTGACAATGATTTTGTTGGTTGTTTTTTTCTACACCGTGCAATAACATGATCCAATCTTGAATATTTAAGAGTATAGTATATTTGTGATAAAAATGCAACCAACCCAATTAACAGATATAAAACTTGTCAAAGACATCACCACATGCCAAATTTTTGACCACAAAATGTAGAGTTGCTTTTAACATGGCACAAAATACTTCTTATATGTTGGTAAAATATTTTTTCATGGGTAAAATATGGTGTTTTGACAATAGTGTGTGGGAAAAGTCAAGGCCTCCTCTATTTTGAGGGGGAGGCAACCTTTATTGAAAGCCAAAACTGAATGAGAAATAATATGTACAATAACTACACTAACTTGTGGGGGAGGGATTTTACTTCGGGGAAAGGAATTTAAAGTGAAAAGAGGAATGAAGATAGAGGAGAAAACTTGCATTTCAAATAAGTAAACATAGAGCTTAATTTGGTTTGTAAGGAGATAATAACATATTAGGAATACTTTTGATTGGGATTCTACATACATTAAAATGATAACAAAGAACACATATACAACATAAGAACATGTGTTATCACCAAAGAGACTAAGACACAACCTTTAGAAAATATCCTTGTATTCCTTCATAAGTATGAATACAAAGTTTCATACACTTTTCTTCTCAAAGAAGATCATTAATACAAAATCCCTCCAAAATCCCCTTCAAGTCTTCAACAATTCAAATCCCCTCAAGAAATGTTAAAATATCCTTTTATTATGATGATAGGCATTACTTTTATAGCGAATTACTTGAATGTGGTGATCAATAGCGGTGGTGGTGCAAATTAACTTGTAGCAATTAGTATGTTGTTCACTAATCCACGAGTCATTTATTCATCAAACCTAGGGATGTAGAATTTCAACACTGCTAATGTTGTATACATAGTTACAGGTACTTAAGAGGTATAAAATAAAATATTATTGTCACAACAATTGGAAAACATAATGCAAGAAATAAAATAAGTTGTAGAAAAAGTAGATGCCACAACTAATCAATACAAGAGGTAAAAACACATCACAAGTGAAGGAATGAAATGATACAATTCTAATATATTCATACACAAAACTAAAACAAAAACAAAAAGGAAAGGGTTTTAGCAAACCACAAGCGGATTCTACCTTGGGTGATAACCCTTCCGAAGGTTTGTGTCTACAATAGAATGATAGAACTAAAATTTTATTCATCAACATGAAGATTACATAATGAAACTAACAACAATTCCTCCATATTTATCAATATATTAAAGTCTCACCATTCTCTTTATATTCAATAGAGACGTGAAGAGACTCTTTCAACTAGTAGTTACATTTTAATTAAGTATTAGATCACTACAAAAATCAGAGATTCCTATGCATGCAATCATAATTGAGAAAAGGTGTTCTAATACATCAACATAACTAGTTGTTCATTCAAACAACATGTTATGAAGTTAAATAATAGTTCCACAAATGATTGTAGTTGTAGAGAATAATTAGGCATTGGTGTGAGATCCACTCTTGTTGTCATAATTGCTTCTTTATTAACATGTGCAAACTTAGGTGAAGCATCCACGCTGACCAAGCTTCCCAAAATCATGGTCTTGTATTTGTGCATTTTCTCCTTTGGCTGCATGTGCTTTTCTCGGGACGAGTCCCAAATGCCGCATGTCGCTTGCTGCAAAATGAGTCCTTCTATCTTGTGTCGAGTTTCTTTAGCCGCATGTTAGTGGAAACATATAACAAATTCTTGCAAACAAGTATGACATTCAGACAAAACACTATTAATCATTTCATTGTATCAAGAGATTAAATGCACATTCAAAATCCATAAAATAGAGTAACTTAGTAATAGTTATATTAATTAATATAATTTCCTTAAGTTTAAGTTCGTGTGACATGATAACTAGGATAAACAAGTGCAAGGGTATACAAAATATACAATAGATGAGACAATTAAAATAGTAATTAAAGGGTCTCATCACACCCCCAACTTAGTTTCTTGAATGTACCCATTCAAGCCTCATTGTCTATTCTCTCGCTTTCTGAATCTGGATGTATGATGTCACACAGCCTCCGGCCGAGGCATGGATGTTCCCTATTCATTGAAGAAATAACTTGCATTCATTTTGTACCTCTCCATTATCCACTCCTAGAATTCCTCATTCAGCTTCTTTTCTTTTAGACCAATGAGGTATTGGATAGTGGAAAATAGGTGGATAGTATCCAATAGGGAACCAAGTTTTTTCACATCCCTTTACTACCTCAATATATGGATTGATTCGCTGGAGATTTGGGATAACGTTTGGATAGGAATGCATTGCTTTTATCCTCAACTCTGGTGACATCTCTTCCCATATTCTTCTACATGCTTGTATTATTTCCGCACAATTAAATATGATGTAATATCTTGCCTCATCATGGGATTCTTCTCCCATCATGTATACCCTCTACTTTATTTTATTATCTTTCATAAACTTACCATAATCATCAATCATTACTTTAATATTTCCTTCCTCTGCTTTTATCATCAATGGTTGTTGTTTGCACAATTGTCTATATTCCTTTATTTTTTCCCCCTATATAGCTCATTGTTGAAGTAAAAACACAGTGCCCAAATTTATATATTCCCAATGCAAAGTATAGGGATCCAAAGATATGTCATACTCTAACGCATAATTATTTATTTTTTTCCCCTATATAGCTCATTGTTGAAGTAAAAACACAGTGCCCAAATTTATATATCCCCAATGCAAAGTATAGGGATCCAAAGATATGTCATACTCTAACGCATAATTATACATATACAATGACATGAAGTAATTCATGGGGCATTTTCATATATATTCTGAAGAATGACCTAGCTCCATTGATATCAAATGGTATGTCATTGTTGATACAAGTGTATTTCAATTGCAACATTTTTTCCTTTAAGAAGAAAAAACATAAATATTTGATGGTGGTCTACATTTGAATATTTCATTTGTTACCTGAACTGTAGCTTCTTGTTTCTTTTTAAGCCTTGCAATCTCATTGTCTTTGGCTCTTAGTTGTCTATATTTTCCTCTAGATCCTGTTGATGTTGGAAGAGTAACTCTTCCTTTTCCCTGTCCCATTTCCTTTGCAGCTTGTTAACATAACTCTCAAATTGTTGCACCCAATAGTCTAACAAAGTGGTTTGGGTTGCCATATTGTTATATGCCGGCCTAGGAGGCTCTCTCGACAACTTATTTTATGAAAACCTATGGTCAGCAGGTCATGGGTGGAATTGGTGGATACACAGTTATGAGATTATATGAGTCACATTTGGGGCAATCGGAGGAATTTCTACGTGCATCGGCTCAATAGACTCATTAATGTTTTCAGGTCAAGGGTTTGGACAATGTTTTCAATTATTTCTTTGATATCAAATGGAAAATTTTCCAACGTATCCATCATCGATCACCGTGTTTCATGCACCGGTTGTGATGCCACTTCCTCAACTTCCTTTTCTATTACATTCTATTCATGTTGTGCATGAACATCCTTTGTTTCATTAGGGATCTTATGAACATTGGTTACAATTCCAATTCCTTAAACCGACACTTATCTTTGATGCCGCATATGGGTTCCCAAACATGAATGGCCTCTGTTTGAACATTAATTAGTTTAGTAAGGCTATCATGAGCAGGTTGTTCACCAAAATATTCCTCTTTTTTTATTTTCCACTTCCGTGGTTTGTTTATCCATGACTATGTCTCGCATTCGTCTCTATATAAACTTCCTTCTCAACTTCCATTAGAATAACTTCCTCAATATTTTCTTCTCCCTTCATCACTATCCAGAATATTTGAATATTTCTTCTAGACTTCAAAGTTTTTTGATTTTTAGTATTGAGTCTATGGGTTCTCCTTGGTGGATCAAAGGTTTTGTTGAAGAATTTTTCCTTCCTTTAAAGGAAGAGGACTCGTGTGTGGATATGTTTAGAAAAGCTTCAACAATCATAACCCCGTCAGGAGAGATGGGCATAAGGCCTTATTCTAGAGATGAAGCTTTTTCATGGACATGTGTTTCCTTAGGTATGGAAGCTTATGAAGGAATGGGGGTTTTTACAAGAGTATGGGTTTCTGACGGAATGGAGGTTGAAGCTAAGGGTTCAGGTGGAGGCATAAAAGAACTAGCTGAGCTTCTTCTCTTTTTCTTACCCTTCCCCAACAAATCATTAATATGTTTTGCTCTAGAAAATTCTCCCCTGCCATCAGTAGGATGCTCAACTCAAATGCATGCTTTATAATTAAAGTGACAAGAAAATGGTGAGACAAGGAAGACCTTCCCCTTTGTGATTCCCTACTCATCTTATTCAAACTCTCATGCAAGAAATTTGGTACATTCACATGTCTCGATATTCTTTAAATGATTGAGTAGTTTAAAATGGACAGTATTTAACCATGAATACCAACCCTCATAGGTAAAATATTTTATGATATAGTTTGACACATCTTCCCAAAAGGGTTTTAAATAATTTTGTAGAGTACCTTGTCTATTTGTCACAAAGTTGTCATCCTCATCTCCAAACTCTACACGAGCTTCCTCTGGATTGAATTTTGCAAGAAATATCCCCTTTCGCTAGTAAATCCAAAGACTACAACCAATATTTCATCATCAAATTTAACTTGCAAAACCTCGATCAAGTTTCCTTCCCATCCTTGAAGGTGGTGGCAAATTTTGTTACCATAGAATCATTGAAAACTTGAAATTTATTGATGTAATCCATCCAACCACTATCATGAAAGTACTGTAGAATTTTTGGCTGATTCCGAAGATGTGAATGGTATGTAGGTTTGTTTCTTATCAAGTCTCCCCATTGTTAAGTTATGCAGCTTCTGTAAGATTTGTGAAGCAAGAGGTCTTTCATTTGGAATTGATTATGCAAAATTTGAATGAATGGAAGAACTATTTGTGACTCGATTTTGCACACAGATTGAAAAGGTAAGCATTAATTTGAATTGAAGGATATCCTCGTGTGAAGTGATAACATGAAATGGCATGGGAGATAGGTAACATTATAGAAGGAGATGAAACATTATGGGTAAAAATAATTATTGATGAATCGACACATACATTAAATAAATATAATTATTCTAGCACTACTTTATTAAAGGAAATTGAGTGCACTTAACTTGAGATGTACGTTGAATGATTGTGACATATGCCTTGTTGGAGTTTGTGCCTTTGGATGCATGCATGAGGCTGCATGTTGAGGTAATGTGTTGCTGCAAGTAGTGTTGTTACATGCTCTATTGTTGTAGGTTATGTTGTATAGAATGAGCTCCATAATGAATTCAATTAATTCTCGAGAGAGGGAAGATTGAATTTTTTTGGTGCTAATCAGCTTTTGATCTCTTTATGTTCTTGTAGTTTGGGTTCCCGATTCTTCATAAAGTCTCGTGTTTTATCAAAAATTAAAGTAAAAAAGCTTTTACCGCATGCTGCTACAAGTGGATGTTCTAGTATTTGCACCACCTCCTTTTATAAGAGATTATGCACTCCTTGCCACAAATACACCAAATCTTGCAAAACAGAAATGATAAGAAAATAAAACATGTTATTGAGTGCTTCTGGTCACCATGAAGGCTGATAACATCACTTTTATTCCTCCTTGGGGAATCCACAAAGATGGATATACCAAGGCCATTGAAGATATCATTCCCCTACAACTTCGTAAGGTGAATCACTAGGTTCAACTTCCGACCTCAATTTTTATGTTCTCATTTCCATCATGTTTTGGCCTCCTTTGAAATGTTGGATGAAGGTGTTCTTATTAGTTGGATTTTTATACAACCTTAATCTATGACAATTTACCGTAGTTTGAATCTCACAGATCAATGGTAGTGAGTTTCACAGCTTCATTGGGACATATATTCTCAATTTCATATGGACCTAGCCACATTGTTCGAGTTTTCCCATGTGGTCCTTGTATTTGGAGTCAAAGAGGAGTGCCTAATCACCTTCTTGAAATTGCTTTGTTTTGATGAACGTGTCATGCCACTTGGTCATTTTCTTTTGTACCACCTCTATATTATGATTAACTCCGCCTCTTCATTTCATCTAACTCATTGAGTTGAATAATCCTTTGCCTTTGGGCTTCAAAAAAATCTATGCCCAATTATAATTTAGTTCTTAATGTTTTGTGTTCAAACTTAGCAGGAGAACAACAATCTTACCATATAGTAGCTCAAAAGGTGTGAATCCAGTTGTTGTCTTCCATGTGGTATTGAATGCCCAAACTACCTTTGGAAGTCTCTCTGACCAATCCTTTCTATGCAATGTAATAGTATTTGTCAAGATGGCCTCAATTTCTCGCCATTGTTACTTTAGCTTGGCCATTGGATTGTGGATGATAAGGTGTAGACTTCCACCCCAATTTCATATTCTCAGCTAAATCAATGATAACTTCAGCAGAAGTGGGTAACTTAATCTATAAAAATCTCTCTCGCACTCCATACCTTGTAAATATATGGTCATATAAGAATTTTGAAAATTTTTCACTCTTTTGATTTGGTAACGATTTTACTTGTCCTTTTAGTGAGGTAGTCTCGTGCACACAAGAATGTACTCTTTTTATGAGACTTGGGATCTATGGGACCAATAAATTCCAATCCCCATTTATCAAATAACTACAATACTAGTTGAGGTTGGAATGAAATTTCATCTAATTTGGTAGAATTTCTCATTCTCTAACACTTATCACATCTTCTTGCATATAATGTTGCATCCTTATGTAATGGAGGCCAATAATACCTGGGCTTGTTAATACTTTCTGTAATGTTACTTTTACGTAAACGTGTCCTCCACATGGCTCACTATGACAGGCCTTAAGGACATCATAAATTTCCTCATCATCTATAGATGTTCTCATGACATTATCCTTCCTTGATAGAATAGAAACCAACTATCCAAAAAAATAACACTTTTCTCAACAATATACTTCTTTTCGAAATATAGATAGTATTGAGGTGTGTTACTTGAAAAAAATAGTTGGCTATATCAACATACCATGGTGTCTTGGTGGAAATGGCGAATAAGTGCTCATCTGGGAAAGAATCATCCACCACTGCTTCTTCATTATTATTCTCCATTCTTGAGAGAAATTATTCCACAACATTGTCTTTCCCAGGCTTATCCACAATTGTTACATCAAACTCTTGTAAAGCAACAACCATTTGATTATCCTACTACTTACAACTAGTTTGTTGATCAGATATTTAATGGTAACATGATCAGTGTGAATAAACACTAGGTAGCCCGTGATGTAGTGCCTAAATTTTTTGATGGTGTAAACAACTGCTAAAAATCTTTCTCAATGATTGTATAGTTAAGTTCAACGTGTTGCAAGTTCTTACTGATATAATAGATTGCATAATTAAGTATGCCATCTTTTTGTCCTAAAACAACTCTAATGGCGTGATTTGAGGCATCAGTGTGTATATGCAATGGAAAACTCCAATATGGTCCTCTTAAAATAGGTGCATTAGCATTTGCTTCAAAGTTTGGAATGCAGCTTCACATTTCTCTGTCCATACAAATGTAACATCCTTTCCCAACAAAAAAATAATGGTGCTACAATTCTACTAAAATATTGAATGAATATTCGATAATACCCAACATGACCCAAGAAGATCCTTACATATTTCTACTTTTTAGGTGTTGGCAGGTTTATAATCACTGATATTTTTGCTAGATCTACCTGGATTCCAGCAGATGACAGATAATGACCTAACACTATCCCCTCAGACATCATCATATAACATTTTTCATTTCTCAAAGATAGGTTATGCTCCTTGCATCTCTTGAGAACTTTGTCTAATTTCTTCATTGCTTCATCAAAAGTGCTACCATGGACTATAAAATCATCCATGTATACCTCCATGTAGTCATTGGTTAGATTTGATAAGATGCTAAGTGTTGTTTTATGAAATGTGGTAGGTGCATTGCATAGACCAAAGGGAAGAAAATAATATGCAAGCATTCCCTATGGGAATGTGAATGTGGTCTTGTCATGATATTATGGAGCAATTTCAATTTGGTTGTAGCCATTATAACCATCTAGAAAAGAAAATACTTTTTTCCAGCAAGAGTGTCGAGTAACTAATCAATTAAAGGGAGTGGAAAATGATCCTTGTTTGTTGCTACATTAAACACCCTATAGTCTACGCATATTATCCATTTACCATTCTTTTTAGGTACAATAAAAAGCGGTGATGACCATTGATTGTCTGAAATTGGATATATGAATCCAACATCCATTGATTTCTTTCATTTCTCCCTTCCCTGTTGGTTCATTCTCCTCTCAGTGTCTGCTTATTGGCTTCGCAACTTTCATTGATGTATATCTTATGAGTATAGAATTTAGAATGAATTCCATGCATGTCTCCATAGTCTCATAAAAATGTTGTCCTATAATTTTTGAGAAGGGCAATTAATAACTACTCTTGCTGCATACTTAGTGTTTTTTTCACATTAAGTGGCTTTCCCAAAGGCAATCTACACTTGCTTAGAAAGATCAGACATGGATCATATGTTGTTACTTACAGAATTCAAGATAAAATCATGTGGAAGAAGCTGGTGTAGGATGTAGTTCTTACTTGGAACATTCATAGTACTGTGATGCAGAAAGATTTGATTTTCATGATAGCTTATGCATTACAATTTTCCATCCTCTTTTTCATTCTTACCATAATTATTATGCAAAACATTAGAAATAATGACATCCTTTTCCCTGTACTTCTATTATGCATGAATTCTCTAGCATCATGAGCTGTTGAACGGAGCTCTGGTCTTCTTTTGATTCTTCCACCCAAATGGTTTGGTCTTATTCATTGAATGATTATGTAGGGGGTAGAGCATAAGATTTTTGGTGCCACTTCCATTAGAAATGATCATATTACTAGATCTATATCCAATGAATGCATCAATAGTTGCTAACCACAATCTCCCTAGGATGATAGGATATCATCCTAAGCTTGCTTTTGGTTGGAGAACAATGAAGTCAACAGGGTACTCCTATGAGTCTACCACTACTACCACATCCTCCAAAACTCCTTTAGGTTTAACTATTGACATGTTCTCAATATGTAGGACTATGGTTATTGGTCTCAATCATTCTAACTTTAAATCATCCATGATTTGTTTTGTCATTACATTTATTACTACCCCTAAGTAAACCAAAGTATTTTTTATCATTGTGCCATTTACTAAAGGAATGTCTAGATCTATATACTTGGGTGGAACTAAGTTTCCAAGCATAATATCAACTATTTGACCAATGACCTGTAGAGTATATGGATCTCTCCTCTTTCTTCCTGGCTTCTTAATGCATATGTCTTTAACTAGTTTATTGTAGATGGGCACATCCTTAATAGCTTGAATCAATGGTATCTTGACATAAATGTCCTTACATTGATTGAAAAATAAAAATTAAATTCTGATATGAGGTCAACCTTCTTTCCTTGTAACCTCTCAGGAAATGGTGGCTCATTATCCTATGTTTTTCCCTTGCTGGAATTTTACGCAAGTTGCTATGGATTTTCCTACAACTTCTTCTATCCTCGCTCATGGTCATCATGTAACAATTGTGCTTCCTCAAAATCTTAGTAATTGTGGTTCCATCTGGTGAAGGAAGTGCTCTTCCTGAGTGAAGATGTATATTGTTGATATCAATAGAATAGGTCAGGTATTGAGCTTGTTCAGTGGAATAGGATGGCTGAGAATCTTTATTGTTAGGATTAGGTGTTGGTTGAGCAGGTAGTGCTGTGTAGCTTTTGGTTTGGATCCTAATTGGGAATTAGGGATCAAAGCTTGATTTTTTTGTTGATAAGCTTTTGGTAATTAGGAGGTGGGTTATTCCATTGTTGTCCCCTCCATGGTTATTTCCATGATTGGGGAGGTTGTTGCCATTATTGTTGTGGTTGGCCTTGGTATTGAGGTTTCCACTATTGTTGGTATTGGTTAGGATATGGGGCCCATCCTTGAGGGTTAGCCCAAGGTGGGGGATGCATATATGAATTATTAGACCAATTTTGAAATGAATGCATAGGGTCTTGTGTCATACCTCTTTGCCTCGGTGGTCATGGTTTTATTTAAGCAACATAGAAAAATTGCCCATCTTCTGTCTCCAACATTTTGAAATCAGGTGAAACTCCTTTCTTGAGAAATGCTAGCCAATTCTCTACATCTACAGTCTAATTTATTCCTTCTGCATGCATGGCAGTACTCTTTGAGTGTTTCTTCTCGTATCTTCTTTCTTCTTTTTAGCATGTAGAGCATCTAGTTGATTGGCCATATCATTAACAATCTCTTGCTTCATGTTTTTGAACATACTAATGATTTCGACTCAGAGATGTCACCAATTGTTTTGGTATATATTCCACCTCTTGATCTTACATTCCTTACTCTCTTCATAGTAGCTCTGGAGTAGTTTTTGCACGTGTCACAAATGTTTTCAAAACTAGACTTTGAAATATATTATGATCTCGATCAAATCTAGAGTATCCATTTCTTCATCACCGAGTCCCTTCAAAAAGAATAATTTGAGGGAGTCAGGTGGTATGTATATGGTGTGTCTTGACTTCAATGCAGGATAGAGACCTTTCCAAATAGTCTTCCAATGGTTCATCCTCTTTTTTGTGCCATTCTATAGATTTCATCACCTCTTCTGCAGCTTGGTATGCAATAGTCTTGGTACTTATTGAGGAACTTCTCCTTCATTTGTGCCCATGTAGTAACAACATTCCTTCCTAATCCCATGAACCACCTTAAGGCTGCATCTTTGAGTGTTGCAAGAAATAATTTCAATTTATGTGCATCAGTAGTATAATCATAGCTCATGCACAAAACATCAAACTCAAAGAGAAAGGTGTCTGGATCTTCTAACATAGCTCCATGGAAATTTGATAAGGATGATTGAGAAATATTCTTCTTTTCAAAGAATCGCATTGTTGTCGGTGATGGGGAATTTAGAGGTGGTTGCTTCATTTTTAGAATTCTGGGGCTATTTCTTCCGCCATGCTGCTACTCAGAGGCAGCAAATACAAAATTGTCACTGGAGGATTGTCTTAAAAAAAAACCTAGTATGAAGGTTCCTTATTCTCAATCTTCGTGAGGTAAATGAAGAGATTTTTGCTACTTGTGGATTAGGTAAGAATCTACCAAGGGCATCCCTCGATGGTGCATGCATAAACTATCCAAATATTTCAATGGTGATTAGTTGGGGGTCAAATTGAGGTGAATTCCTAAAGCTTATATTGCTTCTAAGAAATAAAAACCCTCATTAAAAACCTAACTTGGCAAGGGTCCTTGACAAAGGTGCCAAAATTGTGGTGCAAATTAACTTGCAGTAATTAGTATGTTGTTCACTAATCCATAGTCATTTATTCATCAAACCTAGGGACGTAAAATTTCAACACTACCAGTGTTGTATACACAATTATAGGTGCTTAAGAGGTATAAACTAAAATATTGTTGTCACAACAATTGGAAAATATAATGCTAGAAATAAAATAAGTTACAGATGAAAGTAGATGCTACAACTAATCAATAAAGCATGTAAAAGCATAACATAAGTGAAGGAATGAATTGTTGTAATTCTAATCTATTCATGCACAAAACTAAAACAAAAAACAAAAAGGAAAGGGGTTTAGCAAACCACTAGTGGGCCCTGCCTTGGGTGCTAACCCTTTCGAAGGCTTGTGGGTATAGTAGAATGATAGAACTCAAATTTTATTCATCAACATGGAGATTACATAATGAAACTTACAACAATTCCCTCCTATGGATCAATATATTACAATCTTTCCATTCTCTTTATATTCAATAGAGATTTGAAGAGACTCTTTCAAAGTAACAGTTAGATTTTAATTAAGTACCAGATCACTACTAAGAAATCCATAGATTCCTATGCATGCAATCATAAATGAGAAAAGGTGTTCTAATAAAATATCATAACTAACCATTCATTCTAACAACCAATTATCAAGTTAAATCAACCAGCCCATAGTTGTATTTATAGATCATAATTAGGCATTGCCGTGAGATTTATTTCTTGTTGTCATAAATGCTTCTTTATTGACATGTGTGAACTTAGGAAAATCATCCACGTTGATCAAGCTTCCCAAAATCATGGTCTTGTATATGCATGTTTTCTCCTTTGGTCTGTAGGTGCTTTGTTGTGGACGAGTCCTAATTGCTGCATGTTAGTTGCTTTGCGGATGAGTCCTTTTACTTGTGACATATTTTCTTCAATTTGTTGGGAATTATAATTTGCCAGAATAGTGTTATGATTCAATAAAAATCCAAATCATGCAAACACGGATCTATACAATTCCCCAAAATCTATAGCGGTGGAAGCCTAAAATAGAACAATCCAAATCAAAACAAAGTACACACACATAACACAACATGTACCATGGTTCACCAATGTGGGTTACATCCACCAAAGATAGAGATCTCATATATATAATAAACAAGAGTACAACTCTTACATACAAGAGTACAATGCATATATCCAAGAGTATCTCCTCCTCTCCTCCGATCTCTAAATGGATCTCCATGAGTGTACTACAACCGTGCCTCCAAAACACCACTAAATCTCACATACTAGGAACTACTGCATCTCCCAATGTGCAACCAATATCTTCTCAGAATTTATAAGCAAGACCTCTCACAAGGGTCTACCAATGTGCAACCATATCTATACACTAAGAAGTAAGTATCTCTTTCATCTCACATCATCAACATGTGCATACAAGAAGACAACCTCCTCTATAATATCTGGATAATATCTAGTACTCACAAGCTCTCCAACAAGCTACAATACTAGATCTCATATGGACCAACAATACAACATGATCTCATGGATCTACAATAGAATATCTCATAACAACATGCAGATCTATAAGATGAAAGACTATGTGCTTTGCATACTATGCAAGCCATTACATTACATTAAGACTAAGAAAATACAAAGGAAATCCAATAGAAGATATAAAAATCTTTTCACCATTCAGATGTACCTGCTATTTCTTTCTGTCAAGCTTCTCTCCATTGAATCTCTGTCTTCATGTAACCGTTTTCTTCTTTTTCTTCTTCTTCATCTTCAACCAATGAGAATTAACATTATTCCTCTATCCTTATTTTCTAATCCTAGTTTTCTAGCTTATATAATCTTATACAAACTTAAGGCACCTTAGCTATGCATTTACAACTTTTAGATCAACTTCTAATCAAAGGTTGGATCTAATCCCACGTCTAAAATAAAAATATAAACGCACAAATAACCGGTTCCTGGTTCCTCCCAGTGTGACCGATGTCGGTTCCCTAACCGACGCTGATTCACGTGTAAACCATTAAACCTCAAATACATGCCTTTGTGAATTAATTCAGCTTCATAACCTAACAATCTCCCACTTGGAGATAAATTGTTGAACGTGTACCTATACATGTACATCACCGTCCTCTACATACCGTGAAGACCATCTATTCTTTACATCAACAATTGTCTCAAATGAAATCAGAAGATTAAACCATCTTCTAAAACCAAGAAGATAACAAACCCATGAATTACCATATACCTACATGAAGCTACTACTGATCCGTGATACATGAGTTATCCATACATCAAGCTCCCACTAAATCATAACACCAAGCCTCTCATGTAACCAAGCCACCATGACTAACACACATGTAAGATCTCCCACCAAACTAAAGTACTGAGCTTCAATCACAACCATAACCATACCTATAAAACCAACCATGTTCTCTAATCATCTATCCATGTCTCCATGAAACAACTAATGCAATTGACCAAAGACAAGTCAAACTGGAATATGCGTGAGTAAAAAAATCTTGGGAAAAGACAAGCTTTGGGTCATGCAACCTTTAACTTCCGTGTGGATATAGAAACATTTAGTTTTATCAAAATACTATCGCGTAGTCCCGTTGACCTCGCTAAATTTCTGGAACCAAATCCTTACTTGAACTCGGTTGATTTCACGGAGTTGAGATTTGTGAAATGCAAATGCTTTGAAGTTCGATGGAAAATTGACACGTGTACTACTTTGACTATTGATCTACTACCATCTATCATCACCTTCACCTCCGCCACATGTTCTTTTACTTGCATTGAATTATTCTACCCTATCAGCAAACCCGAATCGCTAAGGAATGCAACTTATTCCATGGGTCTCACGTCGGTGACGAAAAACTTTGAGGAGAGCCGAAATCCCGCCACCTGGCCTCCGTTGTTTTCTATTTGGAATTAAAATTGATGGTAAAATTAATGTCATGCAATGTTTTAAAACATAACCCATCAAAGATTTTATTTAGTCTCTCACGGGTTTCCAGATGTTTGTTGGATTCACCAAGTGTAGCGTGGCCTTCAAGTATTCCGTGGATTTATCAAAAATATGCCTAAGTCCTCGATCAATTCTCATTTTTTCTACGGGTTATGAGAACCTCGTAGAGCACCAAGTTCTTGCACTCCATGAAAACTGAGTTAGTGTCTCGCGTCTTTCTCAAAGAAAATGAATAAGTGCATATGATGAGTTATCCAAATTGATCTGGGAGGGGGTCAATTTGAGATAACAGACCCAAAAATGATTTAAAAAAATGTAAGGCACTTTAAAATCACTTCATGGATGAAGAATGGATCATAAACAAGTTCTTCATGAAAATTTTGATTGGTTATCCCATTTTATCGATGAAATAAAAAATGGGATAACAAATTGCAAATTTATCATCAAATCAATTACTCCCTAACCTAGAAGGAGCAACATTGAATATCTCCTCTCTATGGTCTATAAGGAGCCTCGGTGTATATCTAGAGATCAATCCTTCTCTCCTCACACTCTTTCATTAACGGGTGAATATGAATCTCAACATATTCTCCACCTCGATAATCCTCCTCTGACATTGCATAGGTCTTTCGATCTCATCGAAGACTTATCCAATCACATATCCTTTGACTTGAAACCTATCCACCTAAGTATCATACTTCAATAATTATTGAATCATTTGATTCCTTCCTTTGGATGGAACCTATCTCGCTAAGTCTAGTACTTCAGGACTTATCGAATCTTTCGATTTCCTCCTTTGAATTGGACCTTTTTGCCCAAGTCTCGTATCTTAGGACTTATCGAATCTTTTGATTTCCTCTCTTGACTTGGATTTCATCCACCCAAGTATCATATTTTAGGACCATTCAAATTTAATAAACATGGACCTCTTTCTTTATAAGTACATTTAAAATCCTCATTCTCAAACATTTAGAAAACTTAAAAAGCATAAAAATAAAATTGAACTATGTATTAAATTGTTCTTTAAAGAACTATTTGCAAATCAAAAGTGGAAAAGTGAGTGCAAATAATATCAAATGCTCCACCTATTGGTAGATATCTTAATCATACCATTATCATATCTTCACTTTCTTCACCTATTATGACACATGTTAACCTTTTTCCTATTGGGAATTGTGTGTCTCATCCTTGTTATGGTTTCTACCATTTTAGATCATTTACCTATGGTTTTGTCTCAAAGCTTACTGATGGAAACTCCTCCTTTCAAAATAAGCTCTCTCTTCAACATAAAGCTCAAAATTATTTACCTGGATATTTTTGATCATCCATCTTAATCTACGATGTAAAACTCTTACGTCCTACTAGTCGCGTATGAGGCCGAGACTTGGGAAAAATGTTCCTTCCCAATAAACACATTATCGACATAAAAGGAAAATAAAATAAATCTAAAAACACAAAATATAAAATCATTACACCTTTCATCCTTCATAGTATTTAGTGATAAGCCCATACTTCTCACTAGTAGTATGATATTGGGAATGGAGGAGTTCTTTACTTTTCTACATTTTGTCCTCAATGTTGAGCCCTTGTCTCTTTCTAGTGACACAGGGAAATATGTAGGGGTCCCTTTCAAAAACCAAACAAAAAAATCAACCAATAAATCCTTTATAAATCTTAATTAAAAGTTATTAACCAAAAAAATCTAGGAAATTTATTATATTAAAGAGAGACAACAATTACTTCAACCGGATATTGTCAATTAGTAGGTAATCAATGGATCTAAGTATTGTTAAAAACATGTAAAGTGGAATCATCTTGGAATCGGTAGAAGATAATATTGACTGAAGATGAGTTACATTTTTCTCATATGGATCATTGTTACACCTTGTGTCTTTACATCCATTATCTTCACTTTTATATCACTATTCACCTTGCTTTCACATCCTTTTTGGCTCTCGGTGATGATCCTCGCATCTTCCCCAGTTACACAGAGTTACGAGTGGAGTGAAACATCCTATTATTTTATCATCTAAATTTCTTCTAATGTAATGGAATGCTTTTAATTATTTGCACATGCTTTCAAGTAGTGCACCCTTTCTCTCGAGTGGTAAAATACCTAAAAAAATTAAAAACATTCAAATATGTTTCTCAAAATACAAAAATAATATAAAATTGCTCAAAAACAAAAAAACAATATAAAATTGTTCCAAAACCAAAACCAATATAAAACTATCAAAATTAAACATTCAAATAATATTTGACCAACTTTCAAAGAATCGATAACACGATTCAACAATTTCACCATTTAACGACACTCCTGCGTGATCGCTCCGGATCATCTTTTGATAATAAATTTTCTTGCCCGTGGTATATATATTTTCTTGCAGCAAACAATCATTTACCAATTCACAATATAAAATTACTTTGGGCACACTTGGATTTCATAGTTTAATCCAATACGATTAAACTTCAATCGGATCTGACAAGAGTATATTTTGGAGTATCTAAGCATCACTCTACTCTTCAACTTGATCAAATCCTCTTGCGTTCTAAGATATCACTCAAGGGAATTCATATCTGTCTATTTCTTCAATGTGGAACATATTCATATTATCATTAGACGTCGTTAATGCAATTTTTGTTGTCTTGTTGCGGTTTGTCAAAATTCGATGATGCTTTTGCTTGTTTGATCTATTATTTTTTATACCTTTTTTACCTTTGTCGTAGACCAATTGCAAGAAAATTATTTACATCTTAGTTCACATATAACTTTAGTGTGGTTCCTTCTGTTCATATTGGGTTTGTTTACATTGCTTGTTCATGTCTTTTGTCATTGCATGTGTTTTTCCTCTTGGTTTACTAACTAAGCCATCGATTTATTTATTTTTGTTGTTCATTTCAATTTTGTTTACATTTCTTTTCATTTGTATTTAAAAATTTTAATAACCCTCAAAATCCAAAAAATCATATATTTCAAAAATTCAAAAAATCAAAGTTACAAAAAAATTCAAGCAAACATTCATTTATCATTGAAATCCTACAATTAGAAAATCCTTGAAGTGAATCTTTCAACATTTTAACACAATCTTGGTAAATTCATACCTTTATCTACTACCCTAGTGATCATTCCAATCTTACAACTATCACTTTCTTCCCTTTGCATGATATGTTAACTCTACTAGGGGAAATTCACAAAATTGTTTTTCCTTTGCGATATAACTTCACTTGGGGTAATTTCAACTCTGATCATTTACACAATGGATCCAAAAAGAGTGTCATAAGGAGTTTCTTTAATATTATCTTCAAGTCTAATATTATTACCACATTGGGAATATTTACATCTACTTAATCATCATTGTGACACGCATTAGGGACATAGTCGATTGTCTTCTATTACGACTTTGTGTTGCATTGCTGATTCTTAATTTTTGGACCACTTATAAGTAGCGTGATTAAATATTGGTTTCTTTATAAAATTAATACCTTCACCTTCTCTATATATTGGTTCTATTTTCCTTTTTATATTTTCTTTTCTTTATGTGTGTTTGTTTACACGCATCTGGGTTACCCATCTTGATTCTTTCATAATCATGGTGACAACTCTATTGTGCAAAAAAAAAAGGTTGATCTAAATTTATTCTCTAAATGATGCTCATGTTTTGAGCATAGTAATTCCCATCCTTGTTCCAATCCCTTATCTTCTTCCTACCAAGTGAATATCCAACACTTTTGTGTGTTTTCCACCCACTTGGGGCATTCCTCTATTATCCTACTTACTTGGGAATCCTATTGCTTCACCGGTATTTTGATCTTCATGCATCTACTATCTTTAAATCAACTCATTACTTCGCAATATCACTTTAAAGAGGGAAAATGTGACACCATAACTTACACACTTGTTTCCATCGTATATCTCAGTACATCCTAGTTCATCCCTTTGTGATTAATTAATTAAATTGATTAATCATGCACTTACACCCTTTGGATTAATTAAATTAATCCTTAGTACCCCTTTAGCTAGCTTAATTATCATTTATTAAATAAATGATTAATTAATTAGTGTGCACATCATAGCTAATTAAACTAGTTATCTAACTAGGAAAATACACATATTCTCCTAGTCAAATGCCACTTGGACTTCAATTCCTCATCACAGTCAGATCCACTTGGACTCCACTTCACTAGTCTATTCAACTGCACTTCTAGAATCCTAGAAAGGTGGGGGCAATTAAATTACACATACAACCACCTTTCTAGGTGCAACTTCTGCCAATTAATTCTTTTATTGCCCCTCAATGAAATTTATCTTCCCACAACTACCGCAACTTCTTCAACTGCTAAAAATAACATGTCAATTACACTATCTATAACTAACTTCCAACCACCACATAGCCTTATAAAACATAGGCTTATCCTCTTACAAATCCTCTTGGATTTACAACACAATTACTCTGTCAAATTTTCTCTCTAATATCTACATATTGGAGGATTTCTTGTTTATGTTCATAGAAATTGCATCCCTATTTTGGAGGTCATTCAAGAGCACCCACAATCATTTACAAGGTTATACAAGCTAAGCTTCATATAACCTTACTTGAGGTTTTCATTGGAAAGCTACGGTAGGTTTGCGCTTTATGTTTTTCTTTCATTTTAGTTTAGTTTTTCATTGTTCACGGGTTAGATGAAAGGACAATTTGTAATGCTATAAATTGGAATGGATTATCCATTCAAAAGGGTTGGAAATTGTTGATTGAATGTATGTTGTTGAGATTACCACTTCTACATCAAGCAATAAAATATGAAATTCTTCTATTTCTTGTCTTATGTTCCTCTACTATTTCTTTCCAACTTAGCATATATGATAATATTGTAGAACTAAGAAAGGTGTCTGCATGTATTTGGTAAATGAATCAATGGATTTATGTGTCTATGGTTTGTTTTGTATTATCATGGTTTGCATTGTTGTATTTTTCTAATTGGATGTGGACTTACTCTAGTTATTGTATGTGAACTCTGCTAGTGCCTACTCACAACAATAACCCTCTCTCTCCTTATTTCCCTAACTCCCCTTTACCTCTCTTCATTGTAATTTCCTCCCTTGTACTTTGTACAAGCACTTTTTCCGCAAGTTCGGTGGAGTGTTCCTATTTTCCACCCACATCATTTATATAGTTTAAGTATTGTAATTCAATAATGGGAGCCTCCCCATACACAAGGAGGGGCTTAGCCTCGTAATGTTGGTGAATAATCAATAATTCACAACACGATAAATTATTTCACCAAAATAATCCTAATTAGAGATGATTAACATTTTCCAAATGGATCATTATTAAACATCATGTATTTGCATGAATAATCTTCATTTGCATATCACTATCTCATAGGTCTCATGTCCTTCTTGGATGTCGATTTTGAGCCTTCACATCTTACTAGTTGCATGAAATCAAGAGTGGAGTAATAAATCTTATCACTCCATCATCTAAATCCATTTTTCGATGGAATGAAATATTTAAAATTGTTTGAACATGAGTTCAGACAATGTACCCTCTACCGAGTCAAAAATCCAAAAAAAAAAACATCCAAATAATAAAAACCTTTATTTTTTAAAAATAATCAGTCAAACATGTATAAAAATATTCAAATAATAATAAAAATCTCTCCAAAAACATCTAAAATATGTCAAAAATATAAACAAAAATATTAGAATAACTATCAAACATCTACACAACAGATTGAAACAACAATCTATAAAACATATCTAGACATATGCAAACAAATCTAAACCATCTCAAATCACAAAACATTTGAATCCTATCCTTGGTGTCCATTCCAAATATCCTACAATAATCAAAATATATTTAAATAATAACTCGTGTATATGCCCACTTGGGGAAATCTCAGCTCTCATTTTCTCCCCTTACATGTATCCATGCTTGGGGTAATGACCCATCAAATCAATATTCCATTTAGATCCGAAAAGAGTGTCACTCGATCAAAATCTTCATCGATATAATATTACCCCTTGCATGTATCCTTGTTTGGGGGAAAATCAATCAATCAATCATCACTATGGAACACATTAAGGATAATTTAAATGTCTTTATGTCAAGTTGTTTTGCATTATTACTTGTTGACCAATTACAAGTTTATTGTTTATCATCTTGGCTCATTTATAACCATGGTGCATACATTTACTGTGTATATTGGGTTTGTTTTTACTTTTCTATTTGTTGTGTGTATGTTTATTTATGCACATAATGGGTTGATCATCATGGTTCTTTAATAATCATGGTGTTAACTCTATTGTGTAAAATTAAAGTAGGTTACTCCAAAATACAAAATCTGAATGGAAGCTCAAGCTACGAGCAATGTTAGTCATATCGTTATTACATTCATTCATGCATCTCATTCAAAAACAAAAAAAAAAACATATCAAAATAATTCATTAATCACATCATCAACTCACCCCCTTTATATTTAACCCTTATTCTAAATTCACCTCCCAAATCCTTGATTTTAAACTTTGACCATCCATTTCTCCTTTTATGAGATTTTTTCCCTCTCATGCATCGGTGTCTTCTTCCTCCTATCAAGTGGCTATCCATTGATTTGTCACATCACCCATTCACTCGATGGGGACTCCTTAGCATGATATAGACTTGTTGGGGCATCCAAATGTTTCACTGGGGAAAATCAGGTAGTCCACCACACTTCTTTATCATTTGTTCACTGATTTACATGCATCTACTATCTTTAAAGCGCTATTACTTCGTAATAACACTTTAAAGAGGAGAAAATATACATACCATAAAATATCACATTGCACATTCTAGATCTAAAATACCATCCCATAACTACTACACAACACATTATGACAAATTTCAACCACTTTTGGATATATTCTACTATTTCAGGGATCCTTAATGACATTTTTGGTCATTGTCCGAATCACACATTTATCACCCCTTTACTTTCCCAATCATCACTATCACTCACACATGGTCTTAAATTATTAAATATTCATATTATAAACCCTATTACACTCATATCCCATTCCTATGATTAATTAATTAATTAATCATGTCACTCTCATTATTCACCCCTATCCTATTAACTAATTTATTAGATAATTTCATATTAAAATAACTAGATAAATCCTACACATCTATATAAACCTCACCTCTTATCCACTTTCACTTCACTAATTAACATCTCAAGTTAACTAGAGAAAAACAAATCAATTAAAGATAAAATCATTAAATATATGCAAGAGGACAAGTTTAGATTAAATCAAATCATGCATTTGAGTTAACTAAACATATCCCATAAAGCATGACATTCCAAAATTAAAGAAAATCTCCCCAAAGATAAAACTCACATCACTTTTTTGGGTGAATAAAACAAAAGACATGAATTTAATATTTCAATGCAAAAGCTAAAATATTCAAATACATGCCACCAAATCTAACTTAATAATAACTCACTCAACCAAGCTTAGAATAATATTTTATATTTTCAAATAATTTGGAAACCCAAACAAATCTCTCCAAATATGCTTTAATTAGCTTCAAATTAGAAAAATCAATCACATAAATCAAGGATTTGGGATTATCTTCCCTCATCTATAAATAAGCACTCATTCCTCTCCATTTTTCATCTTTGGAAGCTTGAGAATTTGTATTGTTATTGTGTCAAATTACCATTCAATTCTATACACCATTACGTTTTCCATTTGATCACGGATTTTCCAATCAATTCAAATATCAATCATTTTCATTTCTCGTAGCTGAAATCCACTTCTATTTGGAATATTTCTTAGAGAATCCACATTCAATTGGTCTAAAGATTCACCAATCTTGGGATCAAGATTGCATTTTTGTTTCTTTCTTTCCTTTATTTTGAATTTTCTTTATATACAATAAGAGGGTTTCCATCTTCGTAATTCTAGTATTTGAGAGAAAAATGCATGATTACGCTTTTTTTGGGAAACACGACTATTTTTTGGGACAACTATCACTTGTATGAAGTTTGTGAGATTTTTGCAAGAAAAAATAAAGATTTGGCCATCCTATCTATGAGGTATGAAATGATTAAGAGGATAACTCTTTTTTCTCTAATTAGTGTGTTCCATGTGCATGTATAAGTGTGACGATACAAAAACAACCAAGTTTACTCTTTTCCCATATAAATGAAGGAGAAAATTAGATTGCAACTATAACATAAGATGACATCATGAAGATTTTCAAATTTATGGTCACATGTGATCACCCTTTGTAAGAAGAAGAGGCTTCTTCCATACTTGAGTTGATATAGTAAATATTGTAGAAACTAAAGAGGCAAAGGGAAATAATGAGTATGCAGCTCAAAATGATTTATTGGTATCCACAAATCACCATTTTTGGAAAACAAAAGTGTTTTCTATAGAAAGGTGACTTTCTTGTATGGTACACATTGGGACAACCTCACATAATGCCTCCTATTTCACCTTGGAGAGTAGAGAACCATTAGAGATTGGTGAATGGTGAGTTTCAAAGGGAACACCACTTGAAATTAGAGTAACACAAAAAAATCAAGCTATGATGACTAATAAATTGGTTATTTTTACAAAAAAGGCTCCAACCAAGAATAAGAGAAAAAGGGGTGATGTTTGGCTACTCTCGAGTGTTAGAAGAAGCGTCCTTATGACATATATGATCCCATTTGTACTCAATAACATTTCTGACATCATTTATGACAGCCCTCATTATTTTTCGAGTTGCATTCATGCATATGATTAGAGGGTGTGCTTCTACCATAGTTGAAAAGGGTGAGATGGAAGGAGAAGATGCCCCATTAGGAAATTCTTTTGTTACTAAAGTTGCTCAACATTTTTCAAAATTTTTCCATTTGTTTGAGCTTAGCTAGCTGAAAAGTGTTTTGTATAGTTGAGTTTACAAGGGAATAAATTGATACAACTATTTTTAGGATAGAATTAGGACAAAACTATTTTTTTCTTTAAGGTAGCCATACAAATTCATGGGCTTCCAAGGGAATTCTATGAAGATAGGTGCAACCATTGCATATGTGTGTTTTTTCATAATTTCTCTCACTTTACAGTGTGAGAGTTATATTATGGGAGTATCACATCATGTTATTTCACTTTGGTACATTGGCACTCAGCCATGAGAGTTGCAATTTCTGGAAGCGAGGAATGTAATGTTCTCTTTTCCAAGATCATTTGATATGGAATACAAGTTATGCCCATTCCTCTTCCCATGGGCATCAAGGAAGAACCAAGGAGGTAAAATTGCCATGGTTGTAAGTGTTGTACTTTAGTAATTAATTATTTTATTTAATAATCATGACATTGAAGTGGTTTGACTAGGTGGTGGAAGATGTGTTAAAAAAGCAAGGATGATTTCTATATATTCCTTATGGAGGTCAATATTTTGGAGGCCTACATGGTGGCTTTAATTTTATTTTCCTTCAATAAAGGGGTCATCCTCTCTAGAGTATTCTATTTACCCATTTCCATCTTCAAGGCCTATATAAGGTGGTTTGACTTGCTAAAGGAGGGTTATGCTAATTTTGATATTGATTTCTCTTGGAGGTGGAGAAAATAACTTCTTTTCTTTCCATTAAAGGATAAAACCATTCCTTGGTCACCTAATAAAGATGAAACCCTTCAATAGGATCATACTTGTGGAAAAAAACCTCTGCACTCAAGGGTGATCTCACACGAACGTCACATTAGTACTTCAAAGTGATTTCATGTTGTTGATATTCATTTCCAGCCCTTTGTGACTTGCTTGAGGGTTGATTTTGGTTCCTTCTAACGCACATTTTTGTATTTTGAACTGATATTCTTGTTCTTCACATTTTCTAAGGTCTGAATCTACAATTTGGTGATTTTAGGAGAAGTTTATCTATTTTTTCCAGCCCTCGCTTTCAGTATGGTTATTATCATAAAATTAATTACAACTATTTTTTTATCATTCATTTCTCCATATTTTTTTTTATGTATTTTAGATTGATAAATATTGTAGTGCTTGGATAAATTATTTGGTGGCATTTCATCTCTATTTGCATGGTTGAATGTTAATGTGAACCTTATAAACAGCTTCGCTTCCTTAGAGGGCTAATTGATATTGTGTGTTGATTGTTTGAAGAGAATTCTCAACCTTTTTAGATTGATGCTTGTGTGTTTGAAGGTGTAATTTCATATTTTATTCAATTCCAAACCATTATTCCTAGATTCAGCCCTAGAAAAGAACATTACAACCCCTCGCGGACTTTTGTAACATATTGATTTTCTACATCTCCAAGCCAAATATTTTTATTTCAAGATCTAGGAAATTGGAGTTATTTTTACACTTAAAATGTCTCACAAATAATTAGTTAGAAGTTTGACCTAATTTTATTGCTAAAATGATTAATGAAGACCTTGGAAAATATTTATGTTGTTCAAGTAGCTTAGAAGTCCTTCAAAACCCTAGTGGAACTTTGAGTTGCTTTTGCACCTAAAGTATCCGACAAAAACTTGAACAATTTTGACCTTTTTTCGCACCTTAAATATATGACAAATACTTGATGATATTATTGAGTTATTTTTGCATATGAAAACTCTAGCACAAATTTAGACTATGTTTGCACCCAAACCCCTTATAAAGACTTTGTGGAATTTTAGACTGATTTTGTAGATGAAAATTACAATATAGAACCTAACAAAAAAATTTGGATTGCTTTTACACATAAAAATTATGATACGTATACTAATAGAACTTTGGACCGATTTCGCACCTCAAAATTCAATGAAGAATTAGTAGGGCCTTGGGTTACACAAAACTTGGAATCCCTATTCTAGATCTTGGTGGGGATTCTGGATATGGGAATCACCACTCAATTTATAGTTTGATTGCAAAACCGTGCTCCAAATTTTTAAAACTTTAATCCTTGAAAACTAAGGGAGTTGGGAGAATCGTAAAAGTGATTTACAACTAAATTTTAAAACTACTTGGGAAATTTGAAATTCAGTTTCGGTCTATCTATATCAATCATAATGTGAAATCACAACACCCCAAATGTGTTATGGATATAATTTTCTAAGGAAAGGTCATTCGGCATGATTTGCATAACATGGGACCATCTCTCAAGTCGTGGGACTTGTGGACTTTAGATGGCCCTCTCGGAGAAAGCTGACTTCTTCTTCCCGATCTTAATGCTAAACTAATTCTAAGGAAGGAAACACGAATATCTACTCCTAATCTAACAATTCCAAGGAGAAAGGGAGAGAGAAAGTGCATAAAGAGGGAAATCCTACACTAACGAGGTGATAACACCAAGAAAAGGGGAGTGCTGGTCACAATCTCAGCTGCCTAAAGTGGAGAGAGGTGAGCAGAGGATAGGGTGGACAAGATGCATCACAAACTAGAGATAGATTTCAAAAATAACACCACTTCAATCTCCACGAACAAAGGTGCTCCCAGATCTACAAATGAAACATCCAAAACATGCACAAAATACTCCAGAACAATGAGAGGTAAGAAGATGTAATGAAAAAAAGTGAAGGATGGAAAAACACATCACAAAAACGAGTTTTATTGCTTTAGAAATTTGCACAGAGCATCATACACGAGCAAGAGGCAAAAACACCAATTTACAGAGCAGGGGAGGAGGTTTAGACTCCATTTTCGACCCTGGGGAAGAAAAGAAGAGGGGAGGCAGAGAAGAAGAATGAACAAATTTTACAATGAATCCTAGCCCCTGTATTTATAGATTCGATTAGAAAGAAGAAAGAGAGAGAGAGAAACAGAAAAGTGCATAAAAGCTCAAACACTATTGTTAATGCTTTTGATAAAATTTGCGCCCAAATCCATCTTTATTGCATCGATCCTTGGTTCATCACCTTGAAGGAAGAGGAAACGATGGAAATAGATTGAATCCAATTTGGTTATTGAGACAGATGGATCCTGCATTGAAGGCCCGAAGACATTTCCTCCATTTTCCTTCACCTAACCTCCTCAAAATTGAAGTTTCAGACCTCCGTGGGATGGGTGAGGCCGAGATGCTTCCAACGCTATCGCTTTGCCAAATTTTGAGCCCCGAGCCGAAAGATATGCCCCTTCAAAGTTTGTATCGAGTCCATACAAATGGATGGGAAAATAGCTCAAAAATGGGTCCCCTTTTGATATGGGACACGTGGCATCCAGATTGGAACAAAAATTGGGCATACGGATCTGTAATTTATCTTTTTGCCTTTTGTGCAAAAAAGCAAAACTCAAAAAACCTCCTGCACTCTAAGGTCCGCCAGCACGTGGTTCCTTTTGGTTGGCTGGGAAATGCACTTCCATCTTTATCTTTGTGCCTTTTGAACGAAAGGAAAATTTTTGCCCTTTCCTCCGATTCCTTGCTTTGGCTTTGACTCGGGCCCAAATTTTGAATTTTTCCTTTGCCTCGTTTTGGAATGCGAGCTCATAGGTCCGAAACGTTTTCCCTTCATATTTTCTCTATGTGCGGGGTTGTCTTGACCAAATTTTTCGGGGGGGTGAATTTGGGATAAAATTTGGTGACTCACGGGGACATCTCGCCTACTGGGGAGATGAAGAGACCAAGAGGCCTTGAAGTATCCATTGGGAATGGAGTCATGAGTGATAGCTCACACTGATCCGAACTTTGAAAATCGACCCCGGCCACTTGGAAACCCACTGAACTTGGAGTTGAACTTCACCAAAAGCCAACTGAAATGGACTATGCAAGAGCAATACAACAACACCAAAAACTATATAAAAACTGAAAATCATACATGCTCCAAATGGAACATGCAGAGTGTGCACAAATGCATCTTCTGAAACAAAGTCTACTCCTACTCCTACACTAACTAGAGAGAAAGAATGCTAAACAAATCCTGCTACAGAAGGGAGAAGTAGCTTCCCTTTCTCAAGAGGGGCAACCATGTAAATGATTTGATGCTAAATATAGCTGCGGATGAGTGAAAAATTGACAATAAGCCTGTCCTCCACCCAAATCATCAAGGTATCAAAATTAATGGAAAATACCTCCTCAAGCTGACCTACATTGGACTCTTGAGGTATTGATGGTGACCCTTGGTACTTTGATGCTCATCCTCATGCCCTGAAGTAGGCATGACTGGTTTTGGTTTCTCCTTTGGCTCCAATGAAGCCAAGTACCTGATTGGGCATGGTTTGATCCTTTGGATGTGCCCATTTCTCTAAAATTCAACTCCAAAAATGGAGTCTTCTTGTGGACCTTCTTGGGTGGATGGTGTGAGAGAGATGATGACATCCTCCTGCCTTTTCTCTTCCTCCTCCTTTGAAGAACATGGAAGATCAAGATCTTCCAACCTTGGTTCCAGAGGGCTTTGTTATGAAGTGTAGGATGTTGTTCCTGAATGTTCTCCTCCATGGCAGCAAGATCATGTGCTTGGGATGTGAGAGATGGAGGAAAAAATGATGTGATCTCCTTGGGCTCCTCTCCATCAAGACAATCCTCCAAGTCGAGATAAATAATCCCTCCTCATTTTCTGCGCGCGTGTGTTCGAACTCCTCCATGGTTTCCTTTAGATCTATGATTTTCTCACCATGGTTCCCCTCATCTTCAAACATGAAGTTTGAAAGCTCAAACTCTTCTTCGACATTAGAGATTGAAGGGGATGAAGTGGGAGGAAGAACTAAAGGTTCTTCTATGGCCTGCTCCGCACTTGGAGCCTCTCGAAACCGTATGGTCCTCCTCCATCACGGGTTCATCAATCAAATCGTGCCCTTGAAATGAAAGCGAAAATCTTCAATGATGCCTTCTTCATTGAGTGGCCTCAACACTCGATTTGATCTCTTCCAGCTTGTTCCTCTTCAATCGGGCTTAGGACTGATTGTTCCTCCTCATGTTCTTGATCTTCTTCTACTACACACTTAGCCTCACCACCACCGGGTTCTTCAATCGTGACCTCTATCGGCTTGACCATCAAGGGGATCTTTGTAAACCCAAATTTGGCAGCCCAACTCTTCAGATTGTCTGTCATTTCTTTTCTGTTGGGCTCCTCTTCTTGTTGTTCTCCTTGATTGGATTCTTGAGTCTCTTCCCAACATGGACTTGGGAAAGCAAGAGGAGTGGTAGGTTGGGGTTCAACCATATTTGTAATTGTTTGTGGTGGGGAGGGAGGTAGAACTTCTTGTTTGTTCGAGAGGGATGATTGTTTGGAAGGGAAAAGGATAGAAGAACTGAGATGGGGTGAAGACTAGGGAATGGAGAAATGAAATCAACACTTAGGGCAGCAAGTGGGAAGCTTGACTCTTGCCTCTCGCTTGAAATGATATTGACCGAGGAGAGAAAATGAAAGGCAGGGAGCTGGTGATTGACTTACCCATTGACAAGGTTGTCCCACACTTTGCTCATAAGCCCCAATCTCCACTGTCCATTGTGCAAGTTGGGGTAGCATTTCAATCATGAAGTCCAGCTTCTCCTGAGGGTCTGTAGTGTCTTGGAAAAGGGCCTTCCCATGGACAAGGTGCCCTGCAACCAATGCTGAAAGCCCTCATTTGAACTGTTGCCCTTAATTGAACCATGTCAACCTCCATTTTTGAATCTTCTCCAGTAGACCAGCATCCTCTGCATAACTATCGCCATCATATGCGTCCCCTTGTCCTTGATAAGCTTCATAGTCAAACTAGTTTTGACACTGCTCATATGGGTAAGCATAATGGTTTTGGATCTGATCATAATGTTGATATGGAGGAGTTGGGAAATACATTGGAGGTGGATTGTATTGTTGTAAGTGTGAGTTCCATGAAGGGAATGAATTCATGATTGCACAACCTCATGGAATGGGAGAAAATGAAAGAGATGGAAGAAGAAAATGGATGAAATGAGTGGAAATGGATGGAAAAGGTTCTCTAACTTAGAGAATGGGTTTTTGACCAGATGGAGTTGTCAGATGTGCTTGAAAGTGCCTCCAAAGGCTGAAACCTTCACCAAGAGCACATCAAACTTGATGAAGTGAAGTGGTAAGTGATTCGACCCTGTCCCACCGGGCATGCCAAAACTGTTAATGTGAAATCACAACACCCCCAAATGAGTTATGGATCTGCTTTTCTAAGGTAGGGTCATTTGGTGTGATTTGCATAACATGGGACCATCTCTCAAGCTGTGGGACTTATGGACTTGAGATGGCCCTCCGAGAAAGCCGGCTTCTTCTTCCTGATCCTAATGCTAAACTACTTCTAAGGAAGGAAATGCGACTATCTACTCCTAATCTAACAATTCCAAGGAGACAGGGAGAGAGAAAGTGCATAAAGAGGGAAATCCTACACTAACAAGGTGATAGCACCAAGAAAAGGGAAGTGTTGGTCACAATCTCGGCTCCCGAAGTGGAGAGAGGTGAGCGAGAGAGAGAGGTGGACAAGATGTACCACGGGCACAGAGATAGATTTCACATAGAACACCACTTCAATCCCCACAAACACAACTCCCAGATCTGTAAATGAAACATCCAAAACATGCACAAAATACTCCATAACGATGAGAGGCAAGAAGATGCAATGAAAACAAGTGAAGGATGGACAAACGCATCACAAAAATGAGTTTTATTGCTTCATAAATTTTCACAGAGCATCATACATGAGCAAGAGGAAAAAACACCATTTTACAGAGTAGGGGAGGAGATTCAGACTCCATTTTCGACCCTAGGGAAGAAAAGAAGAGGGGAGGTAGAGAAGAAGAATGAACAACTTTTACAATGAATCCCGCTTCGTATTTATAGATTCGATCGTAAAGAAGAAAGAGAGAGAGAGAGAGAGAAATGAGAAAAGTGCGTAGAAGCTCAACCACCGCTGTTAATGCTTTTGATAGAATCTTCTCCCAAATCTGTCTTTACTGCATCGATCCTTGGTTCGACACCTTGAAGGAAGAGGAAACGGTGGAAATAGATCGAATCCAATTTGGTTGTTGTCACAGATGGATCTTGCATTAAAGGTATGAAGATGTTTCCTCCATTTTCCTTCACCTAACCTCCTCAAAATTGAATTTTTAGACCTCCATGGCATGGATGAGGCTGAGACGCTTCCAACGGTGTTAGATTTGAAATATTTTGAGCCTTGAGCCGAAAGATATGCCCATTTGAAGTTTGTATCAGGTCCGTACAAATGGGTGGGAAAACAACTTGAAAAGCGGGCCCCCTTTTCATATGGAACACGTGGCACCCAGATTGGAACAAAAATTGGGCATACGGGTCCGTAATTTATCTTTTTCCCTTTTGCACAACAAATGCAAAACTTAAAAACTCCCACAGCCCCGAAGCTCCTCCTGGGCACATGGTTCCTTTTGGTTGGCTAGGAAATGCGCTTCCATCTTTATCTTTGTGCCTTTTGAATGAAAGGAAAATTTTCACCCTTTCCCCAATTCCCGCTTTGGCTTTGACTCGGGCCCAAATTTTGACTTTTTCCTTTGCCTCGTTTTGGAATGCGAGCTCGTAGGTCCGAAACATTTTCCCTTCATATTTTCTCTATGTGCGGTGTTGTCTTGACCAAATTTGCGGGGTGAATTTGGGATAGCAAAATCCTCAACCAATTTTTTGATTTTTTTAATCCTTGTAGACTTATAAAATTCATTCCATAACTTTAATTCAACTACATTTTCTTGGTAGACTCAAATTTTCACTTAAGTTCAAATTGAACAACACTTTCTAATGAGGAGTTTTGGGAGATGACACAAACCTTGAAATTAAACTAACTACACAAGCAATGCTAGGTCGTAATAGTCAAATAGATAAAACTCCCCAATAGCTATCTAAAAATATCTTGTCTATTTTTGATTCATCACTTGTAGATAATATCATCCTTACTTCAACCAATGTAATAGAAAACTTATTTTCTTTCATTTTTAATTTTATCAACAAATTATGTGCATATTTGGATTGAGAGACTATTATCATGTCATTTTTTCATCTTACTTTGTGTTGGAAGCTAAGAAAGTGTGCCCAAGGACACGCAAATGAGAATTTAATGCCTTAACAACAAATGAGAATGTATCCAAAGTGTGGTACTTCGATTCCTATTTTTACACCCTAATTAAATTTTTTTATGGAAAGCACACAATAATATATATGATGAAAGGTTTTGTTACTTGTGAGGATATTCTAATATAATTAATTCATGCTTAACCATGCATAGTAAAAAAAAAAAGACATTAATACTTTTAACAATGATAAATAAGTATATTGATATCTCAAATACACAAGAGGAGATGAAGACTTAGCTGTATAGGTCAAAACATGGGAGATTTAGATGTACATACAGTAGAACATGGTGAGCAAAGATTGAGAATATTTAATTATTGATGTTGGAACTGGAAATTGAGTTGGTGCATGACCATAAAAATTTTTCAAAAATGTTTGTATGGTCTTGACCCTTTTTATAGTCTTGGACCCATTCACTATGATATTTTATATTGTTATGTGTTCTTTCACTACCTAGAAATGTGTCTTGTTGTATGTCAAGCTCTTGTTCGCACAACTTGTAATGAGATATAACAAAGTGGAAACCCTAGATTCCTATAATACCCTATCAAATCATTAGATATAAAAATGTGTGTGGTGAGTCTAGACTACCCTTGATGGTCAACCCTTTGACAAAAAAACAATCCAAGTGTTTCACTACATGCCCTCATGTAGGTTCAAGCCCCATGTACTTCTCGTATGTGATGAACAACTATGAGTGTGATATAATTCAACCCCCTACAATTTCCCTCATGTCTCTTGACATAAAGATAATGGGATAACTATATAGTAGATAATGTACCCAATGTGGTGCATTGTCATGTAGTGTGTTTTAATTGCATGACTAAACCCTTTTTCCCGTAAGGACCTTCAACAATCTTGTTGTCAAAATTTCACCCCCGAGTAAATTTCGATAACATGCATCGAGTTTTGCGCTTCCAAGCAAGTAGATTGAAACAGGGGAAAATCATGAAAATTGGCAAAGTCTTTCTCAAGGTTTCCTTTGGGACAGCTTGAACGAATGTACACGGAAGATGCGGATAGGTCGATTTGCCGCCAGCAGTCCGGGAAGCAATCCAGGACATCTCGGGCTGCAGTACGCAGCAGACGCGGAAAGCCGGTTCGGCCAAGGAGGAAAAATGACTAATCTGCCGAGCAGTGACAGTTCGACAAGAGTACGCGCGGATGCGCGAAAAGCCGGTTCGGCCGAAGGAGAAATACGACTAATCTTTGCCGAAGGGACGGAGTTTGGGACAAGAGTACGCCAAGGACGCGAACCACCTTAATCAGCGAATCGGAAGATTTTGTTCGAGGTAGTTCGGGACATCTCGGGACAAAAATACATGGCGAGACGCGATATCCGAAGGAGCCGAAAGCCAATCAATGCATGCCACGTGTCATCGGCCAAATGAGGGACGAGAAGCCCATTTCGGGCGGATCGGAAGTTTTGACCCGACATGGGGCTTGGGACATCCAGGATAGATGGACGCGAAAGAGCCGGCAGACCCGGACCAACCAAATCATGACACGTGTCACAAGGAGAAAAGGTTCAAAAGTCAAAGGGTGAGGTTTCAAGACTCGGCCCGAACTAATGAAGTAGTGCCACATGTCCAAGTTTAAGAGGCCCACAAGGAAATTTCAAAAGAAAGCCCACCTAAGGTGGAGGAGAGAGAATTTCTCGGTGAATCGAGAGCTTGCCACGTGTCATCCAAGTGGCAGAGCGCGGAAAAATTTCAAATATTTTCCCGCCGACCCGTTTTGGCCTGTTTTTGCCCTAAATCTTCAGATCGCCATAACTTTCGATCCAAAGCTCGGATTTTCACGTTCTTTATATCAATGGAAAGCTGGTGAAATTCTCTACATGATTTCGGGGTCAATCTTACATTTTGGTTCAGTTTGGAGAGAGAAAATCAAGAAATGCCTCTGGCACGAAATAACAAGCGAGTAATGCTTCAACAAACAACTTTAATGCGGCAGGAGCGATTCCAGCCGCCTTCGTTAGATAGCCCGGCCGTTTTGCCAGATCCACCGCTTCGCCATAATGAGATGAATTGAATGCAACTGAGGTGGTTGGGGTAGATTTGGCTTTCCTCTCTCTCTTCCCTCTCTCATTCTTTCTATATATTGAAAAGAGGAGCTTCTTTTCAAGGGTCGAACATTTTTCTGTTTTGCCTCTCCCTTCTTCTCCTCGTGAATTTGTGGAGTTCGAACCTCTCATTTGAACTGTAATACTGTTTCGCCTCATGGCATTCTCGTAGTGTATTGTATCAATCTTTGGAGCAAGTAATGCATGTCTCGTGGATGATTCTCAACCCTCTCTGTGTTCATTTTCGCATCCTCTTGGTCTTTCACTACAAAAAGGTGTTTTGTCATCCGTGTATGATCTTATATCACATTCAAATGGTCTCGTGTTTACTTTGGAAAAATAGGTGTTCTTCATTCCTTGGTGCATCACCTCTATTAGCTTAGATTTATTTTATGCATCTTCTTACCTTGTCTCCTTGGCATTAGATTAGGTTTTGAGAAAACCCTCTGCATATTTCGTGTGCATCTCAACAGAGGAATAGGAACCAGCCTTCTTCTCGGAGAATCCTTTCTCAATTTTTCAAGTCCCACACTTGGAGAAAAGATTCAATGTTATGCAATCATACTGGATGCCAAAGTGATCAACCTAGAAACCTGATCTCGCATCCGGGTGCTGTGATTTTGCACTAACAGCTTTGCACGCCACTGGGACCTCACAGCTGTAGTTAGAGTTTCATCTTTCAGAGGTGTCTCATTATCAAATAGAAAATCTTAAGCCACCGTGCGACCACTAACAGCTTTTGGCACGCCGGTGGGAGCTAGAGGTCTCAATTTTATTGCAGCAAAGTTGATGTGCATCTGCTGCAATTTTCTTGCTTGAAAAGAGCTATTATTTGCATATCTGGCGACTCCGAGAGGAAGAATCAACTGGTTTCAGCAGTACAGGCCTGAAAGCTTATGAGAAGAATCACAAGGTCAAGAGTTGGAGAAGAAGAAGTGCTGTTTGAATACTTGCAATTATCTCCAAGAAGAAGGCAAAGAGGAAGAAGGATTCAAAGGTCTCCATCTCCACCAAACAGAACTCTCTCAACTCCTCCACCTGATCGGCCTTTCATTCAGTATTCAAGAGTTCTTCGACCAATCAGAATGGCGCAACCACTGAACCCCTATGTCAACTTCACAGGCAGCAGCCCACTTGCTCTCAATGCACAAAATCCAATCCCAGTTGCAGCATTGAAGAACATTCCGTATTTCATCGAGAAAATCGGACCACTCCTAGTGATCATGTCGAGGACATTGCTAATATTTGTGCAATCCATGAGATTAATGAGATGCAGTAGTTGTCAAATTACGGCGTCTTCATTCAAGGGGAAAGCATTGCAATGGTTTAGGAGCCTTGGAGTCGGCTCTATCACAAACTGGAATCAGCTGTGTATTGCACTTCATGATCAATTTGGAGAGAAGGGAGACAACTTGTCTCTTTGGAGTAGCCGACAACCATCAAGAGAGCTTCCAATGAGCAGCTAACTGACTTCAACTTCAGATTTCAAAGGTCTTGGGATAGAATTCGTGTTGATCAAATGCCAATGTAAGAAGGTGCTTTTCTATATTACCTTAAAGCTTTAAATTCTGATATTTCTATGTTGGTTCAATCTATGGGAGGCACAACTATCCCTGCTGCTTATAGTATTGCCATTAGAGCTGAAAATTGTCTGATTCAAGGAAAGCTAGCTCCTAGGCCTCCAATGCCATTATATCCAAGTTTAGAGAGCCCAAGTACTAGTCAAGCACCTGTCTTAGCTCCTTCTCCCACTCCTAGAAATCAGAGTTCAAATGAAGCTTCCACTTCATCTCCAAGTGCCCCAAATGAGCTTCAAGAGGTCATGAAGCAATTGCAAAATCTAGGCAATGAGCTGGTTACTCTCAAAAGACAGCAAGCTCAAGGTTTTAGACCTTCGTATCAGCCTCAAGCTCAACCTAATAGGCAGCCATATCAGCCTCAAAGGCCACCTAATCTAGCTGAAAATATGAATCAAACAAGGCTTCCCGCCAATAGACCATTCCACCTATAATCCAAATGCCATATCTCGCCTCTAAGGCATTAGTACCAACACAAAACAACATTACCCGTGAGTATGATTGGTGTTTTCCATGTAATGAGCCTCATAATCAATCCATGTGTTTCAATGGTGCTCTCAATCAAGCACTAATGGTGACAACTACTAGTGTGGAGGGTGATGGCATCGAGGAAACAATCAACAACAAGAAACATTCCAACAAAGAATCACCCCCAAATGACACCACATTGGTAAATTGGCAAACGAGAGGATTTTGTGGCATGAACCAGTAGTTTCTCAAGGTGTTGCAGCCAACACAAGGTCAAAAAGGAGAAATTTGGGTGAAGAACAGCCATTAGCCCCAGCCAATCCACAACCTTCCACGGCTCCACAAATGATTGGCAAGCAAAGTCCCGTTTCAAATGCACAAGGGCAGCCAAGAACAGCCCCTAGGCTAACTCAAATGCCACACTGCTGCCCACATACAAGGAGTAAATGTTCAAACCAAGGGACAGCAGAGAGATCCTTCATCACCATTCAGTATCATTGATCAGATGAAGAAGACAAACGTCAATATATCTATGTGGGAATCCCTATCCATCCCAGGCCAAAGAGATCTGCTGTAAGCTGCCATGAAGGATTGGCCAACTTTGAATCAGTAGGTTCAGATGCAAGACAAAGTGCTTACAAATGCTGCCCAACTGAAGGAAATCATGGAGCACAAAAGGTAAAATGTTGAAGCTCCCCCTTTCTATGTTTCGTTAATCATTGGAAATCAGCTAGTGCATAATCGCATGATAGACTCCGGCAAGTAACTCAAGAATGCGTAAACAGATAGCTGATCGCTAGGGCTCCAGAATGAAATAACATCTAAAGGAGTAGTGCAGCAATTGGATGGGACAACAATAGCAATTGGAGTGATTAGAAATTTGAGACTTACCTTGCATGCATGTCCAAATGTTGTTGTTTTACAAGATGTGTCGAATCATAGACCTTCCACCACTCTTTGCCCTATGTTTGTCAAGGGACTTCACGGCCAAGATTGGAGGGTATTTGTCTGCTGATTGGTCACACATGCTATTCGAACGAGATATGGAACTAAGGTCACAATCAGATCCGAACCTATTGCAAAATTCCATATTGAGCCTTACACTCCAAGTCGATTAATGCCAATTGCTCGGCATTTGATCAAGAAGATCACCCAAGCACGAGATGAAACTAACACTAAAGTTGGAAACATTCTCGGATCTAACTCTTGATGAATGGGCAAGCAAGGTGCATGCTTTTGATCCTTATCAAGGAATAGAAGAATCGAGCTAGAGTCTATTGTATACACGAAGAAAGTCAACCTATTCCTAGTATCACCAAGCCAAACCACAAGGATGACAATGAGGTATGGCAGCTGTTTTTGATGGATCAAGGAATAGAGAAGGTGCAGGAGGTGGAGCCGTGCTTGTTTCACCTCAAGGAGTAAAGTACTATTCAGATTTTAGATTTCAATTTGCATGCTCCAATAACACCGCTGAATATGAAGCCTTAGTGCGAAGGGATGCATTGGGCAATCAAAAAAAAAAAAAAAAAAAAAAGAACTTGCAAGTCTTTGGGGACAAGAATTGATTGTAAATCGTGTCAAGGGACAACATGCTTTGCCAAAAATGATCTACTCAAAGTGCTACAAGAACAAGGTGTGGGACCTCATGGAATATTTTGAGGGTTTCGGCATCAAAGCCATTCCTAGGAAAGAGAATCAAGCTCGCGACAGCTTGCGGTCAAGGGCAGCCTTTGACATTGTGGAAAACATTCAACAAGACAAGGTACACCAAACATCCACGTGATTTTGAGGCCTTCTTGATTCCCTGGATAACGATGTCGGTTGGAAAGTATTTGAGAATGACCAGCAAATCATCCATTTCTTGCGAAGAAGCTGAGTTCTCGGCTAAGAATCAAGAAAAGTTGAACAGAATATGGTGACCAAGTGATACAAATTGAGAGAACCGACAAGCTACCCAAGGGACTTATCACTTTGGAGTCCATTTTTAACCCCAATGATCAGTTTAGAAAGGAGAAAGCAAACATTCAGGTCAAGAGAGAAGATTCGGTATCCATCTTGGTAGAAGAGAACAAGCCATTGCAAATTGGAAAGATGACGACTAAATAAGAAAGGTATGAGTTCATACAGCTGTGTCAAGAGTTCCTTGACGTGTTTTCTTGGAGCTATGAAGACTTGAAAGGTTTCAATCCCAACTTAGCTCAGCATACCATCGAATTGGATCCAAATACTAAGCCCATCGGGCGTAAATGAGACCAGTCAATCCACACATGGAGCTTCTCATGAGGAAAGAATTGGACAAGTTGATTGAGTCAAGAATCATATTCCCAATCAAGCATTCTAGTTGGGTTGCAACTTAGTTCCAAATCGAAAGAAGAGTGGAGAGATCAGTCATGTGTGTTGACTTCGAGATTTGAATAGAACCTCTCTCAAGGACCATTATCCACTCCCTTCCATGGAGCAAATATTGCAGGTCGTAGCTGGTTCAAAAAGGTTTTCACTACTTGATGGTTACTCGGGATTCAATCGGATTATGGTGAAGGAGGAAGACCAGCTTCAAGACAGCCTTCACAACCAAATGGGGCACATATGCTTACAAGAAGATGCCATTCGACCATTATCGAATGCTTTGGAGCAACATTCCAAATGAGCTATGGATATGGCATTCAAAGGCTTGATCAAAAGATAGTGCTTGGTATACCTAGATGATATCACCGTCTTCTCAAAGAATGCAAAGCAGACCATCTCTTTCACCTCGGGCAAGTGTTTCGAGAGGTGTAGAAGGTTTGGAGTGTCTTTGAATCCTAAGAAGTGCATCTTTCTTGCACATGAAGGAAGCTCCTTGGCCACATTGTCTCCAAGGAAGGATTAGCAATTGATCCGAGAGGATTGAAGCCATAAGAGCACTACCATTGCGCAAGCCACAAGAAAGCCCTTCGAGTTTCCCGGGAAGGATAAACTTTGTTTGGAGGTTTGTCCTAGATTTTGCAGCCCTTGTCAAGCCCATCACCAAAATGTTAAGGAAAAGCATGGCTTTCAAGTGGACTACGGAGAAGGCAAGAGAGTTTTGAAGCAATCAAAGAAGCCATCTCCCAAGCACCCACTCTCATCAACCCAGACTTTTCCAAGGATTTCATCCTCTATGCATTTGGAGGTGATGACACTATTTCCGCCATTCAGTGCACAAAGCGAGAACAAAGATAATGATGAACATCCGATTGCCTTCTTCAAATTGAGCCCAGATGATTGCGAAGTGAGGTACTCTTTTATTGAAAAACATGTGCTTGCGAAGTGAATCGAAGCTTGAAGAAATTCAAGCATTTAGTCTCAAACAACAAGGTCCAGCTTCTTTAGTCTCACATGTCAAGGTTAAGGACTTCCTCCTCAAGAAGGATTTGAATGAGAAAAGGGCAGGTTGGATCACCCGTGTCATGGAGTATGACATTGAGATCAAGATCACCAAGCCGGTAAGAGGGAAAAGATTGTGTGAGCAGCTGGTTTTGGAGAAGTAAAAAAGAAGTATGCAACAAAGAAGAGGCTGTTTTGACAGTTCAAGACAGCCATGAGCCGAGTGGCAGAGCAAGAAGAAGACAATGCTGCCCCGACTCCTTGCTGGACCCAAGGCATTATGCACTTCCTACAAACAGGCCTATGCCCTCCAGAAATGAGCAAAGTGAAGAGGAGATACTTCAGGTTGCAGGCTATTCCATATACCATCATTGATGGAGTTTTGTTCAAGAAGGATGTGAATGGAGTCTGCTTTGAGATGCATTAACACAGGTCAGATCCAAAGGGTATTAAAAGAGTTTCATGATGGACCAGCTGGTGGCCATTTTGCACCAAGAGTGACAGCTCTAAAAATCATGAAGGCTGGTTATTATTGGCCTAAAATCTTTAGTGATTGCTATGCATGGATCAAGAGATGTAAGAATTGTGCATTCTTCACAGGAAAAGAGAGACTCGCTGCCCTTCCATTACATCCAATCTCAGTTGACCAGCCATTCATGCAATGGGGTTTAGACTTCATTGGAGCCATCAATCCCAATTCAAGCCAAGGGCACAAATGGATTTTGACAGCCACGGACTACTTCACCAGATGGACAGAAGCAGTAGCACTCAAAGAGGCGAATGAGTCTAGCATCTTGGACTTTTACGAGGGGATAACTACCAGATTTGGTGTACCTACTACAATAATCTCTGATAATGCATTGGCATTCATTGGATCTAAGGTGACTGAGTGGGCTGTCAAGAACGGGATCTACCTAAGCACTTCATCAAACTATTACCCTCAAGGTAATGGCCAGGCCGAGTCTACAAACAAGAACTTGCTGAGGATCATTAGGAGGACTCTTGATGAGAATCAGAGGGCTTGGCATACCAAACTGAAATCAGCCTTATGGGCTGATAGGATCACTCCCAAAAGATCCACAGGTAATTATCCATTTAAGCTTGTCTATGGAAGAGAAGAAATCTTGCCCATGTCACTTGAGTTGCCAACATTGGAACTCATGAAGCAGCTGGAGTTGCTTGAATTTGAGCCTATGGAGGTGAGATATGCAGAGCTGATGGAGCTGCAAGAGATCAGAAATCAGGCATCCCAAGCAATGGAAAAGGATCAAGCTTTGATCAAGAAGACCTTTGATAGAAAGGCCAAGGATAGATCTTTTCAAGTTGGAGATCTAGTGTTGAAATGGGATGCAGATCGGGCAAAACCAGGAAGGCATTTCAAATTTGATGCCATTTGGAGTGGCCCATACATGGTCACGAAGCGCAAGAGCAGCAATGCTTTCCAATTGGCCTCATTGGATGGTGAAGAACTGCAGATTCCAGTCAATGGAATCTATCTCAAGCGTTGCCTCTAGAGGGAAGTTCACTACCTTGTAAATATTAATTAGATTTTCATTCCTCCAAGTGCTTGTGCACATTGTCCTGTTGTAGTTAGGTTTCAATTTTCCTAAGTGCTTGGCAAGACGAGTTTTTCTCGCTCTCGGGTTGTTTTCTGATTCGAGTGTTTTTGGAGATGAAGTTGTAGTATCGTGCTCGGATTAGATATCGTGCTCGTTTCAGTTATTGCATGACTCCATGACCAATAGATCACTAAAAGGCCGCCGATCTTCTACCTAGCAGAAGGTGACCGATCAATGATACCCGCTTGGTTTCCAGGGAATAACATCTCGCCAAAAGGCTTGGTAAGGTGAGGCCCAAAGCATGGGCGACTTTCTTTGCATGACGTTATCCGAAGCTCCGGAATCAATTATGCAGTTACTCAACTTATGGCCATTGATTAGGAGGGAGAGATAAAAAGGCTCAATCTTGCCTGATGCAGATGTTGAAGCAACATTTATGCGGGATTCAGGGGGAGTGGAAAGGATTCCTTTCGGGGAAACCTGCTTAGATATAACAGCTTGACTCTGAATATATTTGGTCAATCTTACAAGCTGTTCGGGATTTGACTGAAGGTACTCAGCTTCAGACATTTGGATCTTGGTCTTTTTAGCATGATCTATGATATCAAATGCGGCCAAGGGTTGCGCTGGTGAGGGAATGAGTCCCGCTTCGCGATGGTGGAACAGGGTTACTGATCTTGATAGGAATATGAGGGGGCTGATTTGGAGGAGAGATGGGGGGAAAAGATTTCTTTGTAAAAGACTTAACAGGGAGTTGAGTAGGAAGAGGATTACCTCTTTTAGCAATGGTCGGAGGCACGTTTGACACGGCCTTCTCCTTCTGCACATGGGCAGCAACCTCTGCTTCTTTTCCTCATGCGAACGGATAAAAACAGATATGATTGTCTCCTTGCAGATAGCCACGAGTACCCTCTTCTTCTTCGCGATTCTTCCTCATCAAATTCCATATATCCAATAGTAGAGTCGCCAGTCGGCTCACCGACATCTTGATCATCTTCACCTTGAGACGAAGGTTCTTCATAGTACTGCTCTTCTTCTTCGATTTCGGCCAGAGCATTGACCGGAGGAGCTTCAAGCTCCAACCGTGGAGCAGTCGTAGGTAAACGCGGCCTTTGTGAAACATTGTTGGGAATGAAAATCCTTCGTGGAATATCCTGGTATGAGGGACTAGAAGCACGGGCCAATCGCTTTAATGCGAGCAAATCGTTTTCCATCTTTTGGAATCTTGGATCGGATGAAGTAGTAGGCGCGGTCCAAGATTTGACTTGGATGATTCCTTTTTCAACTCGCCAGATATTATCAAATTATCTTCTATTCGAATGGCAGCGGCCTGAGCGAGAACTAAGGTAGCTACTCGCTCTTGAAGGAGCAAGAAACTAACTTTTGAGCTCATGGCGTTCACGAAGAAACATTTCTGATTTTCCTGTGGGGAGCATGGCAACAGAACACGGTTGATTAGTGCATCAACCGAGCGATAAAATCATGCATGGTCTCATTGGCCTCCTTCTTCAGGTGAGTGATCCGTGATAATAATGCAAACGCATCCTCTGAAGGCTTGTACTGTCTTCAAAAGCATCCCGCAAGGTGGCCCAACTGGTAATAGATCCGGCCGGCAAATGCTGAAACCATTCACCGCAGCCCTCTTGTAGGGTTTCTAGAAAAGGCTGAACCGACACATCTTCGTGAGTCACATCCAAAATATCGCAAGACATAATGAATGCGTATATGTGAGAATCGTGCTTTGATTTCCGCTCCGTCAAATTTGGGAAAATTCTTTCTATTTTCGTGAGGGAGCGCGTGAACCGGATGTGGCAACGCGAGCGGACCCATAACATTTCCCCATGGTACTTGCCATTCAAGGTCTCGCAGAAAGAGAACACGAGCTGGAAGGGTGGTCCCAGCGAGTAACAAGGCACTACAAAGGGATGTGGATGCCCCTTGTGAAAGATTCTTCCTCCGTGGAGGTGAGACGCTCCTGGATGACTGGTCAGCCGAGCTTAGCGTTGAAAAACGTGCGGTGTTACGCTGAAATTGTGCCTTTGAAGTAGATCAAAAGTAGGATCAGTTTCTCCACGAGCTCTCCTGCTGCATGTAAAAGGTTCACCCGCCAGTGTACCTTCCCGATCTGCGATATTGTAGCGCAGATTTTAAAATTTCTTTTTGGGCGTACTTGCTGATTTTCTGGTTTTTCTGTCAAAAACCAGCAGCAGCACTTTTCTAAATATTTAAAAACTATCCTCCTCAGAAAACCGATTGCGGTTAATGACAAATAACAGCGAGGATAAAATGACAGAGAAGATTAGCAAGCTGATTTTCGGATCTGGTTTTGACTTTTTCAGAGGGTTTCAAACTTTTGGTAAACAGTCAAAAATTCAGATCTACGGAAAAATACTGATTTTTATAAAAACTCAGCGAACTAAAGATTTGTAACTAAGCCAAATCTATGGATTTCGTAAAGAAAATTTTCAATTCGAGCACTTTTTACAAAATTTTAGATTTTTTTGACAAAAAGTTAAAATTTTGCAAGCAGTAGTGATTTTTCTAATTTTTTTTACGATTTTCTATCTTACCACCTTCATAGATCTGGTAGATCCATTCGATCCCCAAATGAGTCGCCAAAACTATTGGTCTAAAAATGTCAAATGCCTGGATAGATCTATGGATAGACGAGCTAACAGCAGTGTGCGGGCATAGCCCCTCTTTGAGTCAAAGAAAGTGAAACTCAAGTTTATTGCTATATCCGAAGGAAGAAAAGAAATGAATTCCACAAGCAGAAAGGTCATAAGATTTATGTTTTGGAATGGTAGTAAACAGAGGCAAACTTAATCACATAAACGAACAAAGCAATACTAGATGAGCAAATGACAAAAAAGTAGATATGAATCTAACAGAATAAACACATACAGATCTAACATAAGAAAGTTCTGATACATAACACAGGTATTCAGCACAAAGTCTCAATATTTGTATTATTGTTTTCTTCTGTTACAAGAAAGCTCAAAGTCTTTCTCTCCTCACTTCTATTTTCATCTAAAAAATGTCCACCCCCGAATACAACAAGTATTCCAATATTTATAGAAGAGGAGAAGGAAAGAAGGCAAAAAGGAGCCAACCACCTATTTACAAAGATATTTACAAAATATCTAAAAGTCATGTTGACTTTTGACAACTTGATGGATGACATCATCCCATGGTGCAACATGGATGATGTCATCATTTGTGCCAACATACTTTAGACATTTCCAACAAGAAAGTCAAAGAAGAGAGAAGAAGAAGAAGAAGAAGAAGAAGAAGAAGCTACTCGTCGTCGTCATCCTGCGGCCGAAAGGGGGTAGCCTAGCTTTTGTTGCTGCTCAGGTGACGAGATATGGAACTGAGAGCGGTATTCCAAAAACTTGTTGATCATTGGCCCAAATTGATCCTGGGAAGGATCCTTGTGCCGCTCGCTGATCGCCTCACAAGTCTCCCGCTCATCTATGAGCTTTTCGGGGAGTTTGGAATAATCCTTTTCCGCCTCAATGAGGAACCCGATGAAGTCCCTACAGGCCAGCAGGTTGTTGATAGATTCTGTGTCAAATGTGACCTCTGGCCCCGTTCCTTGAGAAGCGATCTCCTTGAAGATCCGGATGGTTTCGTCAGCTTTCCTTAAAGTGAAGGAAGGAGTAAGGAACCCTGGCGACATATTAAGAACAATCCGTTCCATTTGATGCATCGCGTCCAGGGCTTCTTCCTTGACTTTATCAATCTTTTCTAGAACAAATTCTAGCTGATCCACCCGATAGTCCAGAGTGGACATGGTTTTGTTGAGGGCCCTTGGATGGCCGAAGACGCCGAACTTGACCAGATCTTCGACTGAACAGTTGAACATTTGTTGAAAGGTCTCGTGCTGCAGTCTGGCATGTTCCAACTCTTCTGATATGGGCCCCGCTAACGCTTGGAGCTCCTTGTTCGCCTTTCCGATATTCAAGTACAAGTCGGAGAACTCGGCGATCACTTTTTCGCTGTCTTTAAGGATTTGACTCCTCCAAGCAGAAACGGCCATTCCCTGCTCACCGATCTTGCATACTCATTAATTTTCTCCGGCCGAGAAGCTCGAAAGTCTCGCGCGGTTGTGGGGCGCACTACCCATCTTCTGTAAGGCTTGGAGCAGATATTTGTTTTGCTCCTTCAGTTGCCTTTTCTCTTCTTTGGTCTCTTGAAGCTTTTTACAGAGGGCGTCAATCCGGAAAGAGCCTCCCCCTGAAGACTTTCAGAAGATGTCCCCATCGTGACTTGGGTCACAAAGAAATCTGTCTGAGATGATCCTTTTTCTCTTTGAGGGATCGGGGTATGCTATTTCCATAATTCTCTCTCCTGCAACACTTTTAGAGAAGCGTGTAACAGGCTTCTGCTTCTTCGCCCCCTTAGATGGGATCACTGAAAAGTCCATCGGAGCGATGGGAACCTTCCTCTTTTGCTTAGCTTAGCCGAGAGATCCAGCCGGACCTATGGAAGAAGGACCAAGAGAGAGGAGGAGGCAGCTGCAGTGAGAAGAGGGGAAAACGTGGAGACACGTGGCGGGCATTGAGAGAATAGCCAAGAAGTGTCCACGGGAGGAAGGGAAACTGCAGTGGAAGACATAGGAAGGGAAGGGAGCCCGGAGATGAGGGAAGAAATGGAGGAGGACAGATCAGCAGGGAAGAGAAGATAGATGAAGAAGCGGGGGAAAGAGTAGAAGAAGGGACGGAAGACACGACCAAAGGGATGGTCATCTGAGACACTCGAGGAGGGGAAGGAAGAGAGGAAGAAGGGATAGAAGGGACCTCAGTTGTTGTATCAATGCCGACATCCTGAGTGGATGGGCCTATGGGAATATCCTCTGTTATTTCTTCCTCCAGAGTTATGACTTGTTCTGGCACCGTGGAAGGAGGACTTTCAGGGGCTTCTTCCTGAATGGTGCTGGATTCACCTTCTACACCTTTGCCTTTAAGCTGCTTTTTGGATCGTGGAGGTGCGTTGCCCAATGGGGAGGTTGTGAAATCAACCCCGAGGTAGATTAGCCCGTTCATTCGGCACCAGTGCTCTGTCCTACGCAGAGTCTCCTTGACCCTCTCCTCAATTGTCTGAGGAGCTTTGGTTCTATCAATGGCCGGAAAGGGCCAATTGTCCCCATCTGTATCATTATATACTTTGTCTACTTCATCTTCCGTAGTTTGGAAGCCTTTGGGGACAATGGCTATCCCGTATTGGATGATTTCTGCCAATGCTAGGTGAGAATGATCCTTTCTCCTGAGTTCCACCTCATGGATGATGTCGATGTAAATGTCCTCAATTTGAGGGACGTGGATTGGATCAAGTTTCGCCTTGCAGACAACCCCTTGGGTCGAAGGTAGGCCTGGCTGGGAAATCATGTTTCAAATTAAGTAACTCCAGCTCTGCAAACATTTCCTTCGCCTTGTGGTGGGTAGAGCATGTATATCGGCCCACTGTGAGGGGGAAAGGAGTTCCACCCTTCTTTCTTTTAAGGCATTTTTCGTGGTATGTGACCAGCTGCCTTGATAGCTCCAAAGAGATCGCTTTAGGCCCAAAGATACCTCGGTAGCCTGGTTGGCTCTCCCAAAAAGTTGGCAGCCCTTAGATAGGTAAATGTGGGAAACTGGGTGAACAAGGCCCCCCATTTCTCCGTGGCTGCCACTATGCTTTTGGTCGTACGACCATAAGTCATATTCGGCCTCAACAGGTAGATGACGTGGTAAAAGAATGCATCGTTGATTTTGGTGAATTGGGAGATGCTATTCTCCAGCCTCAATTCTGGATAATACTCATATATTTTGACCTGAGGCCAAACTCCACTCCGCGTTAGGCCTGGATAATCCCTCTCTGATGCCGCAGCGTAGACCACGTAGGAGTTCATGTGGAACATCCCCGTTGTCAATTGTTGTAGCAGAGCCGCCGAGATGGTGTCCTTATAATTTCTCCCAAAGAAAAGCGCTGATCGTGCATATTCTTGTTCATTGTTTCCAAGTACCTCAACATCCATTTATGGAAGTAATGGGCGCGTCGAAAGCCCAAGACCCTGCTCAGAAGGTAATGGTATCGCTGAGCTCTTCTGAGAAGTCACTGCGGTGGATGATTTGGGGCCACCGGGTTACTACCTTTTTGTTCTTCAAATAGACTTCATTCATTAGTTGCATACATTGATCCTCATTGTCATCCCAGGCCTTAATGCATTCTGCTTGACTGACGGCCACAAAGTGCCGGTGGTGAGGGATGCCGAGTATGATCTCAAAGTGACGGGTAGTGAGGTTAATGACTACCTCGCCCTTGCTGTTTTCGACACACCTTGTGTCTTTGTTGTAACACTGGGCAACCACCATCATAAATTCATTGTTGACGGCCACGACCGACGGGATTCCTCCGGCGAAGTGCAGGCACGCCGATCGGTTTGTCCATCCATGGACTCCTCAGAACTTTCTCGAGTTCTCGCCCGCAAATTCCTCCATATCGATATGCCCTACCTTCCCGAGTCTCGACGTCCATGCTACACTCGGCCTGGGACTCGGGCATTCTGACCCTCTGATATTTATATTTCATTTCTTCTTCTGTAAGCTTAGCCTTTCCTTTCGATTTGATAGGTCTCTTGCTGGATGTTGACATATGTTCTTCCAAGTTTATTTGCTGATCTGCATGAAGAAGAAGTGAAACCCAACGTAGAAAGGTTGTATCAGTCATTTGATTTCCCATTGAAGTGCTAACAGAAGAAAGAGTTAGTTATTTTTAGGCTCAGGGCGCAGGGCGCATGAAAATTGCAGCTTACAGGGCTAAATAGGTAAGGCGCACAGGAAAGGGGTGTTGCAAAGGTTAAACTGGCACCAAAGGCGCATGGCGCATGCATACTGCAGAGTGCATTTTATAAAGGGCATGAAAACTTCGTGTTACATAGTGACAGGATGCGCCCTTTGGCGCATAGATTTTTCATGTTGCATTGGGATTTGGTGCGCCCTTTGGCGCATGGAAAGTTTGTGTAACAGGAACTTTTCGTGCGCCAAAGGGAATATGGCACGGCGCACGAAGGGTTTACACAACATGATGTTGCTGTGATGAGGAAAGCGCCTGCGCCTTTATAACTTCACACTTGGCGCAGATAAAGCCGGTGTTGCATAGATGCTGGGTGCGCCATTGGCGCATGGAAATGTGATGCAGCAAGGAAGGTTGGTGCACCAATGGGGCGCAAGTTTAGCACACTTGAAGATATATGGAAGGGAGGCGCGCCTTGAGGGCAGTAGAAGTTTATGATGTAAAGAGCAAAATGGGTGCCATTGGCACGGATCTTAGTCATGTTGCATAGGGGGGTGAGAGATGCGCCAAAGGAAAAAGAGGAAACAATGAACTTAATCACCTTCGAGAGGGGTCTTTACATGGTTTAGATTTTTTCTTCTCCTCTTTTCCTACTTTGAAAGGCTACTTGGGGTAAATAAAATGGTTTAAACCAGGAGGGTTACAAACCATTGTTTTCAGGATAACATCCTCCTCCAGCAGATCTGGAAAGAGGAAAATAAGGAAAGATAGCACGGGGGGGAAAGGGCTAGCTCAAAAGATGCATTTCAAAAAACCAAACAGCAAGCACGAAGAACCAGAAAGCAAAACACATGGAAGAGACAAGAACACTTACCCGGATAAATAGTGAAAATCTTGAAAACGGGTCCACAACGCGTTGAAAACGATGAGGCAGGGGCTGACAGGCTCAGAGAATAAAAATCACGTGATATGCGTCTGATGATAATGACATTTGGGTGCGCAAATTTTATATATATAGGTGAGCTAGTCATAAATGCGCCACCCACTTTGTAAAGGGCGCATGAAAGTTGCTGTCGACATGGAAAAGCATGCGCCCTTTGGCGCATGAAAGCATTTGCCAGCATGAAATTAAGCGCGCCTTTGGCGCACCAAAAGCTATGTCGACATGAGATTATGTGCACCCTTTCGCACCAAAAGTTGTGTTAACATGAAGTTATGTGCTTTGCGCACCAAAACATGGCGCAACAAAAGTTGTGTTAACATGAAGGCGCATGCGCCTTGGCGCACGCAGGGAAGACTCAACATACTTTGGCGCACCAAAAGGTGTGTTGACACTGAAAAGTATGCGCCAAAGGCTTTAAAGGGGGCGCACCAAAAGTTGGTGTTACATAGTAATTCCATGCGCCCAGCCAAAAAAGACTCAAAAGACTAAGTTCGAAAACCAGATTTCCCGGAAGGGATTTTGCAACGTTTCGAACACAAGGGATCCCTAACGAGGGATCGGAACAAAATTTCGGTATGGTTATCGGTAAAATTTCCCTTGCAATTTTACGGGATAACAGCTGGCTCTTTCTGGGGACTATCCCTGAGCAAACTCGGGGGTAGAGAATCCCAGATCACTTGTGCCTATCCATTGGGTAACAGAGTCAAAAACAAGGGGGACCGGAGGGAGAACAAAGGAAACACACAACAAACCGAAAGCAAACACACGACAAAAACAAACACACAACTAAAGCAAACTATACAAAGAAGAGAGCAAGCTCTACTTCCTGAAGATCTTCAGATGCTGCCCGCTATAGGGAAGCGGGAGTTCGGTCCCATCCAGATATGAGAGATAGAAACTATTCTCTCCGTTGAGCTGCTTGATCTTGAAGGGCCCTCTCCACAGGGAATCCAACTTTCCGTGCATGCCCTTTGGCTCTCTTCGCTTGTCCCACAAAAGGACGAGATCTCCCACTTGAAAATCCCTCTGCTTGGCTTTCTTATCGAATAGTCTCTTAACTTGATTCTGATGTTCGGTGATCCTGTCGACCACCCTTACTCTCTTTTCTTCAAGTTCTGCCAGATACATGATCCTCTTTTCTAGAGAATTCTGGAAAGTTTCATCTTCAATGGCTCGTGCCAAGCGCAGAGCAGGGAGTTCAACAGAAATGGGAAGCTCGGCATCAGTGCCATATAACACTTGAAAAGGTGACATACCGAGAGACCTCTTGGGAGTAATGCGGTCTGCCCACAAAGCGTCGTATAAGGACTTGTGCCACATTCGTTGATTTGCTTCCACCAGTTTTCGTATGATGGTCACCAAGTTCTTGTTGCTGGATTCTGCCTGACCATTTCCTTGAGGGTAATAATCTGAGGCATGAGCCAAAGTTATTCCATATTCATAGCAAAAACTAATAACTTCTCGAGAAGAGAAGTTAGAAGCATTATCAGCAACAATCTTGTTGGGGACGCCGAACCTGACAATAATATTTTCTTTAATGAAATTAAACAACCTCAGAAGTGGCATGTTTGACAGGTATGGCTTCCACCCATTTAGTGAAGTAATCTGTTGTCAGCTGTTAGACATAACTATGTCCGGCACTCGATTGGGGATTGAGTGCACCAATAAAATCAATTCCCCACTGCCTGAATGGTTCGTTGACAATAACCGGCCTTAGGGGAAGGGCAGCCAGCTTGGGCTTGCCGACGAACTGTTGGCAAGGTTCACACTTTGCTACCTAGGTAGTCAGTATCTTGGAAGAGCGTCGGCCAATAGTACCTGGCTCGAATGATCTTGTGTGTAGTCACGGAGGAAGAGAAATGCCCCCCACAGGCTGAATTGTGAAAACTTTCCAGTAGTTTTACCTGCTGGGGTTTGTCGACACATCGCAAGAAGACACCATCTATTCCGCGCTTGTATAAACCGTCATCCCAGATGACATACTTGGCCGCCCTGAGCTTTGTAGTGCGCTTCTCCTTTCAGGTTAGGTGAGTTGGACATTCACCGTAGGTGAGGAAGAAAGCAATATCTGAATACCACTCATCGCTGGTTGCAACAAATAGGACCAGAGGCAGAGAATGGGTTTCCTCCAGAGGGCTTTGCGCTTCATTGGTACAGTCATCTTTTTCCTTAGGGCTTTCTGAAACTTTGTTTTCAGCCATAAGCTGACATAGGCCCTTGCCTCTCACCAGCTTGGTTGGTTTTATATCCAGATCGTACTCCTGGACCTTTGCAATCCAATTTCCTCGCAAGCTCCCTAACTCCTGTTGAGTTAGGATTGACTTCACTGCTGTGTCAGGAACCAGTACTACTGTATGAGAATTTAAAATATAGTACCTGAAACTCTTAACTGCTTTGACAACGGCAAAGGCATGCTTTTCCAGTTGAGTCATTTTTAGTTCGTGAGGCTTGAGAGGAGAACTCATGAACGCAATCGGGGATTCAACGTCCTCCGAATTCTTTTGCATTAATATTGCAGACACAGTATGCTCAGATGCATAACTATACATGATAAAATCTTTGGAGAAATCGGGACATACCAGACCGGTGCATGAGCAATGTGTTTTTATTTCCTCAAACGACCTCTTCCCTTCCTCGCTCCATCTGAAAGTTGGTGACCCCTTCATCATGTTCAATATGTGACGAGTCTTCTCAGCAAAGTCGGGAACAAAACGCCTAAGAAAGTTCACCTTTCCGAAGAAAGAATGAACGCCAGTCTTGCTTGTAGGCAGAGTGAGGTTCTGAATAGCCTTAACTCTTTCAGTATCTATCCTTGTTCCTTCTTTGCTAACGACATGCCCTAGAAGCTTTCCCTCAGTGACCCCAAAAACAGACTTTTTCGGGTTTAGGGAAATCCCATGCTCTCTGCATCTGGCCAATACTTGCTCCAAATGATCACAATGATCACTTCGTTTTTTAGAGAACACAGTTAAGTCATCTAGATAAACCACAATGACCTTTCCCATCATACCTTTGAACGCCAAGTCCATGGCCCGCTGGAAAGTGGCACCAGCATTGGTTAGGCCAAAAGGCATTCTGCTATAGGCGAATGTACCCCAGGGAGTAGTGAATGTGTTTTGAATTGATCTTCAAGTGAGACTTCAATCTGATTGTAGCCTGAAAAACCATCAAGCATGGACAACATCTCTGATCCAGTTACTGCTTGCAGAACTTGATCCATTATAGGAAGTGGGTAGTTGTCTTTTAAGGACGCCTGATTCAAATTTCAAAAATCTACGCATATGCGTATTTCACCGTTCTTCTTGCATACTGGCACAATATTCGCTACCCAAGTACTGTGATGGATAGGAAAGATGATTCTCGCATCTAGCATTTTCTGAATTTCAGCCTGGATAGTACCCGAGATCTTAGGATTATAGTGCTCTCTGCTTCTGGCGAAAGGCTTTGACGTCTTCTTTCAACGGGATATCATGTCAACGCCTTTTGGTTTAAAAGACTTTAGATCAGCATAGGACCATGCCAATACATCCATGTATTTCTTCAGCAACTTGACAAATTTCCACTTTTCTTCTGGCGTGCAACATTTCCCAATGTTCACAAATTGCGGATGTGTCTCCGAACCTAAATTAACCGGTTCGGTTTCTGGGGATGAGTCAGGATCATCTCGCCTCTTCTTTTTCACAAAACGGTCATGCCTGTCAAACAAGCATTCCAGAGAAACCAGACCCTTCGGAATTTTATTTCCTTTGAGCTGACATATGCCGTCGTTCTCTTTTGATTCATGGTTTTGACCGGTGATTGATTCACGGCATGTAGAAGTAGATCCTTCAAATGCAATTCCTTAAAATTTTCTGATTTTTCCAGAAAGGCAATGAGTTGATTGTCATCATTGAAAACTTGCCAATGCTGAGAATTGTCTGGCACGCTCGGGCGGAAAACCACCTCAATGGTGTATTTGTCTGTTTTCAAACTCCGGTGGGAGCATGAGAGATGCTTGAAACGCCAATGAATCGCCATGTCATTTTGGGCTCTTGGAATGGATTCAATTGAAAAAGCATCAAATTCTTCGATGCTGTCCCATACCGCATTACGGTAGTGCCTGAGCCTCTCATTTTTTACTTGATATATCCTCTTGACTTGGTTTACAACCAACTCTACATCACCTTGTACTTTTAGATTTTTAATCCCTCTTTCCCTTGCGGCTTTCAGATACCGAGTAACAGAGATTCATACTCAGCAAGATTGTTAGTGTTGAAAACTACAATTTGAAAGAGAGAGGAATTACCTCCTTTTCGGAGATATCAACACAGCCCCGGCGCCACATCCACTAGTCGCGCAACTACCATCAAACTGCAAGGTCCAGATCTCATTAAGATCTTTTTCCTGAACGAGAACACCCATTTTGTCCGTCTCTCAAGAGACAAGAAATAGTTCCCCATCCCTGATGATTCAAAAAGGATTTGAGCTTTGGGGTCTTCGGAGCTAGTAACCAAGTATTTCTTTTGTGATTCTGGCTCTAATGTCTGCATTACACCTTTGACGGGAATTCTAGCTTTAGACCAGTCCATATGAATTTCTCCACCAACTTCATCAAAAACTTCTTCCCAAAGAAAATTCCATAAGGTCACTGGAATGTCGAGAACAAGGACGGTCATCTTTACCCTCTTATCAGGGAATGCCACAAATGCAAATTGTGCATCTTTTATTTGACCAATCAACGGTACCTACTTGGTTTCCAAGGAATAACATCTGCCAAAAGGCTTGGTAAGGGTGAGGCCCAAAGCATGGGCGACTTTCGCCGGCATGACGTTATCCGAAGCTCCGAATCAATTATGCAGTTACTCAACTTATGGCCATTGATTAGGAGGGAGAGATAAAAAGGCTCAATCTTGCTTGATGCAGATGTCAAGCAACATTTATGTGGGATTCAGGGGAGTGGAAAGGATTCCTTTGGGAAACTCGCTTAGATATAATAAATTGACTCAATATATTTGGTCAATCTTACAAGTTGTCGGGATTTGACTAAGGTACTCGGCACTTTAGACATTTGGATCTTGGTCTTTTTAGAATGATCTATGATATCAAATGCGGCCAAGGGTTGCGTTGGTGAGGGAATGAGTCCCTCACTTCGCGATGGTGGAATAGGATTACTGATCTTAATAGGAATATGAGAGGGCTGATTTGGAGGAGAGATGGGGGGAAAAGACTTCTTTGTAAAAGACTTAACAGGGAGTTGAGTAGGAAGAGGATTACCTCTTTTAGCAATGGTCGGAGGCGCGTTTGACACGGCCTTCTCCTTCTGCACATGGGCAGCAACCTCTGCTTCTTTTCCTTGTGAGCGGGTAAAAACAACATATGATTGTCCGCTTGCATAGCCCTGAGTACCCTCTTCTTCATCAGATTCTTCCTCATCAAATTCCATATATCCAATAGTAGAGTCGCCAGTCGGCTCACCGACATCTTGATCATCTTCACCTTGAGACGAAGGTTCTTCATAAGATCGCTCTTCTTCTTTCAATTTCGCCGGGGCATCGACCGAGGAGCTTCAAGCGCCAACCGTGGAGCAGTCGCAGGTAGACGCGGCCTTTGTGAAACATTATTGGGAACGAAACTCCTTCGTGGAACATCCCGCATGAGGACTAGAAGCCCGGCCAACCGCTTCTTTAATGCGAGCAAATCGTTCGCCATCTTTTGAATGCTTTGGATCGATGAAGTAGAGGTAAGGGTCCAAGATTTGACTTGATGATTCCTTTTTCAACTCACCGGATATTATCAAATTATCTTCTATTCGAATGGCAAATGGCCCGAGTGAGAACTAAGGTAGCTACTCGCTCTCAAGGAGTAAGAAACTAACTTTTGAACTCATAGCGTTTTATGAAGAAACATTTCTGATTCTCCTGTGTCAAGCATGGCAACAGAACACGGTTGATTAGTGCATCAACCGGCGATAAAATCGCGCATGGTCTCATTGGCCTCTTTCTTCGTGTGAGTGATCCGTGATAATAATGCAAACACATCCTCCGAAGGCTTGTACTATCTTCAAAAGCATCCCGCAAGGTGGCCCAACTAGTAATAGATCCGGCCGGCAAATGCTGAAACCATTCAGCAGCCCTTGTAGAGTTTCCAGAAAAAGGTGAACCGACACATCTTCGTGAGTCACATCCAAAATACTCGCAAGACATAATGAATGCAGATATGTGAGAATCTATGCTTTGATTTCCGCTCCCATCGAATTTGGGAAAATTCTTTCTATTTCCGTGAGGGAGCACGTGAACCTGGATGCGGCAACGCGAGAGGACCCATAAGATTTCCCATGGTACCGCTATTCAAGGGCCGGAAAGAGAACACGAGCCGGAAGGGTGGTTCCCACCGAGTAAGAAGGCACTACAAAGGGACGTGGATGCCCCTTGTGAAAAGATTCTTCCTCCGTGGAGGTGAGACGCTCTGATGACCGGTCGGCCGAGCTTAGTGTTGAAAAACGTGTCGGTGTTACGCTGAAATTGTGCCTTTGAAGTAAATCGAAAGTAGGATCGCCCCACGAGCTCTCCCGCTTGCGTGTAAAAGGTCACCCGCCAGTGTACCTTCCCGATCTGCGATATGGTAGCGCAGATTTTAAAATTTCTTTTTGGCCGTACTTGCTGATTTTCTCGTTTTTCACAAAAACCAGCAGCAGAGCACTTTTCTAAATATTTAAAAACTATCCTCCTTAGAAAACCGATCATGTTAATGACAAATAACAATGAGGATAAAATGATAGAGAAGATTAGCAAGCTGATTTTCGATCTGGTTTTGACTTTTCGTGAGGGTTTCAAACTTTTGATAAACAAATAAAAATTCAGATCTACGGAAAAATACTATTTTTATAAAAACTCAGCGAACTAAAGATCTCTAACTAGGCCAGATCTATGGATCTCAGAAGAAAATTTTCAATTCGGAGCACTTTTGCAAAATTTTGGATTTTTTGACAAAAAGTTAAAATTTGCAAACAGTAGTGATTTTTCTATTTTTTTCTCGATTTTCTATCTTACCACCTTCATAGATCCGGTAGATCCGTTCGATCCCAAGAGAGTCACCAAAATCTGTTGGTCTAAAATCACGCCTGACAGATCTATGGATGACGAGCCAACAAAGTGTGCAGGTGGCATAGCCCCTCTTTGAGTCAAAGAAAGTGAAACTGGTTTATTGCTATTCTACGAGCAGGAATCTTGTGCAAATCTCACAGTATTCTACCTTCGAGGGTTGGGATCTCATCCCAGTAGATTTATTTCCGGCTACGAAGAGAAAGGAATGAAAGGGGAGATGAAGAAAAGTCAGATCCGAAGGAAGAAAAGAAATGAATTCCAAAGCAGAAAGGTCAAAAGATTTATGTTTTGGGATTGGTAGTAAACAGAGCCAAACTTAATCACATAAATGAACAAAGCAATACTGATGAGCAAATGACAGAAAAGTAGATATGAATCTAACAGAATAAACACATACAAATCTAACATAAGAAAGTTCTGACACATAACACAGGTATTCAACACAAAGTCTCAATATTTGTATTATTGTTTTCTTCTGTTACAAGAAAGCTCAAAGTCTTTCTCTCCTCACTTCTATTTTCATCTAAAAAATGTCCACCCTGAATACAACAAGTATTCTAATATTTATAGAAGATGAGAAGGAAAGAAGGCAAAAAGGAGCCAATCACCTATTTACAAAATATCTAAAAGTCATGTTGACTTTTGACAACTTGATGGATGGCATCATCCCATGGTGCAACATGGATGATGTCATCATTTGTGCTAACATACTTTAGACATTTCCAACAAGAAATTTGGAGAAGAGAGAGAAGAAGAAGAAGAAGAAGAAGAAGAAGCTACTCGTCAATCGTCATCCTGCAGACCACGGGGGTTCATTAGCAAGGCAATATCCTAAAGACGTGGTTCATATTGAGGTAATTAAAATTAATAAAATTAAAGTCAATATACCGGTAGACATGAGGGGGTGAAAGGGTTTAATTTATTAATGTTTTGAATCAGGTATTGGGGGTAGGTTAGAGAGGTGAGCCAAAGGAAAGGGAGGTTTGATTTTAATATAAAACTAAAACATTTGAACCCTAGTTTTTAAAATTAAATACCTTAAAATTGAAAAAGTAGTGTGGTCATAAATTAAATTATACTCTCTTTATTAATAAAGAAATCTAGATTCTTAACCAAGAATAATAAGATGGTAGAAAACTAGGATTGAGTATGCTTTTCAACACAAGTGATATTATTTCACCATCTTAATTATTTGAACAATTATTGATAAATGATTAAAGATTAACATATATAAGGTGATCTGTAATAGGTCTTCAATGGCTTCAAATTATCTTTCGAGAGGAAATGCATATTAAAAAACATTGAGTGAAAAATATAATATATTTTTTGTTTAATATATTAGGGTAGAAATAAAAAGGGGTAAATAAAATTGTAATCGAAAAATAGGTAAGTAAGGTACATGGAAAAAATAGGGGGTATTTTCATTCTAATAATATAACAGGAGGGGGTATTAACAATTGAGTAATTAGAGGTAGAAACTAGAATTAAGGGTATTATTTAATACCCTTCGAACGCACGTGCTATACCATAATTTTACTAAGTGAACCCCCGTGCACTGCAAACCGAAGGGGTAGCCTGCTTTTATTCTTTGCCGCTCGGTGACGAGATATGGAATTGAGCGCGGTATTCCAAAAAAAAAAACTTGTTGATCATCGGCCCAAATTGATCCCGAAGGATCCTTGTGCCGGCTTCGTTGATCGCCTCACAATTCTCCCGCAATTGTCTATGAGCTTTTCTAGGAGTTTGGAATAATCCTTTTACGCCTCAATGAGGAACCCGATGAAGTCCCTTCAGAGGCCAAGCAAGTTGTTGATAGATTCGTGTCAAATGTGACCTCTCAGCCCCGTTCCTTGAGAAGCGATCTCCTTAAAGATCCGGATGGCTTCGTTAGCTTTCTTAAAGTGAAGGAAGGAGTAAGGAGCCACTGGCGACATATTAAGAACAATCCATTCCATTTGATGCATCGCGTCCGGGGCTTCTTCCTTGACTTTATCAATCTTTTCTAGAAAAATTCTATCCGATCCACCCGATAGTTCGAGTGGACATGGTTTTGTTGAGGGCCTTGGATGGCGAAGACGCCGAAATTGACCAGATCTTCGACTGAACAGTCAAACATTTGTTGAAAGGTCTCGTGCTGCAGTCTGGCATGTTCCAACTCTTCTGATATGGGCCCTGCTAACGCTTGGAGCTCCTTGTTCGCCTTTACCGATATTCAAGTACAAGTCGGAGAACTCGGTGATTAATTTTTCACTTTGTCTTTAAGGATTTGACTCCTCCAAGCGGAAACGGCCATTCCCTGCTCACCGATCTTTGCATACTCGTTGATTTTCTCCTGGCTGAGAAGCTCAGAAGTCTCGGCGGCAGTTGTGGGAGGCGCACTACCCATCTTCTCGTAAGGCTTGGAGCGAGATATTTTTTTGCTCCTTCGCCTGTCTTTTCTCTTCTTTTGTCTCTTGAAGATTTTTACAGAGGGCGTCAATCTGCGAAAAGAGCCTCCCCACAAGACTTTTAGAAGATGTCCCCATCGTGACTTGGGTCGAGTAAAATCTGCCGGAGATGATCCTTTTTCTTTGAGGGGATCGGGGTATGCTATTTCCATAATTCTCTCTCTGCGCAAAGACTTTTCGAGAAGCGTGTAACAGGCTTCGCTTCTTCGCCCCCTTAGATGGGATCACCGAAAAGTCCATCGGAGTGATGGGAACCTTCCTCTTTTGCTGGCTTAGACTGGCCGAGAGATCAGTGGACCTCCGAAGAAGGACCAGAGACAGAGGAGGAGGCAACTACAATAGAAGAGGGGAAAACGTGGAAACACGTGGCGGCGGCATTGAGAGAATAGACGAAGAAGTGTCCACGGGAGGAAGGAAAATCTGCAGTAGCTGCAGAAGACATAGGAAGGGAAGGGAGCCCGGAGATGAGGGAAGAAATGGAGGAGGACAGATCAGCGAGGGAAGAGAAGATAGATGAAGAAGCGGGGGAAAGAGTAGAAGAAGGGGACAGAAGACACGACCAAAGGGATGGTCGCTTGAGTCACTCGAGGAGGGGAAGGAAGAGAAGAAGAAGGGATAGAAGGAACCTCTGTTGTTGTAACAATGCCGACATCCTGAGTGGATGGGCCTATGGGACTATCCTCTGTTATTTCTTCCTCCAGAGTTATGACTTGTTCTGGTGCTGTGGAAGGAGGACTTTCAGGGGCTTCTTCCTGAATGGTGCTGGATTCACCTTCTACACCTTTGCCTTTAAGCTGCTTTTTGGATCGTGGAGGTGCGTTGCCCAATGGGGAGGTTGTGAAATCAACCCCGAGGTAGATTAGCCCGTTCATTCGGCACCAGTGCTCTGTCCTACGCAGAGTCTCCTTGACCCTCTCCTCAATTGTTTGAGGAGCTTTGGTTCTATCAATGGCCGGAAAGGGCCAATTGTCCCCATCTGTGTCAGTATATACTTTGTCTACTTCATCTTCCATAGTTTGGAAGCCTTTGGGGACAATGGCTATCCCGTATTGGATGATTTCTGCCAATGCTAGGCGAGAATGATCCTTTCTCCTGAGTTCCACCTCATGGATGATGTCGATGTAAATGTCCTCAATTTGAGGGACGTGGATTGGATCAAGTTTCGCTCTTGGCGAGACATGCCCCAGGGTCGAAGGTAGGCCTGCTGGGAAATCATGTTTCAAATTAAGTAACTCCACTTCTGCAAACATTTCCTTCGCCTTGTGGTGGGTAGAGCATGTATATCGGCCCACTGTGAGGGGGAAAGGAGTTCCACCCTTCTTTCTCTTAAGGCATTTTTCGTGGTATGTGACCAGCTGCCTTGATAGCTCCAGCAGAATCAGTTTAGGCCCAGCATACCTCGGTAGCCTGGTTGGCTCTCCCAAAAAGTTGGCAGCCCTTAGATAGGTAAATGTGGGAAACTGGGTGAACAAGGCCCCCCATTTCTCCATGGCTGCCACTATGCTTTTGGTCGCATGCGACCATAAGTCATATTCACCTCAACAGTGATGACGTGGTAAAAGAATGCATCGTTGATTTTGGTGAATTGGGAGATGCTATTCTCCAGCCTCAATTCTGGATAATACTCATATATTTTGACACGAGGCCAAACGCCACTCCGCGCGTTGCTTTGGATAATCCTCTCGATGCCACAGCGTAGACCACGTAGGAGTTCATGTGGAACGTCCCTGTTGTCTTTGGGTTGTTGTAGCTGCTCGGAGATGGTGCTGCTTATAATTTCTCCCAAAGAAAGCGCCGATCGAGGCATATTCTTGTTCATTGTTTCCAAGTACCTCAACATCCATTTGTGGAAGTAATGGGCGTCAGAAAGCCCGAAGACCCTGCTCAGGAAGGTAATGGTATCACGAGCTCTTCCGAGAAGTCTCTGCGGTCGATGATCCGGGGCCACCGGGTTACTACCTTCTTGTTTTTTTAGATAGACTTCGTTCATTAGTTGCATACATTGATCCTCGTTGTCATCCCAGCCTTGATGCATTCCTTGGTACGACGCCACAAAGTGCCGGTGGTGAGGATGCCGAGGATGATCTCAAAGTGACGGCGGTGAGGTTAATGACTACCTCGCCCTTCACTCAAGCTTTCGACACACACTTGTGTCTTTGTTGTAACACCGGGCAACCACCATCATAAATTCATTCTTGACGGCGCACTGACGGGATTCCTCTGCGAAGTGCGGGCACTAGCTGCCGATCGAGTTTTCCATCCATGGACTCCTTGTAACTTTCTGATTTCTGGCCCAGAATTCCTCCATATCGATATGCCCTAATTCTGAGTCTCTGACGTCCATGCTACACTCGGCCTGGGACTCGGGCATTCTGACCCTCTGATATTTGTATTTCATTTCTTCCTCCGTAAGCTTAGCCTTTCCTTTCAGATTTGATAGGTCTTTTGCTGGATGTTGACATATGTTCTTCTAAGTTTATTTGCTGATCTGCATGAAGAAGAAGCGAAACCCAACGTAGAAAGGTTGTATCAGTCATTTGATTTCCCATTGAAGTGCTAACAGAAGAAAGAGTTAGTTATTTTTAGGCTCAGGGCGCAGGGCGCATGAAAATTGCAGCTTACAGGGCTAAATAGGTAAGGCGCACAGGAAGAGGGTGTTGCAAGGGTAAAACTGGCGCCAAAGGCGCATGGCGCATGCATACTGCAGAGTGCATTTTATAAAGGGCGCATGAAAACATTGTGTTACATAGAGACAGGATGCGCCCTTTGGTGCATAGATTTTTCATGTTGCATTGGGATTTGGTGCGCCCTTTGGCACATGTAAGGTTTGTAACAAGAACTTTCCGTGCGCCAAAGGGAACATGGTGCGGCGCATGGAGAGCTTACACAACATGATGTTGTTGTGATGAGGAAAGCGCCTGCACCTTTATAACTTCACACTTGGCGCAGATAAAGCCGGTGTTGCATAGATGCTGGGTGTGCCATTGGCGCATGGAAATGTGATGCAGCAAGGAAGGTTGGTGCGCCAAAGGGGTGTAAGTTTAGCACTTGCAGCATATAATGGAGGCGCGCCTTGAGGGCACAGAAGTTTATGATGCAGCAGTCAAAATGGGTGCGCCATTGGCGCGGATCTTAGTCATGTTGCAGGGGTGACAGATGCGCCAAAGGAAAAAGAGGGAAACAGTGAACTAAAACACTCTCAGAGGGTCTTCACATGGTTCAGATTGCTTTTCTCCTCTGTTCCTCCTTTGAAAGGTTACTTGGGGTATGAAATGGTTTAAACCAGGAGGGTTACAAACCATTGTTTTCAGGATAACATCCTCCTCCAGCAGATCTGGAAAGAGGAAAATAAGGAAAGACAAGGACGGGGGAGGGCTAGCTCAAAAGATGTATTTCAAAAACCAACCAGCAAGCACGAAGAACCAGAAAGCAAATCACATGGAAGAGACAAGAGCACTTACCCGGATAAATAGTGAAAATCTTGAAAACGGGTCCACAATGCGTTGAAAACGACGAGGCAGAGGCTGACAGGCTCAGAGAATAAAAATCACGTGATATGCGTCTGATGATAATGACATTTGGGCGCACAAATTTTATATATATAGGTGAGCTAGTCATAAATGCGCCACCCACTTTGTAAAGGGCGCATGAAAATGTCGACATGGAAAGCATGCGCCCTTTGGCGCATGAAAGCATTTTCCAGCATGAAATTAAGCGCGCCTTTGGCGCACCAAAAGCTATGTCGACATGAGATTATGTGCGCCCTTTGGCGCACAAAAAGTGTGTTAACATGAAGTTATGTGCGCCCTTTGGCGCACAAAACATGGCGCAACAAAAGTTGTGTTAACATGAAGGCGCATGCGCCTTGGCGCACGCAGAGAAGACTCAACATACTTTGGCGCACCAAAAGGCGTGTTGACACTAAAAATGCATGCGCGAAAGGATTTAAAGGGGCACACCAAAAGTTGGTGTTACATAGTAATTCCATGCGCCTGTACCAAAAAGACTCAAAAGACTAAGTTCGAAAAACTAGATTTCCTAGGAAGGGATTTTGCAACGTTTGAACACAAGGATCCTCAGGGATCGGAACAAAATTTCGATATGGTTATCGGTAAAATTGCCCTTGTCAATTTTACGGGATAATGAATAGTACCTAGGTAATCAAATTTACCTTAAAATATACTAAGTGTCGAACCATAGAAAATTGTTTGGGAGCTCTATTGGGTTTTGATAACAAAACAATTTTCCATTTATGAGGCAAGGTTCACCTCAACGAGGTTGAATCATATTATTATTTCCCAAAATCGTTGTATAATGGAAAAGAGAAAATCATAGAACTATATAAATATAGGAACAAAAAAAAGCGAATAAGGAAACCCTTCAAGAAAAAACCACTAGGTAACACCCAACATCAACCAAGAAATTTCAGAAAACTTACTTTCACTCTTGTAAAAATAGCACATGTGCCAAATATTAGAAACATGACAATATTTCAGAGATTTCAATCATGCTCATATTCAATACGGTATAAAACCGAATGACATGCATTGTAGAAAACCATTTCAGTTAAATCACACAAACTAAACTACATATATTTTATTCACACAAATAGTAAATGAGGTAAGCCATTAGAGAAGGAATAAAGATTAACATGCCCGAAAAGAACTTGATTTATTCTTCTTATTTCCAAGATCTCTTGCAACACAACTTGAAATATTGATTCCAAAGTCAACCAAAACCTCCACACTCTTCATAATATTTATATAGATGGATAAAAATGCAACCCAAGATTATCTAAAATCCCAAAATATTTCTTAAACAACATTAGAATTATGCATGCAATAGAAACCATCCATACCAATAATCCACACGATTATCTTGTCCCTAGATAATTCCAAAAACCCTCATGCAGAGTTCCATAGAGCTCAAGTTTACAAGAGATGAAGCAAACAATGAATTTCCAATTGATCCAAATTGGTAGCTTCTCCTAGAAGCTTCGAGTTTCTCGAGATTTGTATAAACATTAAATGCACCCTTAATGTTTCCTACCACGTTGTGGTCAACAACCGCTGACCACTAAATTTGGTAGAATACCAAATTACATGGCCAACCCACCATCAAATTGCATGGGTAACTGACATGATAATTAAACAATCGAGACTTTTGATTCTATGAATGGTGGGGTCATCATGACCATTTTAATAATAAAAATTTACATGCAAAGGTTACCAACTAGCCCCTAGATCATTATGACAACTTCATAACTAAGGTGGTCGGTTATATCGACATCAATAATAATTAAGTCAAACACTTTTTCACAAAGACAAAGAAATGCCCACATTATCTCTGTCTCGGTGAAATAAGGTTATTCAATATGATAACAAAACAAAAGATACTTCCCTTCTTGATACACCCCATTATATTGCCACCTATTGTAGTCTTAGTCCATCTAGGTCCAATTTTTAGACACATCTTAACGACAAGTAATGACTTCCTATTGTCATTCCTGCAGGTTCTCAACCATAGGCAATCGTTATGTAACTCAAGTTCGAACTCGGTAGGTTTGAATATACCTCACTTTAGTGGTCCCTTATATGGGCTTAATACTTATGCCCCATACTTTGTAAACATTAAGCCCTACATTTTAGTTCTTATAACATAACTTAATCCATATGTTTAACCTTAGTCTAACGTATAAGGAAACATCAAAACCCTAATACTTTTTCCTAAGCCCAAAGTTAGCTTCCAAAACAGTTTAGTCTAGGGAATTATAATACACAACCAAATTGATGTTAGCCTATCCCATGTAGTGACCATGTATATGTCACTCTTTATCATGCATTTACTATTCACAACAAGGGTACCCAAAATAACAAATTATCAAACCCAATGTCAAGTATAAAAATAAGATGGAGTGCCTTAAGTAAGAGTGCACTTTCAATATCAATAGGTATCTCACAACATCAAACATTGAAATAACCTATTTAACAACTTTCCCCTTTGAAATCACAACCTGAACTTGTAAAATTACTTTCTCGGCTACTCAAAAATCTTGCACGTTGGTATGCACATGGTTTTCTACTACCTCCCTTCATTGATGAAGAATACACAATGGGTATGTACAAACTTGGCCATAATGGTTCTTTACTTGATCAACCTTACACTGCAATGCTGACCAAGTATCGCGCTTCTCTATTTGGATTTAACAATGACAATGATGACATCCTAGATGATATCACATGACATTTTCCATATTCATACACTCCAAGGGCATTATTATTACTTCCCCCATTCTATCATTATCAAATATCTCATACCACTACTTTATCACTTCTATATCTCACATATAGTCTCTCCCATCTTGATACACTTTTGTATCATCATTTCCCGATGACACACTCTCATGCTTTGGTTCAAACTTGACTGTTGAGGCATACTATACACATGAACCTCACACACTACACACTTCACATATCACACATTCATCACATCTCTTTCTCATAACCTCTATTATACACCATACACACTACACATTACACACTCAATGACATTCACGACATATCTTTCTTGCATATACTCTTACATGTTGTGCTCATTACCCTATGATGCACTCTAGTTCCATGGTTCATACTCGACTGCTGAGGGTTTAAATATAAAATGAACCTCACCACACTCACTCACTCACTCACTCACTCACTCATTCACTCACTCACACACTCTCTATGCTCTACAATTTCATAACTACAACTTTCTAGCAAACAATTCAAACCGGTTCCCATGAATCACTCTTGTTCTATGGTTAGTTATTGATTGCCGAGAGGGCATTTATAAATAAACCTCATCACATGCATACTAATCCTCATTTTGTTGTGGGAATGATGCTGATATCATTCAATCTGTATCCCATTTCATCTCATCCACATCATAATGCACATCTTTGTCAAATTTACTCTTTCTTATTCATGCTTACATGTAGACCTTATTACACATGCTAGTTAGATACTTTGTATGTCATTATCTTTTATCATACACACATGTGCATTCACTTGCCTTCTAGTTGTGATCGTAGGCTTTACACAGATATTTACACACTACATGGATGTTTGGCACAATACCTCATACCAGTCTCATAAAGTGGCTCATGGGGGCATCCAATTTAGTACAAACTACATGTGTTATTGTTTCATCTTTTATAGCACATTACTATATCAGATTATACACACTTTGACATACCTTATAACTTTATAACATTCTAACGGGTTCTTCATGTGCAACATTTACTTTGCAGTCTATTTTATTTCATGGTTGTGTATTACATTTCTTGTTATTGTCTTCCATTGCTTTTCATTGTTTTCTATTATTTATGGGATTTTCCCTTTCTCATGTGTGCAAACTATCTAGTTTTGGCTATATCAACCTTGCGTGTCTTGCATCATCATACGTGATGTCCCATGTTTGCAACCCACTTTTTTTGGTCTACTTTGTCTATGTTATTGCTTGTTCACATTGTCTTCTTGTCTGCTAACTTAAAAATTTTCTTTTACATGCGTGTTTATCTTGATTGTACTAACACTTATCTCCTAGCCACTTTGTTTTTGTGTGCCTTAGTTTATACCAAACACACTCCCTCCCCTTGTAGGGCATCAATTTAGTTCAATAGTCAATTTCCTTTAGGCCACATACTTCTCAATGAAGTCGCATGTACCCAAAACGAGGGGGAATTTATCAGTAAATAAGTCACCCCATTCAAAAGATGATTCTATAGTCACAATTCACTACAATTCAACACATAGTCATCATAGTCATTAGTCAAGATAACAACCCATATCTTGACTTGGGTCCTTACCACAACACAAACATCAATGCCTAGACTAGGATAGTAGTTCCTTAGTGCCCCTAACACTTCCTGTATGCTTATGACCATGGGGAAGTTACACAACATTTTTCAGTTCAACACATTTCTCAACACTTCACACAATGGATTTTACAGGGCACACAGTCCTTAGCACTTGACATGCATGCACTACACAACATTTTCTACTTTCATGTTGGATTGGAATTGTTCAAAACAAATCATATTTTTACACACCATCTGCAATGGTGTTCTACATTGCGGGAAGTAGTTAAATGTTGGAGGATGACACCAAAATTTTCTCCCTACACTTATTTTGTGTCTTGGCGTGAGATCACCCAAAAACTCGTTCTTCTACATCATCTTCAAGATCCTTTCTACACTCTTTACTCATCACAAATCAGGTGCACATGTTCCTTTTCATTTTCTTACATACTTTTACACACTTTTTCACATTTTGATCATATATATATATATATATATATATATATATATATATATATGCGTATTTGACTACTTGTTCATTCTTCTCTTTTGTAGGTCCGTCCTTATGGGAAGCGGTAATCACATCATCACAACATCAATCGACACCAACAACAAGATAAAATTGTGACATCTACCCATACACTCTTGCCCTAGGGTCATCATCATCACTTATTTTTCTTTAATCTTCTCTAGCTTCCACACTTCATATTTGTATCACTACACACGCTTTTCTTGTCTCCTTGATACACTTTTCTCCGTCGATCTACATGGTTATCAGGTACTCATATCTTATCTACTTTATGTTATTGATAATTCACTCAACAACATAAAGTGGGGGAAAATGTAGACACTAAATCATGCACTTTGGGTATCTATTTAGTCTTGATCACATACTATTATTCATATGATTCATAAGTAAGAAAAGTACTAATTAACCCATGTCTTTGGCCATCTTTTCTTGCTTTATGTTTCTTATGTTGATCTTACACTCCTTCTAGCCTAGTCTGTCTTTTCACACTTTGACATTTCTCACTCTGGACACTAATGCCCAGCCAAGACACTAATGCCCGCCCAAGACACCAATGTCGTGTGCCCCCATCCCTTCTCGGGTGCCCCCGACCTTCTCGTACTTTTCTCACATTTTTGGGTCTTTTCTATTCGTTTGGGCATCTTATCCTTTTGGTAGTCGGCCTTTTCGAGGTTGATTAAAAAATTCAAGCAAGGGAATCATATAAATATAAACTTATGTGGAAATAGTAAAAGACCAAGCACTAAGCATTAACTATCACCACCTAAGGTTGCATCCAAAGGAATTATCAAGAGCATTCAAGAATCCATCTTGCATCCACACAAGGGAAAGGGAATGCATTATTTTGCATACACTTTATAAGAGGGGAAGTTCATTCTTTCATGCATACATCTATCTACATTTTCTACATCTAGCTATTACTCACTATCAAGTTTGATGCATATGAGAGCCACCTAGGCACAATCTCTTCACACACACACACACACACAAAACGTATAACTACATTGGTTCTGAAATGAATTGCATCACTCAATCATAAGATCACTCGATTAACATTTGAGGATAGTCCAACAACTCATTTTTATTCTTTTCTTTTTAGTATTTGATGTGCTTTTGAGGGTTTTGTAGGTCACTTCTTTATTACAGGTTATCGAGACATCGAAAATCATTGTGTGACATACTAGCGACATGAAACAAAGGATAAAAAACATCTTGTGACCCTCAAAAGGAGGTTTTATGAGGTTCTAAACAATCATAGGGACTCGGAGCAGTGCAGAATGTACGCATGTGCCCTTGAACCATTCCAGTGCCCCAGTCTAGGAAGATCTTGTAGTCACACAATTTTGTAGGTTTTGGTGTAGTAGTCTCCTATCTGTGTTCATCGCTTTGTCAACACGGCACAATCCATGATTATTTGCTGAATCAACTAAGTTCTCCTATCTCCTCTTTACAACTAGGGTTTTATAATTTCTAGCTTATTTTGCTTGGGTCAAATTTTGTACTTCATTATTTATTTATTTACTACTACATTGCAATTAGATTTAGGCATTTATAATTCCTAAATTTTCTTAATCAAGATGCATAATTTGTTACAAAAGTGAAAGAGGCACCAAAAACATGGTAGAAAATTAAAATAGATGTCTTAAACACTTAGGAATATTCAACACTTAAAAGAGAAGAGTGACATTACATTCAAGGGAAGAGAAACACCAAACAAGGATCAAATATTTCCCTTTATAGAGGTAGATAAAAGGAGAATAATAAGAGAGGAGAAATTGAGCTTTGATTTCCAAAATCTCATCAAATGTGCTTGTAGATAGTCAATGACCAAGATCTGAATCCAATAGTAAAATCCCTACAAAATAAAGTTATATCTAAATCCTACTAAAATTGAGCGATACCTTGGTGAATGGGACCTCCCAATAAATGGGCACCTTGACCTAAGAGATCATAATCCTCCATCGATCATTACGTATAATTCTAACTTTGTATTGAATGAGAAACCAATTGTAGGATATTTGATAACATAATTCTCTCAAAACAAAATAAATCATGGATCAAAATATATTCCATTTAATATCAATCTTAAAGAGCATTCTAATGGATGCACTCTTGTCTATTTTTTCCTTGATCAAAAGATATGGTCCAAAAATTAGATTTCTACAATCAGTTTATGCCATTAAAATATGAGAGATTTTTTTATTTTTCAACTCTAGTCTTGCCTATTTTATCAATCGAACACGTGGCGGGCCTTGATTTTTGTCTTAAAATTTCACATGGAAAATATTCATTCTCTCACAAGCTCTTAACTCTATCCACCACTGAATATATGTTCTGGCTAAACCCATGCGAATTCATTAATGCTCACCACATGGCACCCATTTGTGTCTTCGTGTTTCATAAAGTTTCCTTCCCATCCCTTTTGATTGTATTTTTTTGGAATATGGCTACACATATGTGCGCCACATGACATGCATATGTGCTTTTAATTCTGATCTCATCCCGAGTTGGCCTAATGGTGAAGAACATGTGCTCTTAAAAAGAGGTCACAAGTTCAAATCTGCTGCAGGGCGGGGGTATGTACGTATTGTTTGTAGCAGAAAGTTATTTTCCTCCCGCATGTGAGTACGAGGTAGTCCCATATGCTATAAGCCGCTAGAGACCCAAAAGCAGCCGCTGACATCGTGGACTATAAAATCCTATTATTATTTATTATTTATATTCCTTTCACTAGCCTCCACTTTATTTCTTAGTATTCACATCATGTTTTATCGATATGTGATCCATCAACCCTTACTTTGATTCTTCTAAATTGGAATTTGCATATCTATGCCACTTGGCATGCATCCGTGCATCGTAGTACAAACTCATTTCTTATCTTCTAGGTGACATAATGTTAGATATTTTCCTTGAAAATTTTAGGATTTGTGACACATGTCTCAATATCATAGACCTACAATCCTTACTTCATGCCTTATTCAATCCATTGATTACCAAAAATTTAAGTCCACATAGCCTTTACTCCACTATAAGAACAAAAAAATTCTATTAAAACCTAACCGTTCTTTGATTCCTCGTTAATGTGGTTTAACATCAATTTTTATTATTCCAAGCAAACTTTTGATGCTTGGATGAGTGAAAAAAATATCGATTTTCTATTTTGAGACCAAATTCCTAAATTTCTTGAAATCCCTAACCACCGCATAGGGCTCCTTCTAAAAAAATACTTCATTTCAATCCTTCAAAAATGTCTTAAAAAATCAATGTGATGCTTTAAACCATGATGATTCTCCTACATTAGAATGACATCAGTGTTATTATATTCTCAAAAATGTAGAGAATGAAGTATTTTTCAAAATTGGGGTTGATTAGATTTAAAGCCTAGGCTATGTCTTACTTTATCTGCTAAAAATTGTTTTTACCCTCTTTAATCCACTTGAAAATAGTACCATTATTCAACATTACAAAAGAATCAACCTCACAAGACCTCTGCAAATTTAGTGATTAATTTATTTATAAAATTACAATCTTGCCACTTGAAAAATTTAAGTAATTTCTTGTGGGAAGAGAGAAAGAGAGAAAGGATGGCTTTAATTCTTTTTAGGCCAATAGCAAGAATCGGTGCATGTAAGATATATCGTCCTTAAAGATAAATATATGGATATAGGTGGCATAGTTGGAAATTAGGTATGTAAGAATGTGATCTTGATAAAATATGACCTTAATGAGATAAATGACACATAATCGTAGTAAGGAGGATACAAGGAAACCATGCCTAAAACCAGATTGGAGGTAAACAAGAAAGAAACCACTCAAGGCATTGCACTTGCAGCCAATAACAGGTGTTAACACATAAGTAACGATAGTTAGTTATACCAAAAGACCATGAGGGGAATATGGATGAAATAAGCTCATAAACCTAATGTCAACATGAAAAAGGGATTTAAGATGTAATTTATATGTGGGAAGAGGGTTCTCATAGGTATTTGTTCCTAGACTATGCCCTAACTCTGGGTAGGGGAAAGAGAGCAAACTGATCAATGCGGGAAGTTTGTTAAGAGAAATTTGATCAAAGTGGGAAGCTTTTTGAGGATGTTAATACAGTAGAAGGTTGATCAATGTGGGAAGCCTTCGTTGCCATGATAAGAGAGTAGCCATCCTTTAAGGGTATGGTCTACTTTTTTCTTTTTGCTTTGGGATTTTTGAATTTTGCTTTTAGATGGCAGGATAAGATATGCATGATAGTTTTCCTTTGGGGGAGTAGTATATACTTATTATATGCTCTTTATGAACAACTTTCCTTCGATGGATCAATCTATTTTTGGATAAGATAGCATGAGACAGGAGCATCCATAATTTTACTTTATTTTCATTTCATTTTTATTTTGATGGGGAAGAGTTGGGTATAGCTAGGTAGACCACTTAGGAGGGGACGATGATCGTACAAGTGACACCCTTGGACCCTTTGTGTGGTTTTGATAGGTAGATAGGAGGATGATGGATGTAATGATCATGAAGTTCTCACCAAAAAGGGAGGACCTATCCATAAGAAAAATGCTATGAATGCAGAGTCATGGTCTCCATATTTAAGGTCATGACTAGAAAAGTGACGACAAACCACATAATTTCAAATCATTATAGTGATAGATGGAAGAGGTTCATGATGGAGGAATGATATAAGGGTATGACTATTTTCTCATTGGTAGATATGCTAAAAATAAAATGGCTATAAGTGAAATACATTAAGAGGTTTAGTCTCGGTTTACCATTAAGGAAAGGAAAATGATAGGTCCCAGCACCCATACTTATGCGTGATAATGTAAGGTCCAATCTAGTTGGGAGAAAAATTTCCATGTTGGCTCCTTTCTAGAGTGTGATCGAAAGATAGGATAAATTCTTAGGGGAGGAAGATATGATACGATAGGATATGATGATATAGATGAGCGAAGATAAAAATTATGTGTTATCCTTGAGGAAGCAAAGAAAATATGTGCCCCCTAATGAGGAAAATAAATGGCCACAAAGGTGGGCTTAGGATGAAAATAAATGGTCCACAAACAAAGAAATAAACATGGACACAAAGGTGGTCTCTGAAATAAATATGGCACCCAAAGGACATGTATGGCCACAACGGTAGAATTAAAATGAAAACATGGTCTCACAAGGAGAGATGAATATGGCCATAAAAGTGGGCTTTAAAAAGAGATGAAGATTTGGACAAGATTAATTTGGATTTAAGATTGGATAAGATGGATTGGATGAGATTAAATAAAGCAATGTAAAATTGAATTTCCCCAACATCAAGGGAGTTGTATGGATGGATAAGAGATAAATTGATGTGGAAGGGATGCTAAGGATGAGGGAGGATGTCCCCCTAGCGAGGGAGATTATATTAGATGTGGATGAGTTAGTGGATGTCGAAGGAGTTTAGATAGGATTATTTTGGATTTGGATTGGATAAATAGTTGGAGACCACAAGGGTGATTGGCAAGATAAACAGTATCAATGAACAATAAAGGACCTTCATGAGGAGCAATTTCTTATGCGGAGAGATGTTAAGAGATGATATGGATGGAGGAATCGTGGGAAACCCAACGAATGGGATACGAATTGGATTAGATGTAGATGGAGAAGGATGTTCCCCCTGAATGAGGAAATCATATTTCTCAATAAAGTTATGGATGATTATGCGAAAGGACTTACAATGTTCAATGTCATGGCCTGGGTATGATGATATGCATAAATGCTGGGATTGAACCACAATGGATTTTTACTATGGGATTAAAATATTTAATGGGAGGAAGCATGATGGAAAATATTTGAATTAAATGTCGAAGGATGTCTATGTAGGACCCAATCAAAGTGTCATGGGAAAGTAACTCTTGTGGGTTTTGATAGAATATTTTGGCTTGGAGTTAGGGGAAGAAGTGGACGTAGATCAGATGGATGAATTAGATGTATTAAAAGATGAATCAATTTTGAGAGGAGGGTTAGATTGTTTGGATTGGTATTTATCATTACGAGGTGTATTAGATGAAGGGCTGACCTTAAAATAGATGTTGTAACATTGGATTGTTGAAAAGAGGGAATACCTAACTTCTTACGAGGATGCGTAGGAGAATTTTGGGGATGCTTACCAAGAGTCATAGATTTTGATCGAGACGGTTTACTCTTGGCAGGGATGACAATAATTTCAACTGGAGGATCCAAAGGTGGTGGTGTAGGGGTGGATATCAATGGAGAAAGAGATGTTTGTATGGGGTCTGTGGATCGTATAGGTTTTTTGTTGATTAATGTAAAAGCAGTTGATTTGTGAATCCCCTTTGTGTTTTCCTTAGGTGGAGGTGTTTGTTCTATAAATTTCTCAAGGGGTATCATTGATAGAGTTGCAAATTGAGAGGATTTGGTCGGTGTGATAGAAGGATTAAGTAAAGAATATTGGGATAAAATGGGTGATGTGGCCATGGGAAAGGATATAGGTATAGGTGACGAAGATGTCAAGGTAGGGGTAAGTGAATTTGTTGATTTGATAGAGATAGGTGTAGTTGGGATGGATAGGGAGGTGGGCATACTTGGGATAGTTTAAAATGTAAGTGATGTGGTGATGGGTATGTTTTATATAGATGTGGTTAAGGGGTTGAGTATGACGGTTTGGGCATAATAGATGTGGATGAAGTGGTATGTACAATTGAATTCGATGTGGATGTGGTAAAGGTATTTGGTGCGAGTTGGTTTGGAAAAAAGTGCGGAAGGAGTAACTTGGGGTAAGTGAATTTGTTGATTTGATAGAGATAGGTGTAGTTGGGATGGATAGGAGGTGGGCATACTTGGGATAGTTTAAAATGTAAGTGATGTGGTGATGGGTATGTTTAATATAGATGTGGTTAAGGGGTTGAGTATGACAGGTTTGGGCATAATAGATGTGGATGAAGTGGTATGTACAGTTGAATTCGATGTGGATGTGGTAAAGGTATTTGGTGCAGTTGGTTTGGAAAAAAGTGCGGAAGGAGTAACTGGATTGAATCTAAGGATGGTATAATGGGTAAATGTGGAATGGATATAGGTAAGGTATTCAAATCTAATGAAGGGGATGTGGTAACTCGATGAAGTAGTATGATAGGTAATGCGGAAATGCATGACTAATATCGGGTTTAGAAGTAGATGAGAATGGTTTTTATTAAATAGTTCGAGGGGTAAGAATGATATGTTTGTGAATGGGGTTGATGTTGTAGGTGTGGATGTATGGATAGGTTTGTTTGATGTAGATGTGGGTGAAGGAACAAATGTGAGAGATGTAGGGATAGGTGTGTATATCAATGGGGCCAAAATAGGTGCTAAGGATGAATCTGATGTGATAGATTGGGGCATGATCAAAGTGGATGAAGTAGATGGTATAGTCAAAGTTGATGTGGATGTGGTAAGGGTAGGAGCAAGTATAGGTATAGGAAAAGTAGTAAAATTTGATATAGGTGTGATAGTTGTGGATACAATAGGTTCTCGAATAAGGAGTGGGAATAATGTCTAAGGTAGGAACATGTGGAGTCATGATGAGATGAGATCTTGATTGACGGTGTTAACGGTGTAAGCATTTGATAGTTGAGATGTAAAAGGGGTGGCTTGATTTTTTGGTGGTTGATTAGGAAAATGTTGCGTAATTCTATCGAGGGGTTGGCTAGGTGAAGTGGTGGAGCTATCCATTTGGATATCCCCTTGATTTATAAGTTTTTGGATACGATCTTTGAAGGAATGACATTTCTCAATGTCGTGACCTTTGACTTCGATGATATTTACAATATTGGGTTTCATGATACAAAATAGGCTTGGGTAACGAGTCATCCATGGGTCGTAAGGGAGCAAGTTGGATGGGGTGTACTACCATCAAATTTTTAAATACAAAACTATAGGATTCCCCCAAGGGGGTATAGTTAGGAGATGGTCTAGGGGCTTGTTTTTGAGGCCACATGCTAGATGTAGGTACAAATGAGAACTTAACCACGGTGTTGGACGCACTCATAAATGTGTTGTTATGTGCGGATGGTTTAGTAAATTCAATTTTAGGTTTGGTCAATCTGAGTTTAAGATGACCTTGCTCAATGACACGGGTTTCGAGTTTGTGAGCCATGGTGAAGGATTCATTAAAGGTTTGAAATGATTGGATTTGTAAGGTAGATGATATATTCTTCGCACATGAATGTGAGAAGATTTTAATGAGTTTGGTTTGTGGAAGAGAGAAGGATAGTTGGTTTATAACACCACGCCATCATGCGACAAATTTTACGATGGACTTGTCTTCAAATTGTTGGATGGTGTATAGGTCAATGATAGTGATTTTGCGCGTAATGTTGATTGAAAAGTGTTCTAAGAATAATTGCATGAGTTGGGTGAAGGAAAATATCGAGTATTGAGGTATACTATTGTACCAATCTAACATGGGACCAACCAAGGACATGGGGAAAGTGTGAAGCATTAGGTCTTGATCATGTGTAATAAGATAACATGCATGTTTGAATGCACAAAGATGTTGCTTGGGGATCTTCCTTATTGTTGAACTTAATGAACTTGGGAAACTCCCAATGAGGAGGGTAAGGTTTGATAGGAATTGACAAATGAATCGGTTCATTACAGATTTGTTTGTAGGATAAAGTAACCTTGGGTGCCAAGGTAATGACTTCTAGACTAGCCACCTATTCATTAAGGCATGAATAGGATCATTCGATGTGATGATAGGTTGGGATTGTGGTTGTGTGGCATGAAAATTATCTTGATAAGGTGGTTGATAAGTTTGTGGGTGGGGTATTTGTGGAATCATTTGATAAGATGGTTGATTAATTTTTGGATGTGCGAGCATTTGGGGAATCGATTGATAAGGATTACGTCATGGGTTGAGATTGGGTAAGTTTCTGGCATAGGTTGATGTTAAGAAATAGGGACGTGATGTGATTGTTGATATTGGGTAGGGTGTTGTGGTAAATGATAAGTGGGGATATGAGTGTTATGAGATTGAGATGGTTGGAGCATATGGTGGGTAGGAACGTAACTGTGAAGAGGTTGAGATGGTTGGATAGGCATACTAGTAGTAGATGGACTAGAGTTGACAAAAACGTACATGGGGGAATATGATCTACCGATTGAGTATATTGATAGGATTGTGGGGATTTACAAAATAAGAAATCATATATGGGGTTAGGAGGAGGTCCAAGAGTTTCTAAAGGAGCGAGAGATGGGTGTGTAGTTGGTCTAGAAAGGTTAGACTGATGAGAGATACGAGGATTGGTTTTAAGATAGGGAAAATTTTGGATAACATGGTCCTCATGAAGCGAGACCATGGAGACAAGGGGTTGGGTAACCAAAGGTGTGGTCTCAAGTGTGGAATATTGTTGGGAGAGATCATTAGGGGAAGGGATGTCATTGGATGGAGTGGATTGTTGTTTTGTTTCGATAGTGACAATAGGCATGAAATAGATGAACATTTGTTTATGTAATTTATTAACAAACAAATCAAGCAAAAAGTTTCTTATCATCATGATTAATTAGAAGATGTGAAAAGAAAAGAAAAGTGGATAACAAAGGCACCTAAGGAACGACATTCTAAGGCTATTTTCTGATAGTTTTGGCTAGGGAGAGTCTCAGGTGGCTTCCTGTTGGGTGATGAAATCCCAAACAGTGAACTGGGTAAGGAGATGTTTTGATTGTGTTGATTTTGTTCGTGAGTCTAGGTTGTGTGTGGTAACATGAGATGCAGAAGGTTAAACCCCTATTTAAACTATGTGAGCAAGCAGGATGCACGGGGTTCTTTTTAGACCAAATCCCAAATGTGAAGTTCGATGCAGATAATCACCCAGGAAAGGGAAATCGCAATGTAGGAAGGAGTAAATAGGGAAATAGAGGAATACCTTGAGAGAAAATTTTCCTTTTTATCTGGTTGTACGGTGTTTGGAAGCGCTAATCATTGACCAGAATGTCCAAGGACCCTAAAGTTATACCGTTCACGATTGTATATGGGGCCTGGTGAAAGATATTTTAGGCGTGTTTATGTTTCAACAATTGATCTTTGATGGTGTAATTCAATGGTCGCAAGTTCATAAAGTTCACCTACAAAAGCAAATGAATGCAATTAGTTTACGTGGGGCCGACGATATGATAAAAATAATTGAAACGATGAATTTTTTTTTTTAAAGGTTGAAAATAAGCTATTTAAGTAATAAAATATGGTGGTCGAAATGATTTTTAAATGAAGAAAAATGAATATGATTTTAAATCAAAACTAGCTTAGTTAAATACTCGACTAAGTTGATGACAAGATTGAAAAAAAAGCCTAACGTGAATGAAGTAACCAAGTAGGAAAAAACGAATGGTCAAAATATCAAAGACAAAAATTAAACTAATAGACTATCAAATAACTTAAATAAAGTGAATAACCTAATTAAATCAAAAGCATTGAGCTCATAGTTAGAAACTATACTTGAATAAATTATAAGCAAATAATTAATAGGTAAATGAAAAGGTGGAATCTAAATGATTGTGACAAAAGGTGGACTTATACGACGAAAATGTGGACTTTAAGGACAAGCTGAAAGGTGATTGAGAAGTGTAGACTTTTACTAGGAAAATGTGGATTGATATGTTGAAAATGAGAAATTTGAAGGAGGGCAAAGGAAAATTGAATGAGGTAGATATATTTGATGTGATGATGACGTGAGTAGAGGACTTTAGGAAAAATGAAAAAATGTGATATGGACTAAAGCGGTTTATAGAACGGGAAAGTAGAGTGGAATGTAGGTGAATGTAGATATTGCTAAGGGAATGGAACTAAAGTATTAGACGAAATAACGATATAATGTGAATGGGAAGATTAAATATATAAAATAGGAACTAATATGTGAGTGTATAGACCAAGTGTAGTGTGAGGGGTTGATGACTTAGTGTGTGGATGGAGACGTGCATGAGAGTGTTGCGTAGGTACCTCGTATGAAATTTTTAACCTCTCGGTGAAAGGTTCTTAGCTGGTGGCGAACTATCCAAGTAGGATAATGTACTTGATAAGTGTAAAATATAACATTATATAGTAACGCAGAAAGACTTACTGAGAAAAGATAATTATTACATATGGTCTTCGAGAAGCATTGAACTACATATTTAACCACATTATGTCCTGGATAAACTAGCGTAGAGGAACTTGGAATTGTAAAATCATACAGAAATGAGAATAATATAAACTTTTGTGGTCTTGTATTGACACTGATTGGGTTATGTTGAATATTCGGATCTAATAGGACGTGAGGCTATGACCTCCGAGCAATTTGGTAACTATGGCCAATGGAATTTGGATTAAAGTTTTGTTCTATTCGGAAAGTTTTCCAAATCTTGGTTGCAACGTGAATGTATATGCTCGTGGTATGTAGTATACAAATGGAATTCGAAATAATGTAATTGACGTAATTGTATTTGTTGATTTCTCGGTTGCAGGGCGAGATCATGGGGGTGGTCGTAGTCGTGGCCGTGGAGACAAAAATGGAGAGGTCGATAGGTTAACTATATGCTATGTGGAAAGCCGGAGTATGCATGAACTATAGATATAAAATATGAAAGATGGTAGTGACTATAAGATGGTAAGAACTATAGATATGATTTGATTCACAGAGATGAATTTAGCAGATCACAAAATCCCTCAACACATTTGCTTCTGCCATGGAATCAAGCCCCAAAAATTTCAATCGTACTTAGCATAATTGACATAATGTGCACACTAAAAGGTTGAATATAGCACAAAAATACCGAATCAGCCTAACTGTCACGTAAGTTAGCAGCTGACGTCAAATAGTTTTTTTTCCAAAACACATTAAGAAAACAGCGTGGTGCAGTGGTTAGTTGGTTCAGTGGCATCTCAGAAGTCACGGGTTTGAGTTTTGGAACAGGCTGCGCTAACGTGCGTGATCGTTAGGCTCAGCCCAAAAATACAAATGGAAGGGAATGTGGAGATGGGATTGTTAGAGCAGGTCGCCCACAGCTCCCATACATATGCCACAAGCATTTATAGATGTGTTTACGTGTAGATTTTGGAAGTAATGTTGCGAAGTATGAACATGATATAAAGTACTTTCTATTTTTCTCTGGCGTACGACTTATTGGAGGTGAACTACTGTTAATGGGTAAGGGTGGAGACGGGAGATGGGTCGAGAGAATCTACAATGGATATTGGAATGAAGCTTGTTGTGGGATGAAGCTTGCTGGTGGGAAGATGGGAAGATGGAATTAGAGTAGTGTGTTATGGGATGAAGCGTTGTATGCTCAGGATAGTAGGATGCGAGGAGTCGTTGCAATGGGCTTGGGGAGACATGGACGAGAGAAAGGGTTGACGTGGAAGGGAGATAAAGGGTGGTGTTTTTAGGGCAGAGATCATAGTCGAGGGAGAGATTGTGAGGGAGGTGGTTGGGAGAGATGGTGTGGAGCCCTGTGGTGGTGTGGGATCTGTGCACAAAGGTTGTGAAGGGTCTATTGGTGGGGGATGTACGTGGAGGATGGAGAGGATCAGTTGACGGGGAGATGGATCATGTTTCTGAGTGGGTAAAATGAGTGGAAAGGTGGGGATCGAGGAGAGAGGATATGAATAAGTGGCTCGACTGACTAGCCAGGAGCAGCGGGGATAGGTAGATAGGATTTGGGGTAGGGAGTGATTTTTTGTTTTGTTTTTGATTTAAATAAATAAATAGAGACTTTTATATTTTTAAAATTAAGATCGATATATAGGTGGAAATTAAGATCTAAATAAATATAAAAGGGTTTAAGGCGCCTTTGAGAGAATATGTTGATAGATTGACGAGCACAAAGTGAATGTCCTCTCTGCATGAATGATAGACCTCCTAAACAGAGAAACCGAGAGAAAATGGATTAGATGGTATACGCGGGGTTGCCCGACAAAGTCAATTCCAGGAAGTGTTACCTTCCTTTCACGGATGTCAACCCTCATTAGATAAGAGAAAACAATATAAATGAAATATAGATAGATAACATGTAGAAAATGATAAATAACATAACTTGAAAATGTTGATGTATAAAGGAGCTACTAATCCAATCAAATAAATGTAAAGAAAACCAAACTAAGAGAACCAAAAGGGCATGAGGATGATATTATGGTGATACAAGTGGCATCACAAGGGAATTGTGGTGATACGATGAAAAGTGGAGAGCTATAATGTCGAGGTTTGTTATGACTTCTTACTTGTTTGAAAGAGGGGGGAAGGCCTGTATTTATAGCCGGAGATGGGGTTAATTTAGGGGTTATTAGGTAATCTAGGTTTGAAAAAGTAACCCTGATTAGGTGAGTGGGGGACATGATTTGAGTGATTAGGTGCAATAATGGATTTGATGTGGATTATTTTACATTATTTAATTCATGAGTGGGGTGCATGATTTGAATGATTTTGGAGTATTTAATTATTAGGTGGGGTGATATGAATTAGTTTAGAATATTTAATTATCAAGTGGATATTAGCATATAATGAGGATTAGGGATTTAAAGGGGATCAATTAACCAATTAAGATTGATTAATTGAATATGTCTTTTTGGTGGGAAATGGGATTTATTCAAATTTAGGGGGAAAAGGGATTCAAATGGGTAAGCCTAATGCGGGGTGAAGGGGAGGAACGATACCAAAAACTAGTGTCTATAAGAGTACATTTGGAATTAGCAAAATTAAAACTTCAAAGCAAGAAATCCAAAAGAACAAAGAACGTAGGAATAGTTCACCACTAAGGAGTCACTTGAAACCCAAGATTTGGTGCACAGTATGTTGTGTGGAAGGGCATAGTAGAATAGAATTTCCTCACTTGGAAAGTGTAAAAGAGTAGTTGTGGTTAGACAACATTCCTCTCAGAGGGCATCTTCTAGTAACATCCCAACATCAGAAAGAACATGGTGTGGCATTTACAGATTATGGGAACAATATATCCAAGATATTTTTCCCTTGTTAGAAGTAGCCCTTCCAAATAATCAATTGATGTATTACACTGCATGTGGTTCATATAACTATTACCATCATACTTTCCCCTCTATAGAGACATTGGAAGACTTAAAATATTATAATGCTAGAAGAGCTATGGTTGCAAGACAAACCTGCAATGCCTAACCATCCCCCTACAACACAATAGATGCTTACAATGAAACCGCCACCTACACAACCAACAATAATTACACCTCAATACCCAAATCAACAAGTGAGACAACCATAGTTCGTAGGTGGCTATCACGGAAGTAATTATAATCCAAATTACTAAGGATATAATGAAGGAGGATACCACGTAGAATTTATAGGTGGATTTAGGGGAGGATATAGACATGGTTATCAAGGAGGATACAAAGGTAATTATGACAATTATCAATGGGGGAGAGGTTACCAAGGATATAATGATGGACGTTACCATGAAGGCTATAGAGATAATTAAGGAGGTGGATATCAAGATATGAGACCAATGAACTTCTATAAGTGTGGTCAAGAGGGACACCTATCCAGAAACTACACCGAACATGATCCTTGTATCTTTTTTCACAAAAGATCCCATGATGCATTCGATTGTCGAGAAAGTCGTGTAGGTCTATAGAAGTGGAGGAACTAAGTCAGAAGCTTTGGGGAAGGATGCTCGAAACATGTACAACATCTTACCATAATTCTATGGGATGAGGAAACAATATTAAAAGATAAGGCCATGAGAGCATCTAACTCGGTAATAGACCAACGTAAGAAGATAAGAAAGAAGAAGCAAATGAGAGTTATCTAAGAAGAAAGGCAACAAAGGGAGGCATAAAAATCGAAGAACCTATAAATAGAGAAACAATTACTACTAGAAGTGCCACAAGTAACGATGTTGCACCAAAAATAAGCAAAGAATCAAATTACCACAAGAAGAGAATTCTTCAAGTACTTTAATGACTTAGCAAATGGATAATCTAGACAACCACTAGAGCACTAAAAATGTCAAGTAAATTTCACGGGTATAAAGAAGCAAGTAAATTTTGAAGTAGTAGAAAATGTAGCTTCAAAACCTTCATACAATGTTATCCTAGCATTGGAATGATTCATGGATTGTAATGGAACTCTTAATTCAAAAGAGGAAGAAGTGACACTCTAAGAAGACATCATATGTGTACATGTACGCTTACATGTAGGAATGAGTGACGTGTGGGCTAGGAAGAAGTATGACATGATCTTGAAGAAGAATATTTTGATGATATTCAGGGGTGTATTCTCTAAATAAGTTTTCCAAGATTAATAAGGAATTTGACCCTAATTAAGAGGGAAAATTTTTGGTCAAAAGTGAAGCTAATAGTGACACTTCGCATAACTGATTGAAGCTTGGATATACGGATTTCTAGAATCAAGGATAAGGAAACTACATTATGCAAGAATGATACCTCCATGAATAATCACTTTGGACAATGATACCATGGATATTGATTTAGACATTTTCTCTCCCACACATGATAGATTTTAAGAAGATGATGGTTATTACTCTACAAAAGAAGAATTTGGATTTGGAGATGATAATGGGTACTATTCTGTAGAAGAGGAGTTTGGACTCAAAGATGATGAGGTGTATTATTCTACAAGAGAATATTTTGAAAACTTACCCATTAAACGTGTGTATAGGTTAAGTTGTGAATCGTCCCACCAAACCCTACCGAAGTATTCAGGATTTGGAGATTTAGAGGGATACATTTAGATAATGGAGAGAATATTTCCAAACAAAAAGGCCAAAATGGAAGCCTTGGATGATACCCTAATCATAAATGCCATGGGTTGGTGGGTGGCTCATTGTAATTCATTGATTATATTTCTTAGAACACGATATTTGGAAAGTGACGGTTACTTATGCAACAATACCCGAATATACCAAAGAAAATGATCCAGATACATATTCAGATTTTTGAATGACATTTGAAGATATGTGGAGAAAATTCACCCTTATTATGGATACAATTTTTGTATGGACTCTATGATCCATACTGTGGTCTTGATACACACACCAAGAAATTAAACGTGAAACAAGGGAGTGGAATCAGATTGTCAAATATTTCGTTATACATTTAATTTTTGGGATGCAAATCTAAACACCTTGCAAGCATTTCAGAAGATAAGAAATTTCTTATTCTTAACTCTAGAAGAAGTAACAAACCATTATTCAAAAGAAAAACCAGAAGTAAAAGTACTAGAACCACTAGTAAGCTTACACAAAACTCCATAAATGGCATATTGTTTTGTAGTAGAAAAACAAGAGAGGGAAAAAAACCGAAAATCTGAGATAAAAAATAATAGAAGGAGAAAGATAAGTGGTAGAAACCAAGGAGGAGGGAGATCAATATTAATATCAGCCTTTGAAACTCGTGCCCGAAAACATTGGCATAAACAGAGAAGAAAAAATTACAAAATTTGGGGATTAATGGTCGATAAGGAAGTAGCTAAGGTAATAGAGTTACTACAAGAATTTCAAGACATTTTTCCTAAGTATTTTAAGGAATTGAAAGGCATAAAATAATAATTGGGCACATTGAAAGGATTGAAACCTTTGAAGAAAAGACCTTCACAGATTCAATCCAAATCTAAAGGTCAAGGTGAAATCAAATCGAAAAATGCTTTGAACGTCGAATTATCAAACTAGTAGAAGATTCGTAATGGATAATTCTAATGGTTATCAAAAATAATAAAAGCTGGTGAAATACACATATGCGTAGATTATAGGGAATTAAACAAAGCGTGCATTCATGACCTTTTCCCTACACCTTTCACAAAAAGTCTTGGAGAATGTGGCGTGAAGGAAGTATATTCATTTATCGATGGTTTATTTGGTTACCATTAGGTGATAAGTACACTGAAGTTCAACCAAAGAATACATTTTCCACATAATGGGGCTCATTTATGTATATTGTGATGCATTTTGGCTTAAAGAATGCACCAACAATCTTTGCATGATAATGATCAATGATTTTAAAGAATTTATCCATGATTTCTTGGAAGTATATTTAGATGAATGGATTATGTATGGATTTCTGAAAAATCATATTCGTGTACTCGAGGTTGATGTTCCAAAATGTAGGGAACTACAAATTTTCCTTGATTTGAAGAAGTGTATATTTTTAACCCCATTTTGCACCTTATTGGGGCATATAATTTGCAAAGAAGGAATACTAATTGATCCAATAAATACCTCAGTGATAGTTAATATGCCACCATCCAAAACACAGAAGTATGTAAGAACAATTCTAGGGTATACAAGATACCATAGAAAATTTATAAGGAATTATGCAGAGATAAGAACACCACTAGAAGAACTATTAAAGAAGAGGACGAACAAACATATACCATGGTCCAAAGAATGTGCTGATGCTTTTGAAATTTTGAAGGACAAATTTTTTCATGTACCTATCCTATTTTTTTGGATTAGAAAGTCTGATTTCATGTTCATTTAGATGTATTAGGAATTGCAATTGGAGTGGTAATAATGCATCCTAGAGAAAAATGGACCATCTAGTTGCTTTTGCAAGAAGGAAACTAGCCAAGGTAGAAATAAATTACTCAACAACAGAGAGGGAAGCTTTAAGTATGGTGTATGCTTTGCAAAAATACATCCAAAGATCTATTGGAAACTTCTTTTGTGTTTTATACCAACCATGGGCCATTGCAATATTTGTTGAACAAACTAGTATTGCAAGGAAGAATTTGTAGATGGTTGATGTTGTTTCAAGAATTTGAATTCACTATAGCAGACTCAAGCTAGGAAATCTAACTAATGGATGAAATTACTTATTAAAAATAGATAATGGAGAGGATGAAGTTCCAATAGATGATGCTTTTATTGAAGCTCACTTGTTTATAGTTGAAGCAATTCCAAAAGAACGAGATTAGATATATCAGTTGCTTACTACGGAGAATTTCTAGCAAATTACACCAAACAACAAAAGAGAAGTTTAGTAACTAGAGCCTTCCCATTCACTTTGATCCAAGGTCAATTATACAAAAAGGGACATGATGAGATTTTGAGGAGAGTAGCATTGGAACATGAAAGTAAAAATATTTTGACAGAAGCACATGAAGGAGTTACAAGAGGACACAATGGCAGGATCGAGATAAAACAACAAGGAAGGTATTGATGGCTAGGTTATGGTTGCCCACATTTTTTAAAGATGCACATAGGCATGCCAAATCTTGTGAAATTTTTCAAAGAGTAGGAAAACCAAATGCACGTGATGAAATTCCACTGAAACCTATGTTAGTACTTGCACCATTTGAAAAATGGGCAATAGATTTCATGGACCAATCAAACTAGCCGCGAAACACTCTCGGGATAGGTTTATCATTACGTTGTCTGAATACTTAACAAGATGTGTGGAGGCGCTTCCTACCAAATATTGTACTTCTAAGACTACAACTCGGGGATAATTTTAATGGCAAATATTATTAATATGGTGAAAATTTCATTTTAGGAAAATTTGAAAAGGTGATTTTTTCGGAGTGGGTTGGTGTCTTGTTCACCTAAAATATACAGTATATTTTTTTTTGGGTTGGCTTCGCCTTCATTTGAAAACATCTCCTATAAAAACCTAGGTGATTCACCAGGTAGTATACCACAAGTAGCTTACCAAATTACCAATACCGTGAAGTTTGAACTCGCATACTCTTAAGCACCAGAGATTGTTGTTAGCCTGTTAGGGTTAGTTGTTGACGTGCGACAATAGGGATATAGTTGACGCACAACAAAGAGGTATTACAGATGCGCACAAGGAGATATTATAGACGCATGACAAAGGGGTAAGTAGTTGACGATGAGAGGAATAGAGTTGATGTGCGGCAGATAGAGTTGATGCGTGACATGACATAAGCAATTAACGCATGACATGGACAAAGTTGATGCGTGATGAGATAGTTGGCGCGCTTGGTGACGTGCGACAATTTCGAGTTGATGCCCTGTTGACACGCGATAGGGATTATTGACACACTTTTGACGTGCGAAAAAGGGTTAGTTGTTGATGCGCAATAGGGAGTCGCTACTTGGTTCTTTTGTTGACGCAAGACTCTATTCAGAATAATGGAAGGTGCTAGTCCTAAGAATGCGAAGACCCTAAAAGTAACTAAGAAATCTCAGAAATCGTTGTTCAAGTATTTTGGAAACTCTGCGGATACAGATATTGAAAATACCAACAACCATAAAGATGCCACCAAAAAGAATCAAAATACTGACTGTGTGGAAGGTATTATTGAGGTGGACATGCATTCTACACAGTATCAAACAAATGACACCTACGATAATATGCCAGATCTTGAAGATATTCTTCTGTTAGGGTGCAACCAAAGCGCATCAAGATATCACACATACAAATACTCAACAAAATGGAACACATAAATCAAATTCAAATTCTGATTCATGAAAGAGGAAACCAGGTGATTATGATATTGCCCAAATTCTACTCAAAAAAGTAAAATATTGAAAACGAACAAGAAAATGTGGACCATTGGTAGGTCATACAAGTTTGATTGGGCAACTAAATTTCCATTTATCGAACCTATACAATCATCTAATTTTGAAGAGATCCCATCCAAATGTACATGTACAACATGTACGTGGAAATTGGGAAAGCAACAAAAAATGCAAATGAAGTGAAACTATAGAAAAACATTGTGGAGAACAATATTTGATTGTAATGGGGGCAAATGGCCAGAAAATCAAAACACATAGGTGGAAAATTGAAAAAGAATGCATGCATGTTAGATATGCGATGGAATATGAGGCGAGCGAAAAACGTAGACATCTCTTGGAAAAGGGAGGAATGATCACATCGCATATTGGTAAGATGAATCAAACTAATCTACATGCAAAACTCATACAATTCTCTACTCTATTTCACATACTAAAAAAGGAAGACAAATTTCAGATTTCCTCAATTTCAAAGTTTTGTATCAATATAATGGAATGTTGAATGTACCTCGAGTCTCATTGATCTAAAAGTCATGGATGGGAAATGGCAAAATTCCTTTCGTGATAGAGAAGGAAGATTTCAAAGAGAATGTAAAAAAATCAAAGTTTATCTCTTTCAATTGATGAAGTGACATCAATGACAACACCTTTGCATGGGTATGTATCCATGTCTATACTTTAGAAAATCATATAAGGACACCTCATCTGTTGGGTGTTATGAAAATAGTTGAAAACTGTAATGCCAAAAACCTACATAAAATAGTTATTTCTCATTTGAAAGATATTGCTGGAATGACTGATTATGAAATTGTTACAAAGTTGGTATACGTTGGAGCAGATGGTGCATCTATCATGCAAGGTCACCGAACAGGGATGTGTGTTAGATTACAAACAACAATGGTCCCATATATGCTACCAATTCACTGTATGGCTCACATAATGAATTTAGCGTATAAAATGGTAAGCAACCATGAAAATGTTGCTAAATTAGAAGACCTTATAAGAGAACTTCATGCCTATATGGCAAGTAGCCCAAAGTGATTTCTTGAGTTCCATAAATTTGCAATTGGAATTACATGATGGCAAAAACTTTTGAAAGATGTTGAGACTAGATGGATCTCTTTGTATGAACCTGCATGTAGAGTTCGTGAGGAGTATCCTTTGTTGGTTGGTTTCATGCACAAATACCGTCATGAAGTTGATAGGGTGAGGGACTTGTTGTTCCATTTAACTGATTTGGAGACATTTCTTACATTGGTTGGTATTCTTCCAATGTTGCAGGAGATCAATACACTGATGAAGCATGCACAGGGAAGATTAATCTATATTGTGGATTTTATATGGATGAGAAAAATGGTATGTCAAAGTCTTGATATGTTGTCGTTCCCAAGATAGTTTTGATACACCTGTTTTTGAGAATTGGAAAACTTTATTAGATCTTAAAAATCATAGTAACTATTTGAGATTTAATATCCACGATCACCTCTGCATCACTGTTAATGGGAGGGACATACCACTGCACATTTTGCAAAAACATCAAGATATTACAGGATCGGAACGAGAAGATGTTCCCGTGACACGTAATCTCTTTGAGTCCATGTATAGTTGAAACAAGAATAAAACTTTAAAAAACTTAGAATCCTTATCATAAAAATTATAGAACATTTCTCCAAAGATAAAATTCTTGAAGCCATGGGTTTGATAAATCCTAATTTTTAGAATACGAAGGTGGTCAAAGCCGACTTTGTAAGAAAGCATTTCCATAAATCCATGGATACAATAATGGAACATTTCGCAAAGACTTCAGAGTTTAAGGGTATGGAAATCAAAGGTATATTGAATGTTGATTTATTAAAATTTCAATCAACAAATTTTACAACAACAAGGAGGAACCAATATAAAAATTTAGACGAACCTTCTGAAAGTGGTGCTATTACAAGGTTGTGGCAAGGAATCTATCAAAGTTCTATCTTACAAGAAGATATCAATGAATATTTCAAATTATATGAGTTATGCCAAACAATGATTTTGGGGTCTCTGTGGAGGATGAAATGGTTTTCGAGTGCACTATCATTTATAAAATCAAAACCGAGAAACAGTTGGATAAAAATATGCAAAGTTGCATGAGGTGTTATGTTTCTCAAGACTCCATGGAAACCTTTCCTTCGATAGAGAAATTACACACCGGAATTCCCTTTGCGAAAGAAGAGTTTTGTGAATAATACAACTACAAGTACAATTATTCCCAACATTGAGAGTGAAATTGGTGCATCGTCACACGCTACGAAGAGAACATCAAGTTTGAAGAAGCTATTGATAACGGATTGTTTCAACTTTAAATATGTATCTTCTTCACCTTAATCTTATTGTTTTATGGCATGGCACGAAGTAAGACGAGTTTAGGTACCATTTAGTAGCTTGGGAGCAGGTCTGTAAGCCAAAGCGGATTGGGGTTTAGGCATCAAAGATATCAGAAATATGAATGTTTCTCTAATTGCAAAGTTGGGTTGGAGTCTAATAAAAGAGCAGAAGCCATGGACCGAGTTGATCAAAATCAAATACCTTTCCAATCAAAACATGAATTCCTTTCTTTTTGATCAGCTACTTCCGAATGGATCAATTTTCTAGAATAATCTTCTCCACATCAGGCATATCCTCTCCTAGGGATGCAGCTGGAAGCTCGAGAGATGGACAAGACATTGATTTCTGGAATGACATATGGTCGACATTAACTGGAATACCTCTTATGGACACATCAAAGATAACCTAATTAGAAATTATGGGAAGAAAGTCAAGGACTATATTGAGGTGACTGACAACAAAAGGAAATGGAAACAACTCAAAGTAGATGAGGATAATATGCAGTCTGTTGTTTCATCCATGTAGACTCATCTCTCCCTAATACATATCAGTCCTCAAAATAATAAGGATGAACTTATTTGGAAAGATTCCTTTGATGGAGAGTACTCGGTTAAATCTGGCTACAATTCTTTCTTTGCCTCTATTGAAAGTGAAATTGAATGGCATAAGTTGTGGATGCCTGAGCTAACCCCTAGAGTAAATTTCTTCTGGTGGCTTATCATTAAAGGTAAGATCCTCACTAATGACAATCTCATTAGGAAAGGTTTTATCATGCCTAATAGATGTTGCATGTGTCAGGAAGAAGCAGAAGACATTAAACACCTCTTTCTGCATTGTAAGTATACTTCCAAAATCTGGCATCTTATTTTTGAAAACTTCAATCAGGAATGGATCTTTCCCCATACTTGTCTATAGGCCTAGGAACAATGGAACTCTCCTTACAAGCACTGTGTGGTGAGGAGATTATGGCAACTGGTTCTCCCTCACACCATGTGGCGAGTCTGGAAAGCTAGAAATGATGTCATTTTTAGGAATACCAGAAAGATATGCAAAAAAGTCTACAAAGAAATTATCATTGCAGTAAAAGACAACATTGAAAGATTTAAACCCCCTAAAAATAAACTTTATCCTAAGGAAGAGGAGCACATTCTGGCTACTTGGAACATTGGCACTGTTAGTATCAAGAACAAGAATAACAGTAGCATTGATAGATCCACTGTCTGATGGATTCAGCCTCCCAGTACATGGCACAAGTTGAATTTTGATGGGGCCTCAAAAGGAAATCCTAGGGATTCGGAAGAGGTGGAGTGATTAGAGATCATAGAGGTTGCTTTGTTGCTGATTTTTCTGGCAAAATGGGTAGGCAAACCAATCACTACTCGGAAGCTTTAGCAGCGCTTTGGGGAATAAGGTTAGCTAGAGATTGTAATATTTCCAATATTATAATTGAGGGAGATTCGCTGAACATTATCAATTTGTTAAACCAAAAACAACCTCCAAGTTGGTCAATCAGGGACTTTATAACTGAAGCTATTGATATTTGCAAGAGTTTTGATAATTTTAAAATTAACCATACCTACCGAGAAGGCAATAGTGTGGCAGATGGTTTGGCAAATATTGGGGTAAACAATACATTGCAAACTTGGTTAAGGGGCGACACTCTTCCTGCTAAAGTACATGATGACATCATCAAAGATATGCATGACTTGGAGTGTAATCATTAATAGATGTAGGGCAGATGCTAAGGAGCGGTTTATTAATTGCAAAGTGAGGATTAATGATTACAATTTTCCACATGTATTGGAGGTCTTCAAAAGTAGAGCAGGGGATGAATCATATAGATTTCAAATTTTTACCATTGTAAGAAGAAGAAGCATCACAGGAAAATGGGGGACCGCCTTGCAAGACTGAGCCCACCCATAATCCAACATGGAAAAATGATACAATACTTTGGAACTATTTGCAAATAGGGGGTATTACAAATTTTATTGAAAAGATTCAGGGTTTTGACCAGGATATTTCAATAAAATTCGTGAATGGCTGGAGGAATCGTGTTGTTGAGTATAGTAATATCAAGGTTGAGATTTTTGAGGAGCTAATTTCCCAGGTCACCGGGCTTAATCTGGATGGAACCAAATTCTTCAACAAACGCATGGACAGAGAGGTGGAGGCTAAAAAGTTTCTCGATGAGGGGGAGAATCTAGAGTTTGTGGTGGCTGGCATCAAAATAGCATCTATTCCTGAGCCCTTCACTGAGATTGCGAGGATGGTGGTAAGGTACATTACTCTGGAGGGGAGATTTGTCACCATCCCCTGAAGCACAATTATTTTATGGTCAAACTTGGATATTACGAAAGTGTTTTCCACAAGGATCATCGATTACGCCGGGAGGCGAGGAAGGGAATAAGAAGATGAGCGAGAATAGCAACATTGAGAATTATAGATAGCGAGAATAATTCTTCGTGTATGCGAAGCTTCAAAGGATTTAAGACAAGATCATTTGCATTAGCTGAATGGGATTAAATTTAAAGACACAAAGTTCCGTAAATAACCTTCTTGATTTGTTAATCAAGGACACAAAGTTCCTTCTTGGTTGTACAAGATCACTTTGTACTTGCAAAACTAATAGTATGCGATCGGAGAGACTAAGCGAGTTAGGAACAAAATGATCTTCACAATATTAAAGGAAAACACGAGAACAAGAATCGGATAGACAAAGAACGGAAAGCCCTTTTGTATTGATTTCTTTAAGATCTATTTACACTTTCAGACAAAATATCCAAGTTCTTCCTCCTCGAAAATGGCGTGGAAAGGCCATTATATAGATTACAAGTCGATTACTCTTCGTAACCGTTTCTTTTAACTAAAGAATAGTTAAGTACACTTGATTGCAATACCTTAACTAATTACAAAGAATACGAAAAGAAAGGAAAGAAGAGGAAAGAAAGGAGAAGGAGGCAGGTGGCGGCTATTGGGAGGGACCCACTTGTCTTGAGAATCCATTGCTGAACTTCTTGATGACTCGGCTATATCTACTGCCACGAGGGAGGCGTGTTGGTTGCGGGCCCGAGTCAAAATCCCGAGACATTTCTCCATCTCTTTATCAAACTCGGCGTGAGTATGATAGTCTTTGTTTGCTTCTTGATAGCGGTGAAGAGAACAAATTTCCTTTATCTTGTCCTTAGAGATGGAGTCTTCCTTGAAAAGATTATCTTTGACAAAAGCTACGAGCCCGAGCTTTGATTTCTTGCGAGACAAGGAGCGCGAGTTTTCATCATCGAAGATGACAATGCATATCTTTGAAGCGCAGCTGCCGGTGTCTTGAAAGCTTCTCCCTTACGCCATATTCTTCATTTCTCCTCTGACTTCCTCCAGGACTTTGATTTTCCACTCCATGCTTTGTAGACCCAAGATTTTGTGAGTTGTCCTTAGCATCATCGAAAATCTTGTTCGCGATAAGATGTTCTCATCATGCGGCCCATGAGGAAGGTCTACAATGCACGGACTACTCGAGCTTAAGCTCTTTATCCATTACCCCAATAGTAGAGGATAGCTTCTGTTGCAAATTGTCTACCTTTCCATGTAGCTTAAAAGCTTCGTCGATGAAGTTTAGCCCGGCAACAAGCATGTCATCCACCATGGCTTCGATAGCTCTACCATAGACAGAATACTTGTGCATATCTTTAATTTCTTGCACTTCATCTTGGCTTAGAATTACAGGAGGAGGTAGAGCAGTCAAGGGAGTAGGGTCCAAAACTTTGTCCTTAGACAAAAGTGACTTGATAAAACTCGTGAGAACTTGGGCTTGTTCTTCCAGCTGTTCAATCGTCTGCTGCCCTTTCTCTACCCTTCCAATGACTCTGGTGACTGTTTCCTGGAGGTTATGAATCTCACCTTCAGGAGTAGACTCTCCCATAGGGATCCTTGAAAGCTCAAGTCGGATGTCGGCAAGTCGATTCTGATTTGTCTCTTGTGGGCTTAGCGATCTCCAAGAATTGCTGACCTTGAGCATCGACACAATCCTGGAAGTAGTTCTGGCTTTCTTGGCACGAGAAGGAGTGGTGCCCAACAAGGCTGCTACAGCATCAAAATTTGGTCCCAAGCTTTGAGAGGAGGATTTTCTCTTCCTTTTGTCAACCAGAGGTTGCACCCAAGCAAAAGAGGAAGAAGAATCTGCAGGAGAAGCAAGGGGACCAGAGAGAGGAGCTCATGACACTCAGTGTGCATGCATTTGTTGACTCAAGCTGAGATGTGGGTAGAACACTGGAGGTAATGGCGGTAGAAGAATCAGTAGTACCCTGGAAGTTCGGTGCTCTGGACCTCCTTATCTTTATCTGCTGGATCTTCAGGAACACTTGCAGGAGTTGGCATCTCACTGTCTTCACTTTCACTGAGAACGATGATGTTCTCTGGCCCTATAGGCAACTCTGCTGTTTTCTTGGAGGATCATTCTCTGCAGGCTCCTTCTTTACCTCTTTGAGTTTCTTCTTGTATACCTGGGTAGATGGAGAAGGAGTAGATTCCACAGTCCCAGTGTTGTTGAGGCGAAGGGGGGTTTCAGCTTTGGTGTTCCGGACTGCGGGCCCGATGCCTCCCTTATGGGTGTTGAATCATCTTTGGAGCTGGATTCTCCTGAGTGCCTCTTGAATTCTCGGATCTTCTTGCTGAACCAGACCCTAGTTCTGATCAAGACTGGAGCAAGAATCTCAGCCAGATCATCTCTCTCTTTCCTGTTCCAATCCAGGTCCTCCCGGAGGAGTGTGCTTAATCACATTTTCATACTCATAAGAGTATAGCTCAGAATTATCATCCTGGAGACCTTCAGGAACTTGGTACAGACTGAGTTCTTGGATCAATTGCAGGGAGAACCTGCCACAATGCCTTCTTCTGGCTTCAAAATCATCTGCACAGTCAGCCCAGTAGTCTTACGTATGTATGCCCTTTGATGATGATATATATCTTGAGGTTACATTCGATGAACTTCTTCAAGTCAAAAGCAGGTTCTTGGCTTGAAGAAATGAGCATGATAGGGACGGGGCTCTTTCTATGTTACGAGCATCGAGAGCTTGTTTTGCATGTATAGTTTCCCGGAGAGATGGGAAAGTGCAAGCCGAGAAATCTTCTTGTCTCTGCAAGTTACGTGCAACTTGTCTAGTTGCTGCATATTTCAATCGGGGCCATTTTGTCGTTGCGAGAACATGGGGAGCCGCGAGAGGGGTGCTCTCATAGCAGCCCGACTGATATAGGAGAATTTCTGAATTGAATGAAATAGGCTCCATATTGCGATATCGAGTTCATGGCTTCATCGAAAACCTTCTTGCGGTATCACCTTGAGCAATCGACCACGTACATGGGTGAAAGCATCATTGACCCTTACGAAATTCGATTCTTTGTCTCAGGGTGAGCTGCGGGCGAATAGGCATACAACTTGGATCATCTTTGTGTGCATCTACATAGGAGAAACCAAACCCACTTTGCCTGGATCTTTGCTAGGGTATACATCGAGATATGAAGTCATGTAGAACTTCTTTGTTTGTTTGAGCGTTGGATAGCTGCTCGGCCAAATTCATGCGATGATCTCTGCCCGATTGATACTTTGTGTTCCCTCGCACACCATGCTTGATGGCGGGCACATCCGAAATGAAATTCATTGGTGGAGGGCAAACCCATAACTTGAGCCAGCGGGATTATGAAGTCGCGGTTCTTCATTGAAATCTGCCGGAAGAGGTTTTGGTCGGGACGAGAAGGACCTTTCTTAGGGTTCTTGACCAAGACTTCGCCACTCGAGCTTTATATTTATCAACTTTGTCTTGGTCGAACATGGCACATGTGCTTGATCCCGAGAGACGACTATAGCATTGTCCATCTCCGGAATCCTCGAGCAGCTCAGTGGCGGCGGCGTCCGGCAGCGATGAGCTCCCGTGTACATTTGTCAATTCGCTCGTAGCGGGGTCGAAGTGAGCTCCGCGTGAAAATCTGATGTCGGCCTGCTTGCCTTGAGATAGGGAATCCTCCGGCGAAAGCTAAACCGCTATCGTTAATCATCTGTGCCATTGGCGTAGGGTTTGCATCTGTCATTCTTGACCAAAAATCACCGAAGTCGAGATGACGAGCTTCACTGTCTCCGATATTGCTAACGGCAGACTCAAGTGGAGAAATTTGCTCCTGTCCCTGAAACTTGATCTTCATATTGATAGATTCGGAGCTGCGACCTAGACTCTGGAAGGAATTTGCAAAGGGAAGGGATATTTGCGCAGGGAACTAGATTGCAAGGGTTTGAGCAAACGATAGCAAGGAAGCAATGTGAAAAATGCGAAGGTGGTATGCTTGGTTATATAGCCGTTTGAGGAGCGGAATGAATTTAATGCGCATTGAATACACAACCACCAATTTGAAAAAGCATCATATTCGGAATGAGCGGGAGAAGCTAAGTGTGAATGACACTTGGTACGCTTGGGACAGGTGAGACGCGAATGCGCGAAACACGCGGCTCGGCCGGTTCGGGCGAAACAGGGAGAAGACGCACAAATGCATTTGGAACAAATGGGACGAAAATGTGCGAAATCGCGATTGGGTGTTTCGGCCGAAATTGGAACAAAGGGCCCATTTGGACTTGGGACATTCGGGACAAAAAGTTCCGAAGTACGCGACTTGACCGGCTCGGCCGAAAATGAAACAGGGCGCATTTTTGAGAATGGGACATTTGGGGCGAAAACGCGCGAAGGACGCGGTTCGGGCAAATCGGCGAAATGGAGCAGTTCGCATTTTTCGATTTGGGACAAAGAGCTCTGAAGTACGCGACTCGGGAGTTTCGGCCGAAAATGGGAAAGCTCGCACTTTTAACTTTGGGTCATTTAGGACAGGAAAGTGCGAAGTACGCGGGAAGGATGATTCGGCCGAAATTGGAACAGTTCGCACAAAACGTTTAGGGACACTTGGGACAAAACCTTCCGCGGGCCGAAAATGGGGCGGCTTCGGGGGGACTTGGCCGATCGGGAGCGAGAATGCACTTTCGTACTTGGGACAGATGGGACAAAAAGTTCCGACAGGCCCGAAAATCACACAAAAAGACCCAAAACACAAATTTTTCAACTTCACGACTTAGGCACTTCAGAGAAGAACTCTTCAACTCAAAATTTTGAAAATTTTACTCTTATCAGAGCGGGAAATTTTGAGTGGACAACAGTGGCTCATACAGGGATGACTTGGTGTAAATTCATAGAATGAGACAAGGCAAGAACTTAGAGAACTTCGGTGAAGCGGACCGAGTGCCTTATCCATGGGCAAAAAGGAGTCAAAAACAAACCAATACGAGAGGGCACACACACAGCGAGAGGAAACACACCAAAAGCGAAAAAAGCAAAAACACTTGTACATAATATATACAAAGGGACTCCTAGTCACCTAGGACTTGAACAACTTCAAATCTTGCCTTATAAGGAAGTGGGAGGAGAACCATCCATGTAATCAAGATAGAAAGAGTCCTTACCAGCAAAGTGTCTTATCTTGAAAGGTCCAAGCCACAGAGAATCAAATTTTCCATGGCTGCCACGAGGTTCATGTCTTTTGTCCCATAACAGCACGGTATCACCAACTTGGAACTCTCTGGACCTAGCTTTCTTATCGAACAGAACCTTCACCTTCTGCTGGTGAGCAGATATTCTGTCAGCAACCTCCAATCTATCCTCGTTCAGTTTGTGCAGGTACATGATTCTTTTGTCCAGAGCATCACTTGAAACTAGTGTCTTGATGGCCTTCATCGGTGCAAGTGGCGGTTCCAACATTCCTTCGCGCATTGAGCCTCTACTCCATACACTACTTGAAAGGGGACATTCCAATGGCTCTTTTAGGTGTGATCTGTCTGCCCAAAGAGCATCATAAAGCTTCTTATGCCGGTTTATTTGAGACTCATTGACCAACTTCCTTATGATAGTCACGAGATTTTTGTTGGTGGATTACCTTGTCCATTCCACAGGGATAATAATCGAAGAATGAGCCGAGAGAGATGCCATACCCGTGGCAAAATCCATTATCTCGGTTGAGGAGAAGTTGAAGCATTATGCATTCAATCTTGTTAGGTACACCATACCTTACCAAGATGTTCTCTTTGAGAAGTTGCATACAACTTGAGTAGTGCTCTTGGCCGGAATAGCTTCCACCCATTTGGTGAAGTAGTCGATGGCGATTAGCACATGCGTGTGGCCAGCACTAGAGCGAGGATTGATGTACCAATGAAGTCTAGACCCCCTTTGTTGAAATGGTTCCTCAATCACAAGCGGGCTTGAGAGGCAAGCGCGCGGTTTAGGTCTTCCCACAAAGGTTTGACAGAGCCTCGCATTTATCCACCCACTTGGATGCATCTACGAACAAGGAAGGCCGTAATATCCTCCCGGAGTATCTTGTGGTGTGGCTTTGTTGATGAATAGTGCCCTCCACATGCCTGATCATGGAAAGCTGAGAGCAACTTTCTCTGCTGCTCCTTGTCCACACACTTCAGAAATCTCCCATCTAAACCACGCTTGAACAAGGCATTTTCCCACAGTACATATTGCGCTGATCTCAATTTAACAGTCCTCTTTTCCTTGGTAGTTAAATGAGAGGGGCATTCCCCATAGGTGAGAAAATGGGCAATGTCAGAATACCATTCATCGACTGAACTAAGGAATAGAACAGTAGGAATGTCAGCTTTCTCCTCCAGCAACTCATGTTTGGCTCCTTCAGCGATGAGCTCACAAAGACCCTTTCCACGAACCAGCTTGGTTGGTTTGATATCAATGTCATACTCCTGGACTTTAGCCACCCAGTTTCCTCTCTTGGACCCAAATTCTTGCTGTGTAAGAATTGACTTAACAGTCGTATCTGGAACCAGCACCATAGAGTGAGAGTTGAGGATATAGAAACGGAACTGCTTGACGGCTTTGACTACTGCAAAAGCATGCTTCTCCATCATGGTGTATTTCAGCTCATGATTCTTCAGGATATAGCTCATGAAGGCAATTGGTAGCTCATGTCCATCAGAGTCTTCTTGGGTTAAGACAGCAGCCAGGGTATTATCTGTAGCATAGCAATAGATGATGAAATCTTTGCTGAAGTCAGGACAGGCCAAAACTGGAGTTTTAGCAATGGCTTTCTTGATACCCTCAAAGGATTCCTTTCCTTCAGAAGACCAACCAAATGCTTGCTTCCCTTTCATCATCTGAGAGATGTTCAAAGTTAATTCAGCAAAATCAGGGATGAATCTTCTTAAGAAATTGATCTTACCGAAAAAGGAATGCACGCCTTTTTTACTGGTTGGGAGAGGAATTTGCTGGATGGCTTGAACTCGTTCAGGATCAATCTTGATGCCATCCTTGGAGACAATGTGCCCTAATAGCTTCCCTTCTGTAACACAGAAGACAGATTTTTTAGGATTTAAAGAAATCCCATGCTCTCGGCATCTTTGCAGAACTGTTTCCAAGTGGTCGAAGTGATCCGCTCTTGTCTTTGAAAACACCGTCAGGTCATCAAGGTATATGACAATACATTTTCCTTTCAAGCTTCCAAAAGCCAAATCCATAGCTCTCTGGAAAGTGGCACCAGCATTAATCAGCCCAAAAGGCATTCTCTTGTAGGCGAAAGGTACCCCAGGAGTGGTGAAGGCTGTCTTGTGTTGATCTGCGATGTCAACCTCTACTGATTGTATCCGAGAATCCATCAAGCATAGATAACATCTCGGATCCTATTCTTGCTTGCAAATCTGATCCATCATAGGCAGAGGGTAGTTATCTTTCAGAGAGGCCTGATTCAGGTTTCTGAAATCAACACAAGATGCGGATCTCACCATTCTTCTTCTGACAGGCACAATGTTTGCAATCCATGTTGAATGGTGAATGGGAAAAATGATTTTAGCCTTGACAATTTACGGATCTCTGAAAGATGGTGTCGGCTATTTTTGGATTATACTGCCTTTGTTTCTGCTTGAAAGGCTTGATTCCTGGTTTGAGAGGGATAGAGTGTTGCATTTCTTTTGGCTTGAAGGCTTTTAGATCTTCATAAGAATATGCAAGAACATCCTTATACTTCCTTAGAAGATCAATTGCTCTTCTCCTCTCATCGGTTGTGCAACATTTCCCAATATTTACCAGCTTGGGATCAGTAGAACTCCCTATATCAATCTTATCATACTCAGCTGATTGCTGAGGTCCAGTAGAAGCTTTAGATTTTACATATCTGTCATGTTTGTCAAACAACTCCTCCAAACTCACCAAACCTTTGGGAATCTTGTTTCCTTTGAGTTTAATGCACCCTTCCTGATCTGTTTCTTCTCCTTGGGTAACAGCTTGATCAGAGGACACACTCTCACGAGGCAGGTTGTCACTTCCCTCAAAATATAGTTGTTCGAAATTCCCCTTGAGTTCCAGGAAGGAAAGCAGATGCTGGTCATCGTTGAAAACTTGCCAGTTATTAGTATTGTCAGGAACACTAGGCCGGTGGACCATTTCAATAGTGAACTTGTCCTGAGAGAATTCAGGATGGGGAATCAATAATGACCACAGAGGCGGCCGGTGAATCAGCCTGCTTGTTCTTTTCTCTGGTATTGCTTGATAGAGAAGGCATCGAGGAATTCAATTGAATCCCAAACTGATTCGATAATGCTTGACCTCCCATTTTTACGAAAAATGCTTCTGACTTGTTCACAATCAGCTCTGCATCACCACGAGCCAGAAGATTTTTTACACCTCGTTCTTTGGCCACTTGCAGTCCAAGAATGAGAGCCTCGTACTCTGTGTATTGTTAGTGTTTTCGAACTGCAACTTAAACGAAAAAGGGTGTAGGCGCCTTCGGGTGACACTAGCGAGACACACCGGCTCGAGAACCAGCCGAGGAACAACTTCCATCAAATTCTAAAATCCAAACACCATTGGGATCTTTGGGTGATACTTTGGAGGGTTGGATTTCATCAGGGGACAGAATCATGTAATTACCATGACCTATGTCTTCATAGAGTATTTGTGCCTTAGGATCATCATTTTTGCACAATATACTCAGACTGTTTCTCAGGGAGTAACTTCTTCATTTGTCCATTGTGCGTATGAGGGCGTGTGACCAATCCATTTGAATCTCCCCACCCACATCTTTACAGAAGTTCCTACTTAGCAACATTCCATAAGAAGGAGGAATGTCTGCTACTAGGATGGTGGCCAAGACTTTCTTTTCAGGTAAAGCAGCAAAAGCCACTTGTGCATCTTTAATCCTTCCAACCAAAGGTACTTCCTTACTTTCCATGGAGTAGCAAGATCCATAAGTACGAGTAAGGGTCAAGCCTAAAGCATGGGCTACTTTAGCAGGCATTACGTTATCTGAGGCTCCGGAATCTATGACACAGTTACTGAGCCTATGGCCCGCTATAAGAAGTGTTACATAAAAAGGCTTGATTTTGTCACCAGGCGAGGTGACAGCAGCTACCAGACTAGGTTGTGGTATAGAAGGAGGAGTGGGCAAAAGGCCTTTAGAGGTGGTCTTGGAATGGGAATTTACAAATTGGATCATCTTGGCAAAAGCTTTGGGATGGGTTTGGTAGTATTCAGCTTCTGAAATTTGAACCTTGGTCCTTTTTAGGTGATCCACAATGTCAAAGGATCCAGAGGTGGATGGGCCATCATCATTTGAAATTCTAGGCTTATCAACCTTAGGAGAAAAAGAAGAAGAAGCAACTTTGGTAGCAGGATTGACAGTACTTACCTTTGGTGCAGATGAGGTAGGGATAGGAGATCCTCTTCTGGCAATTACAGGAATAGTTCTTGGTTGCTCCTTAGATTTCTTCGTGGGCGTGTTACTTTCTCCTTACGCCTCAAATGCATTCTCGAGTCATGACAGCAAATGATTCACTTTGTTCATATCTGCTACCACTTCATCATAGTTATCTCCATCATCAATGCCTTGATGGTAAAGAAATTGACTCGAGATCCTTGAGTTCTTACGCCTCATCATCGAATTCCTCCGGAACTCCTCACAAGCTTCATTATCATCTTGGCTCTTGACCTCACAAGTTGCATTCACGGAACTTTGTGGGGAGGTCCTTGAAGTGCCGAGTCTTGTGTGGGGAGGCTGTGAAGCGGTTTCAGGGTTGAAAATTTCTTCTCGGAGCGTCTGCGTATGGTGCATCTTTGGGCTAATTGTTTCTTTATAGCCACTAGATCATTTGCAAGTTTACGGACTAATGGATCGAGTATTGGGTCGAGAGGTGGAAGAGGAAGAAGCGGCGATTTAGATTTAGGAGGATCTCTTCTCAACTTCCACGACATGATCGGGTCATCTCGACACTAACGGCCGAGTTCTTGATCCAGAATTAGCGTTCCAAGATTAGCCCTTCTTAGGGCATAAGCGACTTTAGGCGTTTGGGCATTGAAAAGAAACATTTTGAATTTGATCAACCGGTCAGTATTCTGAGGAATCTTGTTGATCAATCTGTTGAGCAGCGAGCCACAAATTCTCTCATGGGTTACGATGGATCTTTCTTTATCGAGAAATCACGGCAAGCGGGGCATGCACATCTTACTGCCGGCTTGAAAAAGCGGCTTTGAACGAGTTCTCATGGTAGTCCGATCGGTGATGGCACCAGGCCGAAGGTGATAGAACCGATCGGCGGCATTATCTGTAACGTCTCAGCGAGCAGTCTTGCGAGAGCGTCTTCATGCTCAACCCCCAAAACTCCACATGCAACTATGAAGGCTGCAATATGTTCATCAGGGTGTACTTTGCCATCTCCTTTAAATTTTGGGAAGTTCTTTCGGTTACCTCTAGGTAACTCATGCAAAGGCTGCGCAAGAGCCAGGGGCCCGACACGTTGACCCCATGGCAATTGTGCCGCCATTCTTGGAAATACGGCTTGGAGGGGAACTTTAACACCAGCAAGGATCAAAGCTCGTAGATTGGGACTAGCAGGCTCTGAAGGAATACCACCCGTAGGACTTCTATCTTGAACAGGCGGAGTGCTCGTCGAACGAGTTCTTCTATTTGAAGGGAAAGGAAAACCTGTTGCTCAAAAGCTGGCGAGAATCTTCAATACCAAGGGTCCTTCTCCCTCGAGTGAAACGCGGAGTCGCCAGATCAAAGGATGATCGAAAAAATTGCAGTACTGGAATGCGATTTTCCCCAGCGGAGTCGCCAAAAACTGTTGGTCGTCAAATAGGACTTTTTAGAAGAGCAACAGTCAGGGGACAAAAAGTCCCTCCTCTTTAATGGGAGAGGTTCCCTTATTCTGAAACAAACTTATTTACAAATACACAGAACATTATTTTATGGTCAAACTTGGATATTACGAAAGTGTTTTCCACAAGGATCATCAGTTACGCCAGGACTGAGGAAGGGGAATAAGAAGATGAGCAGAATAGCAACATTCAGAATTATAGATAGCAGAATAATTCTTCGTGTATGCGAAGCTTCAAAGGATTTAAGACAAGATCATTTGCATTAGCTGAATGGGATTAAATTTAAAGACACAAAGTTCCGTAAATAACCTTCTTGATTTGTTAATCAAGGACACAAAGTTCCTTCTTGGTTGTACAAGATCAACTTTGTACTTGCAAAAGCCCAGACAGTATGCGATCGGAGAGAGACTAAGCGAGTTAGGAACAAAATGATCTTCACAATATTAAAGGAAAACACAGAGACAACAAGAATCAGATAGACAAAGAACGGAAAGCCCTTTTGTATTGATTTCTTTAAGATCTATTTACACTTTCAAAAATATCCAAGTTCTTCCTCCTTGAAAATGGCGTGGAAAGGCCATTATATAGATTACAAGTCGGTTACTCTTCGTAACCGTTTCTTTTAACTAAAGAATAGTTAAGTACCGCCAATTGCAATACCTTAACTAATTACAAAGAATACGAAAAGAAAGGAAAGAAGAGGAAAGGAAGGAGAAGGAGACAGGTGGCCGGCTATTGGGAGGGACCCACTTGTCTTGAGAATCCATTGCTGAACTTCTTGATGACTCGGCTATATCTACGCCACGAGGGACGCGTGTTGGTTGCGGGCGAGTCAAAATCCCGGACATTTCTCCATCTCTTTATCAAACTCGGCGTGAGTATGATAGTCTTTGTTTGCTTCTTGATAGCGGTGAAGAGAACAAATTTCCTTTATCTTGTCCTTAGAGATGGAGTCTTCCTTGAAAAGATTATCTTTGACAAAAGCTACGGCCGAGCTTTGATTTCTTGCGAGGACAAGGAACGCCCGAGTTTTCATCTGAAGATGACAATGCATATCTTTGAATGCAGCGGTGCCAGTGTCTTGAAAGCTTCTCCCTTACGCCGGCTATTCTTCATTTCTCCTACTGACTTCCTCCGGGACTTTGATTTTCCACTCCACCTTTGTAGACCCAAGATTTTGATGATTGTCCTTAGCATCATCGAAAATCTTGTTCGCCCGATAAGATGTTCTCATCTGTCGGCCCATGAGGCGAAGGTCTACAATGAACTACTCGAGCTTAAGCTCTTTATCCATTACCCCAATAGTAGAGGACAACACATTTGCAAATTATCTACCTTTCCATGTAGCTTAAAAGCTTCATCGATGAAGTTTAGTCCGGCAGCAACAAGCATGTCATCTACCATGGCTTGATAGCTCTGCCATAGACGAGAATACTTGTGCATATCTTTAATACTTTGCACTTCATCTTGGCTTAGAATTACGGGAGGCGGTAGAGCGATCAGGGTAGGGTCCAAAACTTTGTCCTTAGACAAAAGTGACTTGATAAAACTCGTGAGAACTTGGGCTTGTTCTTCTAGGCTGCTCGATAAATCGTCTGCTGCCCTTTCTCTACCCTTCCAATGACCCTTGTGGTTGTTTCACGGGAGGTTATGAATCTCACCTTCGAGGAGTAGACTCTCCATAGGGATCCTTGAAAGCTCAAGTCGGATGTCGGCAAGTCGATTCGATTTGTCTCTTTGGGCTTAGCGATCTCCGGGATTGCTGACCTTGAGCATCGACACAATCACGGAAGTAGTTACGGCTTTCTTGGCACGAGAAGGAGTGGTGCCCAACAAGGCTGCTTCTGACATCAAAATTTGGTCCCAAGCTTTGAGAGGAGGATTTCCTCTTCCTTTTGTCAACCGAGGTTGCACCCAAGCAAAGAGGAAGAAGAATGCTGCGGGAGAAGCAAGGGGACCAAGAGACGAGGAGCTCATGACACTCAAGGTGCATGCATTTGTTGACTCAAGTTGAGATGTGGGTAGAACAACTTTGGAGGTAATGGCGGTAGAAGAATCGGTAGTACACAGAAGTTCGGTGCTCTGGACCTCCTTATCTGCTGGATTTTCGGGAACACTTGCGGGAGTTGGCATCTCACTTTCTTCACTTTCACCGAGAACAATGATGTTCTCTCTGCCCCATAAACAGCTAACTGCTTTTTTCTTGGAGGGTCATTCTCTGCAGGCTCCTTCTTTACCTCTTTGAGTTTCTTCTTGTATACCTGGGTAGATGGAGAAGGAGTAGATTCCACAGGTCCCTGAGCTGTTGAGGCAGAAGGGGTTTTCACTGGTGTTCCAGACTCTGGGACTGATGCCTCCCTTTATGGGTGTCGAATCATCTTTGGAGCTGGATTCTCCTGAGTGCCTCTTGAATTCTCGGATCTTCTTACTGAACCAGACCCTAGTTCTGATCAAGACTGGAGCAAGAATCTCAGCCAGATCATCTCTCTCTTTCTGTTCCAATCCAGGTCCTCCAGAGGAGTGTGCTTAATCACATTTTCATACTCATAAGAGTATAGCTCAGAATTATCATCCTGGAGACCTTCAGGAACTTGGTACAGACTGAGTTCTTGGATCAATTGCAGGGAGAACCTGCCACAATGCCTTCTTACGGCTTCAAAATCATCACGCGTGCATCGGCCCGTAGTCTTACGTATCTGCCTATGATGATATATTATCTTGAGGTTACATTGATGAACTTCTTCAAGTCAAAACAGGTTCTAGGCTTGAAGAAATGAAGCAGTGATAGGGACCGGGGCTCTTTCATGTTACGAGCATCCAGAGCTGTTTTGCATGTATAGTTTCCCGAGAGAGATGGGAAAGTGCAAGCCGAAAATCTTCTTGTCTCTGCAAGTTACGTGCAACTTGTCTAGTTGCTGCATATTTCAATCGGGCCATTTTGTCGTTGCGAGAACATGGGAGCCGCGAGAGGTGCTCTCATAACCGGCCCGAGCTGATATAGGAAATTTCTGAATTGAATGAAATAGGCTCCATATTGCGATATCGGGTTCATGGCTTCATCGAAAACCTTCTTGCGGTATCACCTTGAGCAATCGACCACGTACATGGTGAAAGCATCATTGACCCTTACGAAATTCCGATTCTTTGGTCTCTAGGGTGAAGCTGCGGGCGATAGGCATACAACTGGATCATCTTTGTGTGCATCTACATAGGAGAAACCAAACCCTTTGCCTCGATGATCTTTGCTAGGGTATACATCAGATACGAAGTCATGAAGAACTTCTTTGACTGCTGAACGTTAGATAGCTGCTCAGCCAAATTCATACTGATGATCTCTGCCCAGTTGATATTTTGTGTTCCCTCGCACACCATGCTGATGAGCGGGCACATCCAGAAATGAAATTCATTGGTGGAGGGCAAACCCATAACCCGAGCCAGCAGGATTATGAAGTCTGACAGTTCTTCATTGAAATCTGCCCGGAAGAGGGTTTTGGTCAGACGAGAAGGACCTTTCTTAGGGTTCTTCAACCAAGACTTCGCCACTCGAGCTTTATATTTATCACTGTCTTGGTCGAACATGGCCTGTGCTTGATCCCGAGAGACGACTATAGCATTGTCCATCTCCGGAATCCTCAGAGCAGCTCCAATGGCGGCAGCGTCCAGCTTGGCAATGAGCTCCCCGTGTACATTTGTCAATTCACTCGTAGCGGGGTCGAAGTGAGCTCCGCATGAAAGTACAATGATATCGGCCTGCTTTGCCTTGAGATAGGGAATCCTCGGTGAAAGCTAAACCGCTATCATTAATCATCATGCCATTGGCGTAGGGTTTGCATCTGTCATTCTTGACCAAAAATCACCGAAGTCGAGATGACGAGCTTCACTGTCTCCGATATTGCTAACGGCAGACTCAAGTGGAGAAATTTGCTCCTGTCCCTGAAACTTGATCTTCATATTGATAGATTCGGAGCTGCGACCTAGACTCTGGAAGGAATTTGCAAAGGGAAGGGATATTTGCGCAGGGAACTAGATTGCAAGGGTTTGAGCAAACGATAGCAAGGAAGCAATGCGAAAATGCGAAGGTGGTATGCTTGGTTATATAGCCGTTTGAGGAGCGGAATGAATTTAATGCGCATTGAATACACAACCACCAATTTGAAAAAGCATCATATTCGGAATGAGCGGGAGAAGCTAAGTGTGAATGACACTTGGTACGCTTGGGACAGGTGAGACGCGAATGCGCGAAACACGCGGCTCGGCCGGTTCGGGTGAAACAGGGAGAAGACGCACAAATGCATTTGGAACAAATGGGACGAAAATGTGCGAAGTACGCGATTCGGGTGTTTCGGCCGAAATTGGAACAAAGGGCCCATTTGGACTTGGGACATTCGGGACAAAAAGTTCCGAAGTACGCGACTTGACCGGCTCGGCCGAAAATGAAACAGGGCGCATTTTTGAGAATGGGACATTTGGGGCGAAAACGCGCGAAGGACGCGGTTCGGGCAAATCGGCCGAAATTGGAACAGTTTGCATTTTTCGATTTGGGACAAAGAGCTCTGAAGTACGCGACTCGGGAGTTTCGGCCGAAAATGGGAAAGCTCGCACTTTTAACTTTGGGTCATTTAGGACAGGAAAGTGCGAAGTACGCGGGAAGGATGATTCGGCCGGAAAGTTCACACAAAACGGAGGAACTTGGGACAACAACGCACAAAAAATAAGTTTAGGGACACTTGGGACAAAATTTTTTCCTTCACGACGGGCCCGAAAATGGGACTCTTATCGACTTTTGGGGACTTCGGCCGATCGGGAGCAGAATGCACTTTCGTACTTGGGACGAGATGGGACAAAAAGTTCCGATCTTCAGAGGTTCAAGAACCCAAAAAATCACACAAAAAGACCCAAAACACAATTTTTTCAACTTCACGACTTAGGCACTTAAAAAAAAGGGAGAGAAGAACTCTTGACTCTAAAGAAACTGATCCTCTCACTTTAAAAGTATCTATAATTTTATGCCTATTGTTATTTACCGAGATCTTGTCGCACTACCTTGGCGGTGAAGTTGCTTTGTTGTTTGGCAGATTTTGATGCTATTTTTTGGCTTGATGTTGACAGCTTTTGGATCCCTCTTGATCATTTTTGTCTCTTTTTCTCTTAATCGGATCACTGTCTATCTTGATCTTGTTTTTCTCTCTTTATTGTATTATCTGGCTGTTGAGCCTCCTAGTTTATGGTGTTTAGCCTATCTAGGTTTGGTTTCTCTTCTTTTGATATCTGGCTTTTGAGCCTTTTTGTACTCAGGGTATAGTCCCTTCAAAACTATTTACCCATAATAAAAAAATCTTATTGTTTGTCATTTTAATTTTTTTCAGCTCATGTTATCATTAAAGATGTTACAGTCTATATATTTATATTTATTTAAATACAATCTTTTTCTTTTTTGAAAACGTGGTTGACATCCATCCGAGGAAGTGGTACTTCTCGGGATCGACAATGTCGACAACTCACCCATATATCTACTAATCCATTTCTCGTGTTGAGTTTTCTTAAAACAAAGATCTAGCACATTACCAGTGATGATTTCACAACAATCTAAAACACTAGAGGTAAGTTAAACCCTATCATATCATCTTTCTTGATTTCTTACAATTATGTTTAATTTATTTTTTATATTTGCAAAATGCTTTGATATATTTTTTAAACTTTGTGGGATAAAATGACACAATTGAATTTTACAGAGGAAGATATTTCCATACTATACAATTCATAATCCATGATCCATTATACAATTCTGTCATCCACGATTGTGCTAGAAGCTAAATCTACGTCCACATAAAATTCATCATCATCCATATATATCATATCATTATCATAATCCTGACACTACAATTATTATTAAAACAATTATTTATCTATTTTAAATTTAAAGAAATGTCTCTGTCCTAACACATTCCATTTTTTTAAAACAATTATCCATTATCATCATTCATCATCATCTATATCCATTCTAATGTCATCATGATCATATCATTACAAGTATAGAGAAGAAGAATTATCGTGCTTGAAGCTAAATCTACGTCCACATACAATTCATGATAATCCAAGTAAACAAGAAACATACATCATCATGATTCATCCCTATCTAATGCAATCACCATTAAGAGTAAACCAAAAAGCATAAACTCCATATACAATCTAAAAATTCTATACATAATATATAGGAAGTTAAAAAATTAAAGATTATATAGTATTTCAAATTTTAAAAGGCTATCAAATCCAGATAATAAAATTCAAATACCATGACCACAACATTCAATGTTTCAAATTTTCAAATATAGACTCAATATTTCAAGTTTCCACACTCAATAATAAAAATTTCAACCCTCTTTTTCTGTATCCAATTCAATTCCTGTGCTCCTTTCCCCAATGGTTTCTTCGCTTGTGGCTTTACTCCTTTCCCCAACGACAGAAATAACCCTAGAACTTATGAGATCATCCGCAACACTGTCTAGATTTTTTAAAATTCTTTCTTCTTGCTTTGTCGCATCTCCATGGGACAAAAAATTTGGATCAGCTATTGCCTTAGCTTTGAATAATATTTTAGGGTCGAAGCCGTGCTCTTTAATTATCCGCTTCAGTGTATTGTTTTGTTTGTTAACCAAAACAATATTTTCCTTCAAATTCTTCACTGCGGATAAACTATTCTTTGTTGTTTCCAAGTGAACTTGGAAAACCTTTTCTTGACTCTTCAAATTTTCATATTTCAACTGCACAAAAAAATAATGTCAATTCAACATATTACTAAAATAAGAAAACTTCAAATTAACAAAAAATATTGTTTGAAAGTGATAATACTTACGACCACTCTATCTCTCTTGGCATTTGCAACTACTACCAGATCCTTGTCCTTAGACCATTTGTTAAAATATGCCTAGGCCTCAACACTAATATTTTCCAATTTGTTTAATGTCTTATCCAAAATGTCATCTTTATAGTTGTTGTTATATGTGATAGTCCCACTTCTTACTTGGGTAAGTAAGGAATCCATCTTCACAGGTTGATTCTTGGACTGCAACGTATAAACTATCCCTTTGCCAATAATTTTCAAAACGACTAATAATCTCATTGATAAGTACTTTATCCCTTCTCTCCCATTCTATGAGCTAACTGATATGAGGTAGAATAAACTCACCGACATGGGATTGAAAATCATAACCAATTAAGTTCTCCAAAGGAAAAGGTAGCAATTGTTCACCATCTGTATCTGATGAAGATGATCTTGTTGAGAGGTATGGGGGCTTTCGGCAGATCAACTGCTAATTGTTTCTACCTTTGGGTGGCCTGATCCTGTTTGTGATAAAATTAATCAAGATTCAGATAAATAAATTTAAATCAAAATGTAATTCAATATGGTAAAGTATGTTGAAATTGAAGTATACCTGTTGGCCTTGAATCATCTCACGGGTATTGAAAAAATAGTTGGGTCATTGCTATCAATGCCCAAATAATATTCATCTAAATTTATATTATTCAAAACTGATATGCTCGTTGCACTGGGCAAGCCACCAAGTGAGAGGGTTGGAATTCGAAAGGAGGAGGTAATGTTTAGTGTCCCGCTAGGGGGAGCAATTGGCATGTGTTTACCAATGTTCTTTTTCCCTGTTCCTCTGGTTGGCATTTTAAATATTATTGGTTGAGGGGGCCGTGTTACTGTTTGAACAAGGACTGCAATGTGCTGAAAAGTTCAAGAAAAAACATGAAAAACTAGAAAACAATCCAAAAACTATGAAATTAAACGAAGTAGTATTCAAAATTTGTACCTTGTTGTCGAGGGGTAGTTTGTCGCGGTGCTAAGGGTGGCCATGTAGGAGTAGTAATTGGTGGTTTTTGAGAAGATACGAATGCATGCAACTATATTGAGTGAGTTGGGGAAGATGGTTGAGTTTCCGAAACACGCGTATGGTCCAAAGTCCCTACAATGTCATCAACATTGAATTGTATGTCAATTCAATTGGTTAAAATTTAAATTGGAAAATAAAAATAAAAATTTAGAATTTGTAAATAATATATGAGAAGATATTACTTCTCTGCATTTAATGAGTTCAAACTGTTGAGGGTTCAGAGAGGAGTGAGCTTCCATTTCAGATTGGGAATCTCCCAAAGCCTTAGCATGTTGTTGGCCTCTTCCTCTTGATAACACCTTTTTTCGGGAAGGGCTTCAATAAATCTTCTCTGCAAACCGTAAATTGTTAATAACTGTGCAGTGTAATGTCGAAATACAAACTTAATAGTTTATACCTATTGTTCTTCAAATGGAATTGACAACTTCATCAACTCCTCATCAGTGCAAGTAGGAATTGGTTTGTCTTTTAAATTTAAAAGAGCCTCGTAATAAAGGCCAAGGAGATAGTTTGTGGAATAAATGACAGGTTTTTCTGAAAGCTTTGCATTTGTTATGTCAGTTCTTATTTTTTTATAGATAGGTGCACCAATCAAATTTTTGTTTTGAGATAGTGGCAACTATGTATGCAATGGCCCAGTTTGGTATATCTATTTTCCGACCCTACAAAACTATTTTGGATTGAAAAAGGAAATCATTGCAGCAAGAAAGTGGTGTGCAATTGCTTGCGTATCCACACCACACCTAGATTTATTGACATGAGCTACAAATGCCAAAAAATAGTGGGAATTAATATAACATTAAATTGTATCACAATAAAAATAGAATAAAAAATGATGAATGAAAACGAATTATACTTACAATCAACATGGAAACCAAACGTTGATTCAAGATATTTCTTGTCATCTTCCACGAGTGTTGCCTTCGTTGTAACAAAGGGTAAATTTCTGAATGGAAGGCCCATAAACCGATGGATGTCAGTTGCGTTGATACCGAATTGAAACAATCAGCCGTCGTTTAGAGTAACATAAAAATCTTGTCCTCTGTATTGTAGGACGAGAGAAGGTAGTTCAAAATATCTGGGTTTGTTTTGAAATGGGGCATCTCAACGAGCCCACTAAACTCACACGCATCGATCAAATCTTTATATTCGAAGACATCTTTAAAACAGTATGGATGTGGGGGCACAAAGGATTCCTGTAGATGATCTTGCCCATGGATAGGACTAGATTTTCTTCTTGATTTTTGTCCTGAGCTTGTAGTTGGGAAGCACTTGAAGTCGCCATTGTAGTTGTGCTTGCGTCTTTGACAATGATGGATTCTTGTATACAAAAAAATTGAGATCCGGAAAGTGTAAACAAGAAAATGACCGATGGGAGGGTATTTATAGGCCAAATCAAGCGTAAAAAGACCCATTGACACGTGTCAATTCCCTTTGTTGATGCGCGTCCAATGACCCTTGTTAATGCGCGTCGGTGATCCCTATTGACGCGTGCATCAATGCCCTTTATTGATGCACGCCAATAACCCTTATTGACGCAGCGTGCATTGACAAGAACCATTGACGGTGTCAACAGGCCATCCGATGACATGCGTCAACAAAGGGTTTTTGACGACGCCGTCAATAGGGGACATTGACACGCGTCAACAAGGGTCATTAACGCACGTCAATAGGGGTCATTGATGCACGCCAACAAGCCGTGTTGACGAGCGTCAATGGTACTTGTTGACGCGTGTCAATGACCCCTATTAACGCCAGCGTTAATAGCCCTCGTTAATGCGCATCAACAAGGGCCATTTACATCATGTTGACGCTTGCGTCAACGGTGCATCGATACCTAAAACTCTATAGTTTCTCTAGCTTGAAAACTGGCAAAAATTTAGTTCGGAATATCATTAAATTCACCTTTCGCTGAAAATGGTTCCGGGGATATTGGCCAGGTATTTTCCACCTACAATTTTCTAGAGGTGTCTTAAAATGAACCTCGCTTTGTAACTAGGTTTATTTATGAAAACATTATTACAAGGTTTGGATGTCCATTAAGTATTACCAGTGATCGGGGAAGCATTTTATCATTACCACCATCAAAGAATTTTTGAGCAAGTTTATGATCAATCATAATAGAAGCACACCATACCATCCCCAAGAAAATGGAACGGTAGAAGCATTTAATAAAGTTTTGGAGAAATTTTTGACCAATATTTTTCACTCCAATAGGTCGACTATGATTTAAAGATACCATTCGCTTTATGGGAATACTACACATCTTACAAAGGTCTCACTAAATACTCTCCATTCTAATTGGTTTATGGATTGGAAGCCGCAATACCTCTAGAGTTTATTTTCCCAAGTTTGAGAGTTGCGATTACCTTTAAAATGATTTAAGATTCATCATTTCATGAAAGATCTGGTTGAATTGGAGAAGTTGGATGAGAAAAGATTCATAGCTACATACAACCAAACCCAAGAGAAAAAGACAAAAATCATGGCATGTATGCCACATAAGGAAGGAATTTGATGTTGAGACAAGGTCCTTTATATTATAGTAAATGGAAACATCCAAGGAAGCTTTAAGTAAAATGGCTAGGACCTTACATTGTCAAAAATATACTATCTTCAAGAGCCATAAAGTTGGAGACGTTACAACAAAAATAATTACCAGGATTTGTAAATGGAGCTAGATTAAAAAAGTACAATACATGAAGCATTTGGAGGATGAATATATATATATATATATATATATATATATATATATATATATATATATATAATCTGGTCTATTTTAAATCCGTAAATTCGGTGGATAGGATGAGGGGTAGGATGAAAACCCGCAACGGAATACTTACTCTAAGAAATAATAAAAATAAAGAAAAGGTAAAATGATGCAACCTAGAATATACCGTATAACACCCTAGTCGCATTGGCACATCAGTCAGACCTAGACTAAGTGCTCACCCGAAGCACGTAAAGTACCAGTCCCTCTTTAGGGTTGCTATAACATGATGTTAACATGATGAAAGAAGAAACATATATATTCATAACTAATCTATAATGCATGTTATCCTTAGATCCATGAAAGAACAAGCTTAAACAAGAATCTTAGTGATTCAATTAATAACATGCACTATTCAACTACACTCAAAATGACACTTATATTCACCAATATCTTCCATCTATTAATAAATATAGAATCTCCTTACAATGCTCGCTAATCTATACCAATGCATGTATAGAACTGATATAGTGATTCATTCATATGTGTATATTATCTCATGTACACATACATACATCCACTCTCTAATACATGCACCTCTCTCCTCTTTTACTATGCACCTAACATCATATATATATAGGGTGGGGACTTGCCCTTCACCACTGATCTATTCCAGAAATAGGCCACATGCTATTAATAGCCACATGCCGTTTACAATCATAGCCACACATGCAAGTGTGCTATCTATAGTTCTCTTATAGTTAACTAAAGTGTCAATTCTATTCTTAGCTTGTCTCCATGCATAGATGCTTCGAACCGCTTCTCAAAAGATAGACAATGCATGGTGCGTGTGTCTTTGCCTCGTTGATATGTTCCACACGCCATCTTATAAAAATAGGTCTTTATGCTCAAAATCGTCTAAGCCTTGAAATCTGAACTTGCCTTACGTATGCGGGTCCTTCTTGTCCTTCCGCGTCTTTGATCCTAGCCTTCATCCCACGCGAAATCCTTGTGTGATCTTTGTGAGTTTTCTTTGATCAACATTACCCCACAAGATCTCATTTTCGATCAAGACAATGGGTATCTCCAAAAGCGAAGGAAAGAATAGAAGAATGGAAGAATGTAGATAAATAAATAATTTTTATGAGGTTATTAGGAAACCTCCTCTGTATCAGTTTGCAGTATCAACTCTGGATACTCCTTTATTTCGGCCTACAATACCTCGTTAGTCGAGAGAGTGCTTTCTCTATTTTTCCTGGATGTCCACAACAATGGATACCAACTCATCCCTCATAATTTCCCCTCTCTCATTTTACAGAACCAACACAACACTGGACATTGATGTCATTCTTCCTTCTAAAAGGTCCATCTTCTGCGTAATTAGCTTTCCAAGCTCTTCTAGTTGAGTCTTGTGCAGCTCTTGTGTTGCGCCGAGGGCCTCGCACTTCGTTTAAGCATTGAAAACCATTATGCGTGGCCCAATGTCTCATCTTCCATTTCTTTTTGGACCTCATTCTTCTCTTTGAGGGTTTTAATGTTGATAAGCACCTCTCGGAGCTATGCATACATTTAAAGCCCAGTCTGATTTCTTTAACACTTCCTCGTAATGCTCTTGTGACCCTTCATAAGATGTAATTTGTCTCATCACATATTCTTTCTCTCGATTGACATCTTGTTCAAAGTGTTCGGTGCTTGCATACGTAGAGTTTCATCTTTGAGTACCAAGTCCAACAACTTTTGTACATAGTGTATCACTTTGAAGGAAATATCTGTGGTACCTTGGCCTCCAGTGTGGCCTTGCTTTGATTACATTGTCCCCATTCTCCTATGTGATGATTATGAACACCTCGTTCTTCTTTTGCATGAATTCCTCTCTTGTGTTATGCTCGCTATCTCTGCATCCTTTATCTTCAACTCCTCACGTGCGCCACGATGATGGAAAATTTATCCATGTTTCTTATAGCCACATCAGTAGAAAATTTCACCAATGCATTCTTGTCCCGCTCATTTGACATGACATTAGGCTTTACTATCATGTGTCTAGCACTCGAGGTGCCTTCTTCAACGTCTCGAAACACATGGATTTTCGCACACATCAAATTCAAGCTCATCCATGTGGGTGTGCATCAACCACGATAGTTTCTTTTGAGTGCACATTTTCGCCATATCTTCATCCATTAACTCCTAGCCGAATAAATCCTTTTGCGCTATCGTACTCTGGAAGCAGGTGTAGACAATTTTTCCTGCATCCTCTACATACCCCATGGCTAGTGGAAGGTGCTCTCCACTTTTCCTTCTAGACATTTGTTGTTTAGGAACTTTAGCCTCCAAATTTTGGACTTGCGTCTCCATGTCCTAAACATCCTCTGCAGCTTGTCTGCTCTTGTCTTTTCTCTTCCCCTTCTTTCCCTTTGATGCCTCACCTATTCTTCTCGTGTCCTCTAGAAGTGTAGGAGAATTAGGCATGCTTTCCTCTGACTCTTCCACCTCCTCATTCAACTTCAGCTTCCTCCTTCTCTATGTGGTCACCTCCTTCTGTGGGAGATTCTGGGTGATTTACGCACAATGGTTGGAGTAGCACCTTGGGTCCTTGTTCTCCTAAATACCCTTTTAAACTCCGTGCTCCCTGACCGCATTCGATTCCTCTTCATCCCCCTCTTGTGGTTGAGGTGGTGTAATAGCATGCTCATCTTCACCCTTACTTATAGGATGTCTCCTACCCCTATGATCCAAACCACCACTATCTTCGCGCTCCTCCTCCTCATCCTGCACTTCAATTGGCTCTGTGGTCTTAGGCGCTGGGATGTTCTCCTTTGTATGCTTTCCCTTTGGTGGTGCTGGAAGTGCGAACTCACCTTCCACATATTTTTTATTCTCCATTTTCAGCTTCAACTGGAGATACACCAATGCTGCCCCCACATCTGCTATAGCCAAGCTTATTGGCTTGATATTTAGTACCTCTGAAATGATCCTCTCTATATAAGCACTTCTTGCCAGATACACATACTTCTTCCTCAATGTATGGTAGTCGCAGTCTACCTTATCTGCATTGAAGACCAGTCAGCACGTGTCTATAAATCTATGAATAGATGCTTGAAAATACCTTGCAGTGAATACATAAGGCAACTTGCACCAAGGGCTCTAGACTCCATCTTTCATTGGAAAGCGCGTGATGTAGAAATGTTGATATAAAACAAACTGAACTTGTTTCCCTACCACTACTTGGTAGGTTTTTAAGATGCGTAACTCTTCCCCAAATGCCGCGCAGAGCCTATCATACCACTTCTCTCGCCCTTTTCTTTACATCATCTGTCATGGCCCCCTTGCATAGGTACTTGCTGAATCTTTCAGCTAGGGACTTGTTCTCCATGGGGTATTCCCATACTTTCTCCTTCGGTCTGTCTAGTACTCCGATATCCATGAATACCAGTGATAGTAGAACAACCCCAAAGCTAATCTTCCCTCATGTGCGTGCTTCTTTGACTATTTGCTCTATAATATAGCCTGCAATGTTGTAGATTGTCCCTTCTAACATCTTACGTGCCACATGTAACCACATAGTATTCACCTGTGACCACTACTCCTGATCATTCAACTTGGTAAGAAGGTGTGTTGTAGCTTGTACAACCGAAGCAGGTTCTTTAATTTGTCCATGTCCATTCTGCGCGCAGATCGTTCATGTAACCCAACTCCTGTTTAGTCTTTACAATTACGGATTTATCTGCAAGGTCACCTTTTATGTCTTCTCCTGTGGCCTTCAGACCTGTAACTGATGAGACAAGCGTAGATGAAATTATAACTTTGTGTCTTGCAAAGTAGAAGAAGTCTTCATGTACCCTACTCATGAGCCACTGATACAAGGGCTCATACTTCCCAAAATATGGAAGCTCATATAATTGGTAGACCCCAATTCTCTTGAAAATATTTTCACCTACATCGTCATATACTAGCATGTCCTCTGTCGTGTGTTTTTTCATTCTAGCAGTGAGAAAGGAATCAAGATCCTTCTTGTTCTCCGAGTCCTGTGATTGTATTCACTTACTTTTCTATTTCTGATGGGTGAATCCCATTCTTGGCCGACGATGACTCCTTCTAGATATTACATCTCTAAAAATTGATTTCGGTGCCATCTCTTCCTCCTCAATGACTACCTTCTTCTTTCCTTTTACAACTTACAGATGCCTTCTTTGGTGCCATTTTTACCTTGCAAATGTCTCCTCTTCAACTCTGCAACTCTGTGAATCAAACCCTAGCTCGATTCAATTATGCCCTAGGTGGAAACTTCGTAACCCAACTATTTTCTATCTCCTTTCTTTGCTCAAACCCTTCACCACCGAGGACACAAGCTTCTTGTCACAAAATCTAGTTATCATGCTTGGTTTCACACCCTTCACACCTTAACTCGATCACTTGGCTCTTCGTACTTGGCTCTTCTCTCAAATACTCTTAGTCGCAATGGTAAAAATGAATCTGCATCCCATCCTTATATAAATTTTTCAAATTTTGATGCATTTATTGCTCCTTCACCTACCAAATATCCCCTCATTCATTGACCAAATCCATTCATTCCACGTGGTACATCTTCGCACCTAGCTATAACCTTCTAGCGTGCCTTCCTACCCTTTGGTCACATACTTCTCTTTAGTACGTGCTCTTACACCCGAGTACCTCATCACTGTACCTTCTCCTGGTAGTTATCATGGCCTCCGCTTACCTCATGTTATATTGTTCTTTCATTCATCTCCATCCTTGGTCACTTTTGAGAAGTAATCTTCTTTTGACTTAAAGCACACCCGTAGCAACTTATTCCTTTCACCTTTCAATTCCCACAGTCTTTTTCTTGGATAACTACAACCACCCCACACTAAAAGTATGTGCAGTCCTCTACGCATAAACATTCTTCATATAGTAATTAGCTTCATGCGTGTAAGCACACTTATTACAAAAGAATAACAATTAAATTGGAAAAGCATAGTGACGATAAAGGAAATACATTAAGGAAATACACAATTTAAAACCTAAACTAAATGGCGATACTACCTTATTAAAAACACTAAGAAGACTTATTTATAGTAGGGCTTCAGCTTACTCCCATTAAAGTAATCGGGTAGCTATGTTCCATCAAGTGCTTCTAGCTGGAAAGCACTTGATTCAAGTATATAAGTGATAACATATGGCCCCAACCAATGTACTTTAAGCTTTCCTAGATGGCGCAAGAACTTTGAGTCATAAAGAAGTACCATTTTTCCAATCTCAAACTTCTTATCCCTTATGTTTCTTTCATGCCATGCCTTTTCCTACTTCTGACTCCATCGTGCTATGGCTTGGTGCTCATCCAGTTGAATCATATTTTCAATACGATCTTTTAGATCTTGTTCATCGCTAGACCTCCAAAGCCACGTGTAATGCGCAAAGAAGGTAACATAAGTTTTATAGGAGAACAATTTCGTCAAACACCAACCAAACGGTGTGGATTTTTTCAATCTCTTGTAAGTTTTTTTATATGCCCAAAGAATAGCTGACACTTTGTCATCCCAATCCTTTCTTCTAACATCAAATTTTTTTGTCAAATTCTAGCTCAAAATCTTACTGAAAGCCTCAACAGCTTTCATTTTCCTAAAGATGATAAGGTGTAGTTTTATGGTGTACAACCATAAACTCATCTAATAGGATCCTGATTGTCTCATTCAAAAAGTGTGTACCTATATCACTTGTAAATCTTAAGGGACATCCATATCTTGTAATAACATTCTCCCATAGAAACCTAGTTGTTGTAGTTTCCGTAAAGTCCTTCATAGGTCTGTCGCCCACCGTGTGAGATAATCTATACAAGTAATGATATAGTGTGATCTAGTCATGCACGCGGATGGAAAAATATGTCCCACAAAATCAATGGCCCATTTCTCAAATGGTTCGGCACTAGTAATAGGTCTCAAAGGCATCTCATCTCTTTTCCTTGGTTTTCCAAGGCACCGACAATGTGTTGGTCCGAAAATCATGCACGCGAATGCAGATCTATGGATAGACGAGCCAACAGTGTTCGGGCTTAGTCCTCTTTTAGTCAAAGAAAGTGAAACTGCGGTTTATTGCTATTTCTACTAGCGGAACCTATGCAAGTCTCACATTCTCGCCTTCGGGGTTGGGATCTCATCCCGAGAGTGTTCAGTGCTGCGAAAAGAAAGGAATGAAAGAGGGAGAAGAGAAAGAATAGATCCGAAGGGAGAAAAGAAATGAATTCCAAAGCGAAAGGTCGGAAGATTTATGTTTTTAGTTTGGTAGTAAAAATGAGAGCCAAACCTACTTGCATAAATAAACAAAGCAATACTTTGATAAACAAATGACGGAAAAGTAGATATGAATCCAATGATTAAACACATACGGATCTAACATAAGGAAGATCTAATGTATAACACAGCTATTGAGCACAAAGTCTGAATAATTGTATTACTGTTCTTTTCTGTTACAAGAAAGCTCAAAGTCTTTCTCTCCTCACTTCTATTTCTATCTGAAAAATGTTCACCCACGAATACAACAAGTATTCCAATATTTATAGAAGAAGAGAAGGAAAGAAGGCAAAAAGGAGCCAACAACCTATTTACAAAGATATTTAAAAAGTCAACAATTGACTTGGGCAAGTTTTTGGATGGCAACATCCCATGGTGCAACATGGATGAAGTCATCGTGTATGCCAACATGCTTTTTAAATATCTTACAAAAATGATCAATGGATCCCAAGAAGAAACCACTCTTTAGTGTAAAATGGCGCACTTTTCAGCATGTCGACATCACATTGTCAGCGCCTTTGGAAATGGGCGCACTTATCAGCATGTCGACAGGAACTTATCAGCGCCCTTTGGCGCACTCTTCAGATGTCAACAGAACTTCCTTGCACCTTTGGCGCACCTTTTGTCGTGTCAACATGAACTTCCATGCGCCTTGGCGCACTCTTCAGCATGTTGACAGGAACTTATCAGCGCCCTTTGGCGCACTCTTCAGCATGTCAACAGGAACTTATCAGCACCCTTTGCGCACCTTTTGTTGTGTCAACATGAACTTCCATGCGCCCTTGGCGCACCATTTGTCGTGTCAACATGAACTTCCTTGCGCCTTGGCGCACCATTTGTCATGTCAACATGAACTTCCTTGCGCCTTGGCGCACCATTTGTCATGTCAACATGAACTTCCTTGCGCCTTGGCGCACTCTTCAGCATGTCGACAGCAACTTATCAGCGCCCTTTGGCGCACTCTTCAGCATGTCAACAGGAACTTATCAGCGCCCTTTGGCGCACTCTTCAGCATGTCAACAGGAACTTATCAGCGCCTTTTCTGAAAAGACTGAAAAATGGCTAAGTCCTTAAAACTTGATTTTTGGAAGAGAATTTTGGGCTTCTTTCGAACGTTGTCAAACTTCCTTGGGGCCAAAACAAAATTTTTGGGTATGGTTACCTGCAAATTTCCCTTGACAATTTTGCAGGATAACAAATCTGCTCTTTACGGGGACTATCTTTGAGTGAAACTTAAGGGTAGAGAATCCCAGATTTTCATGTGCCTATCCATTGGGTAACAGAGTCAAAAACAAGGGCGACCGGAGGGGAGCAAAAGAAACACACAACAAACCGAAAGCAAACACACGATGAAAGCAAACACACAACATAAAGCAAACTGTACAAAGAAGAGAGCAAGCTCTACTTCCTGAAGATCTTCAGATGCTGCCCGCTATAGGGAAGCGGGAGCTCAGCTCCATCCAGATATGAGAGATAGAAACTATTCTCTCCATTGAGTTGCTTGATTTTGAAGGGCCCTCTCCACAGGGAATCAAACTTTCCGTGCATGCCCTTTGGCTCTCTTCGCTTGTCCCACAAAAGGACGAGATCTCCCACTTGAAAATCCCTCTGCTTGGCTTTCTTATCGAAAAGCCTCTTAACTTGATTCTGATGTTCAGTGATCCTGTCGACCACCCTCACTCTCTTTTCTTCAAGTTCTGCCAGATACATGATTCTCTTTTCTAGAGAATTCTGGAAAGTTTCATCTTCAATTGCTCGTGCCAAGCGCAGAGCAGGGAGTTCAGCAGAAATGGGAAGCTCGACATCAGTGTCATATAACACTTGAAAAGGTGACATGCCGAGAGATCTCTTGGGAGTAATGCGGTCCGCCCACAAAGCCTCGTACAAAGACTTGTGCCAGGACCGCTGATTCTCATCAACTAGCTTCCGTATGATGGTCACTAGGTTCTTATTACTAGATTCTGCTTGGATGGTGCCCGAGACCTTGGGATCATAGTGCCTCTGTTTCTGACGAAAGGGTTTGGCACCTTCTTTCAATGGGATGTCGTGATGGACATCCTTTGGCTTGAAAGACTTTAGATCAGCATAGGACCATGCTAATACATCCGTGTATTTCTTCAGCAGCTTGACAAATTTCCGCTTTTCTTCCGGCGTGCAACATTTCCCGATGTTCACAAATTGCGGAGTGCCTCCGAACCTAAATTGACCGGTTCGGTTTCTGGGGATGAGTCAGGATCATCTCGCCTCTTCTTTTTCACAAAATGGTCATGCCTGTCAAACAAGCGCTCCAGAGAAACCAGGCCCTTCGGAATTTTATTTCCCTTGAGCTGACATATGCCATCGTTCTCCTTTGCTTCGTGGTTTTGACCGTTGATTGATTCACGGCATGTAGAGGTGGATCCTTCAAATACAACTCGTCAAAATTTTCTGATTTTTCCAGAAAGGCAATGAGTTGATTATCATCGTTGAATACTTGCCAATGCTGAGAGTTGTCCGGTACGCTCGGGCGGAAAACCACCTCAATGGTGTATTTGTTCGTTTTCAAACCCGGGTGTGGGAGCATGAGAGATGCTGAAATGGCCAACGAATCAGCCATGTCATTTTGGGCTCTTGGAATAGATTCAATTGAAAAGGCATCAAACTCCTCAATGCTTTTCCCATACTGCATTACGGTAGTGCCTGAGCCTCTCATTTTTCACTTGGTAAATCCTTTTGACCTGATTTACAACTAGCTCAGCATCACCTTGGACTTTCAAATTTTTAATTCCTCTTTCCTTTGCAGCTTGCATACCGAGCAACAGAGATTCATACTCAGCAGTATTGTTAGTGTTGAAAAACTGCAACTTGAAAGAAAGAGGAATTACCTCCTCTTCGGGAGATATCAGCACAACTCCAGCGCCACATCCACTAGTCGCGCAACTGCCATCAAATTGCAAGGTCCAGATCTCATTAAGATCCTTTTCTTGAACAAAAACGCCCTTTGTATCCACCTCGGTAGACAAAAAGTAGTTCCCCATCCCTGATGATTCAAAAAGGATTTGGGCTTTGGGATCCTCAGAGCTAGTAACCAAGTACTTCTTTTGCGATTCTGGTTCTAAAGTCTGCATCACACCTTTGACGGGTATTCTAGCTTTAGACCAGTCCATGTGAATTTCTCCACCAACTTCGCTGCAAAAGCTCCTTCCTAGCAGAATTCCATAGGCTACCGGAATGTCAGCGACAAGGACGGTCATTTTTACTCTTTTATCTGGGAATGCCGCAAACGCAAATTGCGCGTCTTTGATTTGACCAATCAACGGCACTTGCTTGGTTTCCAATGAATAACATCTGCCGAAAGGTTTGGTAAGAGTGAGGCCCAAAGCATGGGCGACTTTCACCGGCATGACATTATCGAAGCTCCGGAATCAATTATGCAGTTACTCAACTTGTGCCCATTGATTAGGAGAGAGAGATAGAAAGGTTCTATCTTGCCTGATGCAGATGTTGAAGCAACATTTATGTGGGATTCAGGGGAGTGGAAAGGATTCCTTTTGGGGAAACCTGCTTAGGTATAACAACTTGACTCTGAATGTATTTGGTCAATCTCACAAGCTGTTCGGGATTTGACTGAAGGTACTCAGCTTCAGACATTTGGATCTTGGTCTTTTTTGCATGATCTATTATATCGAATGCGGCCAAGGGTTGCGTTGGTGAGGGAATGAGTCCTTCACTTCGCGATTGCGGAACAGGGTTACTGATCTTGATAGGAATATGAGGGGGCTGATTCGGAGGAGAGATGGGCGGAAAAGACTTCTTTGCAAAAGATTTAACAGGGAGTTGAGTAGGAAGAGGATTACCTCTTTTAACAATGGTGGGAGGCGCGTTTGACACGGCCTTCTCTTTCTGCGCATGGGCAGCAACTTCTGCTTCTTTTCCTTGCGAGCGGGTAAAAACAGCATATGATTGTCCGCTTGCATAGCCTTGAGTACTCTCTTCTTCATCAGATTCATCCTCATCAAATTCCATGTATCCAATAGTAGAGTCGCCAGTCGGCTCACCGACATCTTGATCATCTTCGCCTTGAGGCGAAGGTTCTTCATAGTACTGCTCTTCCTCTTCAATTTCGGCCAAAGCATTGACCGGAGGAGCTTCAAGCGCCAACCGTGGAGCGATTGCGTAGTACACGGTCTTTGTGAAACATTATTGGGAACGAAACTCCTTCGTGGAACATCCCGGTATGAGGAACTAGGAGCCTGGGCCAACTGCTTCTTTAATGCGAGCAAATCATTCGCCATCTTTTGGAATGCCGGATCAGACGAAGTAGCAGGCGAGGGTCTGAAGATTTGGACTTTGATGATTCCTTTTTCAACTCGCCAGATATTATCAAATTGTCTTCTATCCGAATGGCAGCAGCCTGAGCGAGAGGTAGGGTAGCTACTCGCTCTTGAAGGAGCAAGAAGCTGACTTTTGAGCTCATGGCATTCACGAAGAAACACTTCTGATTCTCCGGTGTTGGAAGCATGGCAGTAGGGACACGGTTGATTAATGCATTGAACCGGGTGACAAAATCACGCATAGTCTCATTGGCTTCCTTCTTCAGGTGCGTGATCCGTGATAACAACGCAAATGCATCTTCTGAAGGCTTGTATCTGTCTTCAAAAGCTTCCCGCAAGGTTGCCCAACTGGTGATAGATGCGGCCGGCAAATGCTGAAACCATTCAGCTGCGGGCCCTTGTAGAGTCTCCAGAAAAAGGCGAACCGACACATCTTCGTGAGTCACGTCCAAAATACTGCATGACATAATGAAAGCAGATATGTGGGAATCCGTGCTTTGATTTCCGCTCCCGTCGAATTTGGGAAAATTCTTTCGGTTTCCGTGAGGGAGCGCGTGAACTGGATGTGGTAGTGCGAGAGGACCCATAGCATTTCCCCATGGTACCGCCATTTGAAAGGCTGGAAAAAGCACACGAGCTGGGAGGGTGGTTCCACTGAGCAGCAAGGCACTACAAAGGGATGTAGATGTTCCTTGCAAAAGACTTTTTCTTCGTGGAGGTGAGACACTCCTGGATGACCGGCTAGCCGAGCTTAGGGCTGAAAAAAATGTGCCGGTGTTACGCTGAAATTGTGCCTTTGAAGCAGATCGAAAGTGGGATCAGCTTCTCCACGGGCTCTCCTGCTGCGCGTAAAAGGTTCGCTTGCCAGCGTACCATCTAGATCTGTGATATTATGGCGCAGATTTAAACTTTATTTTTGGGTGTACTTGCTGATTTTCTGGTTTTTCTGACAAAAACCAGCAGCATGCACTTTTCAAGATATTTAAAAACTATCCTCTTCGAAAAACCGATTGCGGTTAATGACAAATAATAGCGAGGATAAGATGGCAGGGAAGAATAGCAGGCTGATTTTCAGATCTGATTTTTAATTTTTCAGAGGGTTTTGAACTTTTTGGAAAATAGTCAAAAATCTAGATCTACGGAAAAATACTGATTTTGATAAAAACTCAGCGAACTAAAGATCTGTAACTAGGCCCGATCTACGGATCTCAGAAGAAAATTTTCAATTTCGGGCACTTTTGCAAATTTTTTGGATTTTCAACAAAAAGTGCAGATTTGCAAACAGGCAGTGATTTTCTTATATTTTTCTGATTTTATATTATACCACCACCATAGATCGACATATCTATCCGTTCCCAGTGAGAGTCGCCAAAATCGTTGAGTGCGAAAATCATCGCGTGGACATTTATGGATGATTTGAGCGAGCCAACGGTGTGCGGGGCTTAGCCCCTCTTTGAGTCGAAAGCGAAACCCAGTTTATTGCTATTTCTACTAGCAGGAACCTATGCAAGTCTCATGATTCCCGCCTTCGGGGTTGGGATCTCATCCCATAGAGTGTTCCAGTGCTGCGAAAAGAAAGGAATGAAAGAGGGAGAAGAGAAAGAATAGATCCGAAGGAGAAAAGAAATGAATTCCAAAGCGAAAGGTCGGAAGATTTATGTTTTTAGTTTGGTAGTAAACAGAGCCAAACCTACTTGCATAAATAAACAAAGCAATACTTGATAAACAAATGACGGAAAAGTAGATATGAATCCAACATATTAAACACATACGAGATCTAACATAAGGAAGATCTAATGTATAACATAAACTATTGAGCACAAAGTCTCGAATAATTGTATTATCGCTTTTTTCATTACAGAAAGCTCAAAGTCTTTCTCTCCTCACTTCTATTTCTATCTAAAAAATGTTCACCACCCTGAATACAACAAGTATTCCAATATTTATAGAAGAGAGGAGAAGGAAAGAAGGCAAAAAGGAGCCAACAAATATTTACAAAGATATTTAAAAAGTCAACAATTGACTTGGGCAAGTTTTTGGATGGCAACATCCCATGGTGCAACATGGATGAAGTCATCGTGTATGCCAACATGCTTTTTAAATATCTTACAAAAATGATCAATGGATCCCAAGAAGAAACCACTCTTGTGTAAAATGGCGCACTTTTCAGCATGTCGACATCACATTGTCAGCGCCTTTGGAAATGGGTGCACTTATCAAGATGTCGACAGAACTTATCAGGCGCCCTTTGGCGCACTCTTGACATGTCAACAGAACTTCCTTGTGCAGGCTTTGGCGCACCTTTGTCGTGTCAACATGAACTTCCATGCGCCTTGGCGCACTCTTGGCAAAGTTGTCGAGGAACTTATCAGCGCCCTTTGGCGCACTCTTCAGCATGTCAACAGGAACTTATCAGCGCCCTTTGGCGCACCTTTTGTTGTGTCAACATGAACTTCCATGCGCCTTGGCGCACCATTTGTCGTGTCAACATGAACTTCCTTGCGCCTTTTGGCGCACCATTTGTCATGTCAACATGAACTTCCATGCGCCTTGGCGCACCATTTGTCGTGTCAACATGAACTTCCATGCGCCTTGGCGCACTCTTCAGCATGTCGACAGGAACTTATCAGCGCCCTTTGGCGCACTCTTCAGCATGTCAACAGGAACTTATCAGTGCCCTTTGGCGCACTCTTCAGCATGTCAACAGGAACTTATCAGCGCCTTTTCTGAAAAGACTGAAAAATGGCTAAGTCCTTAAAACTTGATTTTCGGAAGAGAATTTTGGGCTTCTTTCGAACGTTGTCAAACTTCCTTGGGGCCAAAACAAAATTTTTGGGTATGGTTACCTGTAAATTTCCCTTGACAATTTTGCAGGATAACACAATGATCACACACCTTACAATATTCTTTAAAGTCCTTATATAATATCTCCCACCATAATCTAGCAAGTAGGATCTTTTGGGAAGTTGTGTCACCCGCATAATGGCCTCTGCCCGATACCACCATGAGATTCTTCCATGATATCCTTATGCTCATGCTCTAATACACAATGGTGTAATACTTCATCTCTACCTAGCTTGTAGAGGTCACCACTGATTAACATAAATGGTGTTGCGCATATAGCAAGTTGCTTCTTTTCTAATGCTTTCATTCCTTCTGGTGCCATACTATTCGTAGAAAAAGACAAAAATGTCTTCTAATTCCATGGGCATGCATTGTAACCTATATAACTATGCATCCAACATTATTTCTTCAATTTTCTGTGCATCCTCTCCTGAATTGATTCTAGATAAATGATCTAGTCCAAAATTACTTTTCCCTAGCTTCACCACAACTATGAAGTCAAACTCTTGAAATAGGAGCACCCATCTACATATGTGCCCCTATAAGATGGGCTTGTTTACCAAGTAATTCAATTCCATGTGATCTGTATAAAACACAAATGTGTTGCTAACAAGTACTATCGAAACTTGTACAATGCATAGATCATTGACAAAGCTTCGCTCTGTAGTTGTATAATTCCGTTCAACAGGAGTCAGCTTCCTACTAGAAAAATAGATTAGATGATCTATAATACCTTCACAAGTTGAGCTAACACAATGCCAATGGCCATGCCAAAAGCATCCACATGCACATGAAATGGTTTATCCCATGAGGGAAAGCACAGAATGGGTGTGGTAGTAAGTCTCTCTTTTAATATCTCAAATGCGCGTTGCTGCAGTTCTCCCCAATAAAATGTACCTTTCCCCTTTAGTAATTATTCCAAGGGTGCAACAATTTTAGCATACCCTTTTATGAATTTTATATAATATCTTGTATGACCTAAAATCCACACACCTCACTTTGACTGGTAGGCGCTTCTGTGCCTAAAATGACCTGCAACCTTGGTGGATCAACTAAGAAACCTTCCTCGCAGATTATATGTCCTAACAAAAAGTATTCAAAATGGCATAGCAAATATACACTTCTTGATGTTCAAAGAGATACTCAATTGTCTACATCATTTAAAAATTAAGTGCAGATTGTCAAAATGATCTTTCACAAGCCCATATACTATCCAATCATCTAGGTAGACCTGTAAGAAGTTCCTTGAATGCCTGAACAACTATGCGTGAGAATACAATAGGTGCATTTTTCAATCCAAAGGGCATCATAGTATAGGAAAAACTGCCCCATTCAGTAGTAAATGTTGTCTTTTCTTGATCCTCCTGAGCAATCCTAACTTGATGATACCCAGAAAATCCATCCGTGAAGGAATATATTTCACGCCCTGCAACTCCCAAGATTTCCTTAGTAAATGGCATAGGAATGTATCTCGTGACACATGCAGCATTCAACTCCCTGTAGTCCACACATATCCTAATATGTCCATCCTTCTTGATACTGATCACCATTGGGCTAACCCATTTTGACTCATCAAGGGGCTTGATAATTCCATATTTCAACATTTTATCAATTTCTTCTTTTACCTTTTCGTAAAGTAGGATTCATTATGTAAGGTCTCTTTCTAACTAGCCGTGCACCATCCTTAAGTTTGATCTTCATTTCCCCAAGTGATTCATGCATGCCTTTAAGTTCATGATATCCTCGAGGGAATAAGTCCTGATAATCCCTGAGTAACTCGATGATCTTTGTTACCTTTGAATCGACCAGGTGATCTCCAATTATGGCCTCTTTAGGCTCAACCTCCGAACCTATATTCACCTTCTTTGTCTTCATGGGTTCATGGTAGGTGCACGTATCCTTTTCTGCACTATCCAAGACCTCATGTACCTTGTGTGAATGTTCAATATCCAGGTTCTCAACTTCCTCATCATCCACGACGTAAACCATCTTTCCTTTCTCTTTCTCAAGGCAAGCGCGTTCAAGTAGTTTGGAGTCTATTTCTTCTTCCTTTTCAAAACATGCTCGAACTCTGCCTCACTAAATAATTCTTGAATATGTTCTTTTTATTTTGCACTATCTCCCATAGTTAAGCGCTTGACAAATTTTAATGCCTCTACTACAGGAGGTTTAGTCGAGAAGTAGTCAAAAGTCTGGATCATACCTGCAGTCAAATCTTGCCAGTTTCTAGTTTCTCGATGTAGTTTTGCATATACATACCAAGTGCATGTGCATCCTTGTAGCATAGAATATAATCTATGCACCTAGAGTGAAGGTGGTAATGCTTTCTATCCTGCTATCTAGAGTCTCTCACATCTTTGAATGTGATCTTTGAACAAGTTGATCACCACGATAAGTGTAAATTTGTGTAGGGACATTGTTCTTTATAAACCAGTAGATAAAGCAACACATATCTCTTCCCAGCTTAAGATTATCTCTGTGGACTAGCCACCAAACGTGCCGCTATCCCACACACAGTGTATATACTAACATATCTCTCCTTTTAACTTGATCTATCCACTTTGTGTTTCCATGGTCTTCGTGAAGGCAGGAAGATCTTCTATCCCTATATACCAAGGTATTGTGCTACCTATCCCTCGCCGAGATTGAATGAAGTCCATTCTTGCGCGTAACCACGCTTTTCACCTCACCTCCTACTAACTCATATGTACCATGATCCCAATTTTCACAAGAAATACTCGTAGTATCACTATTAGAATGAGAATCCTCCCACCTGTAGGATGTCATCTTTTGATGGCTCATTGACCTCTGGTCCTAGATAGCAAGTACATAGACTATGTTTAAATCCTCCTCACTTAGAGGCTCAACATATGGCATAGAATTTCCTTCTATCAAAGGTATTACAACCCTCTCCTTGTTTTCAAAGCGATATACCCCTTATTGAATCTCAAGTCAACATTATTAGCATAACACCAAGGGCGTCCAAACAGGGCTGGAAAATTGTCTACTTCTGCAAGTGCTAATACCTCAAAATCCCCAGTGAACTTGGCCCCTTGTATGGTTATAGATGCATCCTTCAAAACTCCTATGAGAGTGGCCTTAGTCCGGTTTGCCATAAACAACACATTAGATGATGGCTGTAATGGATGCCTCCCCATTTGTACCCATGTATCTAATGTAAGCACATTTACTTCCATACCTGTATCGATCAATATGTTACTCAATAGCCACCCATCCACAACAACATTCAGAGTAATTTATTTGTCATAGTCAATGCTATCAGGGGAAGATTTACATGTAGAATCTGCCGTCTGCGGTCTCAAGACTTGCATGTGTGGAGTGTTCCCTTTTAACCAACTTCCTAATAGTGGAATAATGTTCTCCTAGCGCAACATCTTGCACACCTCCCACAGATCATCGATATTAGTTTGGACTATCTTTGATGCTTTCTTTTTCTCCTTTAGGTATTGTATCTCACCCTGAAGATTCCTTAACACTTCCATGGTATCCTGGTAAACTTCCTTCTAATGAGTAGGATCTGGGTACCTCGCATGCAAAACCTCCTCCTTGGTGATCATAGGATTCTTGTGCAATGCCTCTCTCATGCATGCTACTTCAGCATGTGTAGTAATCTTCACTTTGTCAATGCCTCAGTCCTTCTACTATCTTGGGCATCCATTGATCTTCTACCATGCCTGGATTCTAACCATCCCGTGCCTTTGTTTTCTTACTTATGTTGCTTACTCAGATGCTCATATAAGTTTGGGAACTCTTCATAGCTATGGTTCTTCCCGCAAAAAGAACATGCAATATTATAAGGACATTCGTGCCTATAGTGGTTAGGAGATCCACACGTATAACATGTTCCATGAGGGAACTCTCCTCTTCCTCCACCACGGCCTCGTCCTCCATATCCACCATGATATCCACATCCCCTTCCATGACCTCCTTCAAAATGCCCTCATTCCTATCATAGTGTGTTTGATTATGATCCTAATCCTAGTGCTCATTCTTACCCTTAGAATTATCTGTTATACTTGTCTGTCATACCCCAAGGTCTATAACATCTTGGATCTGACCAATCAGCGACAATCCTCAGTATCATGGGTCGTGGACCTATAAATTTTACAAAAGCAAGATACATTCTTCCTTATCACATGTTGTAACAAAGGATAGTGGCTAGCATCATGATTCAAATGAAAAATCTCACAGTCCAATAGTAATGAGTGTACAGATTTACGAGGGAAACTATCCTTGGAGTGACCTTCCACTTCACAATCATGACACCAAATTCTGAGTGCATTTCATGGGCTGAATTTATTGATAGCTTTTCTAACTGCTTTGCCATAGCTACAATTTGTGCCTCTAGGAATGGACTAACGCCAGTGTCAATGCTCCCAACTACCTCAGCACGTAAAGATGCTTCTAGTGCTTCATGCAGATTAGTGTATGTCTTATGTGACATTTCCCTTCTAAAAGGTGTAATCAATCCTCCAATGAACCACTATGCATGTTGGCTAGTGTGAATATCATAAGATAGCTTAGATAGAAGTGTCTTAAAATGAGCATCATACTCACGTACACTCTCAGTAGTGCCTTTCTTGATATCCTTGAGCACACTTATACTCTTTTGCTCAAACTCAGGGATATGGAACTCTTTTAAGAAAGCATCTCTCAATGCTGCATAATCCACGCAAGTTTGATTAGGGTCAAACTTCCTATACCAGCTGTGTGCGTGCCCCTATAATGTAGTGGTGAATTGACTTTCCTTTCACTCAACAACCATGATCCCTTTAGCACACCACAATATTTCACACATATGCACATGTTCAGCAACATCCTCTATACCTCTATACTCCGGGAGACGAAGAGACATCTCTCTGTATAGGTATTCGTGGTTTCGTAGACCTTGACCACCCGATCTTGAACCTCATATGTTCCCTTTGCCTCCGAACCACCTATGCCTCTTGATCCACCACCTAGAGTTGGAATAGGGCCCGTAGATGTACTCCCATGCTCAGCGAAAGTACTATACTGTACCCTCTAAAATCTGTGAGGTAGTTTCACTTCCAGGAGGTGAATCCAACATTATGTGTGCTCACATTCTATGTGGATGATGTGCCTAAGAATGTTCCTCCAAAGGAAATTGAATCCGTCTATCCTACCATTGATGTACTTAATCCCTGACTTACTCCTGCTCTCGTACTTCCCAAGTTAGTTTGCTGGTTACTTATCGTCCTAGATACTAAAAATCCAAGTGCAAAGGATAGGTCACTAGGTGGATTAAGATACACACATGCGGCCCAAGTAGTCTCTGTTGGCGCACTTCTTTATGAGGCCGAGGGGGGGTTTCTATCATGCTTTCCAATATGGGGGAGTTCCTGAAGCCTTGGCTCCATGTATTCTACGTGAGCTGTAAATCCTTCACAAGCCATCTCTCTCCTCCATGCCATACTCTCTACAACAGAATGTTGCTTCTCTATCTCCCTCTCGTGCACCTCATTATACTTAAGCTACATTTCCTCTCTTTGTTTCTTTGCTGCTAGGTCTGCCATCTTAAACCAAACCTGTTCCTACCCTTGCACATGGCGAAGTTTAGTTAGCCATTGATTTACTCTCCAGGTTCTAAGTTACCATTAAGATCTTGATCGCCAAGTGGAATACCTTGCAAATATGTTCCTCTTGGATACCAAAAAAACTGGAATTCAGCTACCTCTGGGCAAGAGTATGTCGAAATTGAATATTCCGAATATAACTATTTAGAACACCACGAAACCATGTATCCACCGCACGAGTCCGAGATTAGATCAACATCATAAAGGGCCTGAAATTCTTCCTGTGTCCAAACAAGTGCATGATACCTCCAATTCCATTGAGATGCATAAGCAGTAAGCCACTCGTATAGTTCTACTGGAAATATAGTGAAAATATCTCATATAAGCTGTCATACAGGTTCTGTTCTACCCAAGTGCGTGCATTAAACTCAAATCCACTTTGCTGAACCGTCATGCATATTCTTCCTCTAGATCATGTATCCATTCCTCAATACTTGCTAGAGTTAATCGATATGTCTTCATCACGAACCATCTTGAAAATAACTGAAAAAGAGGTCCCGACAACGGAACTAATGATGCAACCTAGAATTTACTAGATAACACCCTAGTTGTGCTAGCACATCACTCAACCTAGATTGAGTGCTCACCCAAAGCACGCAAAGGTACTAGGTCCCTCTTTAGGGTTGCTTATAACAAGATGTTAACATGATGAAGGAAGAAACATATAGATTCATAACTAATCCATCATTCTATAATGCATGCTATCCTCAGATCCATGAAAGAACAAGCTTAAATAGTAATTGTGATTCAATTAATAACAGAGCAATATTTAACTACACACATAATGACACTTAGATTCAGCGAATATCTTCCATCTATTAATAAATATAGAATCTCCTTATAAAGCACCGTGAATCTATACCAATGCATGTATGGAATCGATACATGATTCAGTCATATGCGTATATTCTCTGTACACATACATACATCCAGCTCTCTAATGCATGCATCTCTCTCCTCTTTTTACTATGCACCTAACATAATATATATATATATATATATAGGTTGGGGAATTTCCCTTCACCACTTATCTATTCCAAAATAGGCCGCATGCTATTAATAACCAAACGTTGTTTATAATCATATCCACACATCCAAGTGTGCTATCTATAGTTCTCTTGCAGCTTAACTAAAGTGTCAATTCTATTATCATCTTGTCTCTATGCATAGATGCTTGAACCACTTCTCCAAAGATAGAAAATGCATGATGCGCGCGTCTCTACCTTGTTGATATGTTCTACATGCCATCTTATAAAAATAGGTCTTTATGCTCAAAATTGGCTAAGCCTTGAAATCTGAACTTTCCTTCAGTGTGTAGGTCCTTCCTCTCCTTCGTGCCTTTGATCCCCGGCCTTCTATCCCATGCGGACTCCTTGTGTGATCTTTGACAAGTATTCTTTGAACAACACAAAACATTGGAGGAAGCATACCTATGTAATAAAGAAAAAAACAAAATAAAAAGACTAAGCCACGAAAGAAGGAAAATAAAGCTACGAGAAGAAGGAATGCAAAAATCACAGCGATGAAGGAATGAAGGAAAAAGCTGCAGGGAAGAATGAAAGAGAAAATTGCGGATGGAAGAAAGGAGTAACCCACAAAATGAAGGAATAGGAACAAAACCATGGAACAAAGGAAGAAATACACGGTAAATAAAGACGTGGGATAAGGAAATAAAATGGAAACCACGGAAATAAGGATTGCTAAAATAAAACTACGAATGAAGAATTGGAGAAAAAGCCGCGACATGAAGGAAGAAGAAAAACCGCAAACAAAGAAATAAGAGAAAATACGTAGTAAAGGAATAAAAAGTCATGGCATGAGAAAATAAGACCAAGAAATCTGCACAATGGAGGAAATATCACACAATAAAGGTAAAGTCACTGGACGAAGAGAAAAGCCAACGAACAAAGAAAAACATGGAATATGGAAAATACACGGGATGAAAATGTAGCTAAAACAAAATTTATTTTGCTAAAAATGCAATAAATGGGGTAATTAAAATAATGAGGATATAAAAGGCATCAAATTGCAATAAGATAAGGTACAAAATTCTAAACATGAGATCGAACAACTCATCAATGAAAGTGCGGAAAAGAAATAGGGAAAATCGAGAAGAGAACATGGATACTCCAGTTGAAGTCACACAAACAAAACTTCCAAGGCCAAAATTCATGAAGCACTCAATGAAAGCAAATCAACATGATCCTGAAGGAGCATTCTCGCATATTCATTCAAAGTGGCCCATGCACAAGATTTACAAAAATGCATTCACTCTTCAATCTTCGAATACAATCACACAATGTTGGTAGTGGACATATCCCTACTCTTAGAAGAAGATCCAAATACGAAGGAGCTAGTATACAAGAATAACACAAAAGTGATCGGTGAATTTAAAATTGATGCATGGAGTTTCATTTTGTACTTTCAAAGGGTAGATCATGTAATTAAAGTTATTTTGAGTCGATTACATAATCAAATGCTATATTTGGATCAACCGTATATCATTGATGTAGAAGTGATGGCTAGGGTTACCAGATTATGGGACAAAGGATGCTCAGTGATTACCAAGAAGAAGATGACACTAAAAGACATGACATTGGTAATGGGAGTGACAAAATCAAATTGCGGGGTACACATTGCCGACATTGCCAATCATGCACTCGGGTATGCCGAAAGGCCATTTGTTTAAAAATTTATCATACTAAAAGAGAAGATGGTGCCGATGGATTAAGTGCACAATTAGCCCTAGATATGGTTAATTCACACTTAGAATACAATCTCGCTGAATTATTAGCCGCAAAATTTCATGAAAATACAAGGAAGATAAAAGAAGGAAAGCATACATTTTCCTATGGTTCAATATTGATATGTTTAGCAATGTATTTTACAAAAACCATACCCCACAAAGCGAGTAATTGGTAGACGGCAGGTAGATAAACCATTCGTAGAACAAATTTGGGGAAATATGAACAGTCTAGATGCCATAACCCAAATTACATCATTATTAGGGTGGATAAACAAAATTAGGAAAATAATTGGAAATAAGTCAAGGGTTTTAGAGAAGATGTTGGTGAGGTATGAGAAAGAGGTATGCTTTATTACTAAAATTGATTACACCTTCATTTGACCTATAACTCCATGCAAAGAATTCATAACTCCATTTCCCTATGAGGCTTCTAATAACCTAGTGGCCATATCATTTCAAGTGATTAGAAATCTACCCGTGGATTCTAGAAAAGCCAAACTACCTAATTTTTGCGAAGTTATTGAGGAAATTTTGAAGAATATAGGAAAAATACTCGTATAAATTGGGAAACTAGAAGCAAGGGTAGGAGTTCCCAAGATATATAAAAGAAAGAAATCCCCTACTGTCCTAAGACTGACTACCAAATGCCAAAAAACGTTGGTAGAAAAAGGGAAGTTAAAACAAGTCGCATCCAACATAGAAAAAGAATAAGAAGAATATGAAGACATAGATAAATTTTAGGGCCAGAAGAATAAGAATAAGATACTCCATCACCCATACACCCACAGGAACAAGAAGCACCACAAATTTTAGAAGAGGCAGAGCCATGGGTGGAAACACATCTAACAAAAATAACATATAGGTATTATAAAAATTCCTATCTCTAGGAGGCATTTCTTAGCTAGCACAAGAATATGAGGCCAACACAGGAAGAGAACAAATGGTAATAGTTGAAGCAATAATATACTATTTAGACAAATTTGGGTTTGTAATTGAGGACATTATGCGGTTACTCCCAACAGAATTAATAAAGGAGATACAAGAACAAATAGAAGTAGAAGAGACAAGTTGTCTTAAAGATCTCCAATAAGAAATATCAGAATTAAAAAAGAAGAAGAAGAAGATTGCAATGAGCACAACCACATAAAATAAGTAGAACTAATAGGCTTGCTGATTAAACAAAGGAGAGAAAGAGAAGATAAAACCACAAAACTACAGTTCATAAATCTGAAATTTCAAAAACAAAGGAGGAAAAGAAGAGGAAACATATAGAAGAGGAAAAAAATAAATCCGTGGAAGGGGATAAGCAAAAGAAAATACAATTTACAAGCACAAAAAGAAGAAGAAGAAAAGAAGAAAGAAACAAAAATACTAAAATGATAGGCGAGGAAGAAAGATAGAAAAAAATTGGAAGATACGGAAAGAAAAAAGAAAGAGGAAATAGAAAAGAAAATGAAGGAACAAGAGGAAACAAAGAATAAGGAAAAAGAAGAGGCGAAAGGAAGCGAAAGAAGAGAAGAAGAAAAAGGAGAGAGAAGAAAAGAAAAAGAAGAAAAGGAGAAGGAAGAAAAAGCAAAGAGAGAAAAAGAATAAAAGAAAGATTAGAAAAATAAGAGATAAAGAAAAATAAGAAAGAATAAATATGAAAAAAAGGAAAAAGAAGAGAAAGATAAGAAGGAAAAGGAAGATAGGGAAAAGAAGAGAAATCTAAGAAGGAGAAAGAAGAAAGAGAAAAGAAAGAAAAAGAAGAACAAAAGAAGAAGGATCAAAAAGAGGAGGGAAAAGAAATACAGACAACATCCTCCTCTACCGAAACATCTACAAGTATGGTAACATGAGAAGAACCTCATGACTATTTTGCCAAAATAAAACAAGCATTGCAACGAGAGAAAAGTAACATTCAATACAACAGATGGGTTGTGGAAAAATCTACAGAAGGATACAAGGTGCACTTAGATAAACTATCTCCTTTGCAAAAGACAACTTGTGGTCAAATTTTAGAATAGAGTGTGAAATAGGATTGGATGCAATAATGTGTAGAGCTAGAAGAAACTATTCAGGAAATTTTATTTTCCATCCAAATAGAAAAACTCCACATCACCACCACTAATCCTAAACTACAAATGGAAGTGGCTACAACCAAAGAAGTGAATGGAATGTTATAAGAAGGAAAAGTAAATCTTGAAGAAAAAATGAAAAATCCAAGAAAATGCAAAGAGATGAAAGGAACGATAACCAGATCGTACCAAGCCAAGAACACAGATGCTAATCAAACACCACGATCAATAAGATGAAAGAAATTCACCAGAATAACTTTACATAAAACCTTTGCAAATAAATGAGCAGCAATATCATATATTATTATGGAACTCAATGCAATACATTGAGAATGGGCCTTGCTTAAATAGGCAAGGAATAACAATCTAAGAACCAGTCAAGGTCGTAGATCAAGCCATAAATCATAGAAAGAACTAGTCATCAAAGAACTAGTCAAGTCCATAGATTTATGAGAGAACCTACATCAAGGATCTAGTCAATACCATAGATCTAGGAAAGAACTATACCTAACAACTAGATAATATCTCCTAATATCTAAATAAATAAAAAGAAATATCCACACACATAAGTGGGTGAGGATAAATACAATAAAGGTAAATAATGTACCTAGGTGAACATAAGCTAAGGTAAATACCTACTCTAACAAGAGAAGAATACAAAAAAATCCTCAAACCCCGTAGTCTATGAAATTAGAAAAAAGGACAAAAATGCAAGCAACAATAATTAAGTTAGAGGAAAAATTACAAAATGAGGTTGCCTATTATACATACACCATTGGTTGGACTATCAAAAGTCAAGCAAAAAGCGAGCTCGATGTTGGAGCAAGAAATTCATATAGAGTCCACAACATATGATATCAATAAAGACAAGGATGGTTCACAAAGAAGGAATATAGCTGAATTAACTAAAAACTATAAAACACAAAAAAGGGTGTAGAATGAAAAGATACTAGATATGCATGAATGCAACACACCACTTGATAGAGTGATGATTTGAATGAAGCAAGAGCTAAAAATGCCCACCACAAATGGATTCAAGTACAAGAAAATCACCACCATCCTATATTATCTAGTTAATCTAGGAAAATACATAACTACAAGAGTGGACCAAACAGATAGAGGCACATATACAATTATGGTATAATATTGAGAGGAACATCATACCATAAGTCACTAAGTACATCCCCGCAACCACACTACAAAGAAGAACAGGAGGCAAGGCATCCCACATACCCAACCAAGCGATTCAAGTGAAGGAAGCTTTCCTTATGCCAGATGTCTAAGTTCCTAGGTGGTTGATACATTTACCCTCCCAAAATTGGTGTCCCATAAATCCAGTCAGGCAAGTTGAGAGATGGAATTCTTCCTTATGCCGGATGTCTAAGTTTTGGTGTTTGATGCCTATATAATATAGGTTTTTGAAGAATTTTATTTCGAGTAAATCACACGGTTCTTCATCCAGGTTGTCGCCTCTTGAGGACGAGAAAAAGTTTAAGTTCGGGGATGATGTTGATAGGGTTCTTCATCAAATTTTGAATAATCCGCGAGGGAAAAAGAAAAGACACGAGATAAAGAACGGCCGTAGATAAAGGAAGAAGTCTGCAGGGTAGAAGGAAGAAGACGCATCTAACTATAGAAATCCACACATAACTAAAGAAAGCCATAGAAGACTAGGAAGCTACAAAATATAGGAAAAATCTGCATTATACTCTAGGAAGCTATGGAAGCGGATATGATGTCGCAGAATGAAGACAAACCAAACCAATACGAGACAGGATGCCAATAGAGGCAAAAATAAAAGAAACAACTTTTGGATATTTTTCATTTTGTATATTTATTGTAATTAATCCATTATATATGTGTGCATCACAAGAATAGAATATGTGAGTGCCTTATTGAGAGAATTGTATTAGAAGTGAATTATATGAGATAAAATGAAAAGGATATGAATGTATTTGAGATTGGTGTAATGATTTATAAGAAATAAATAAAAAGTGGAGTTTGGGATGAATTCTATTATCTAAATTCTATTTTTTTCATTAGTTTAGATCAATTTACTTTTATTGCATACATCCTCAACAAAAGGTCGAATGACCTATATCCCACACTATTGTCAGGTTTTCAGGTCAAAAACAACAAAATATATAGTTGTTGAACTTGCATTGCACAATTTTGGTGTTTTTGATTGTAAATGTAGTGAATGCGCTAGCATTTGCAGCTCATGCTTGTGCATTTATAATGGATGTGAGAGATTTTTTTCCTTTTAGTGGCTCTACCATGAATCAATGATTTGACACAAGGTAATGGTGAGTCTAGTTTATTGCATACCCTATATGTTGTGGTGATTTTGTGTTGGTTTGGTGAGTTTGTGCTAATTTGTAGATATTTTTCTGACTTTAGTGATTTTATAGTATTTCAAGTATCGGATATTATTTTTTATTAGTTGTGCATTAATTTGTACTTATTTTGTTGGGTTTAGATAAGGAATAATGTTTATGTTTGATTTTGGTGATTACAAATACATTTATATGTCCTATAGGCCCATGAGAGGTGGTCTACAATATTGAGGCACACACACTAGACTTTACAAATTATGAGAAAGGGGTTTTAGAGGAAGTGGAATTAATATATGTAGCATGGATTCCCACCATATGAGAATAAATGTACCTTCAAACATCCTTGGATGAGTGATGATAATTCAATACCAACACCTTTCAAATCCCGAAAAGGGAGATTATAGTACATTCGAGGATGTGTATAGGATTCTAAGTACTTGATTATTGGGGACCCCGCACATTGGGATGGGTTTGACCAATATTAATAACTTATTAGAGCCATGAGATGAGATGAGTTTCCTCACTATGGGCTATCACTATATTTGGAATATTTTGTATGCAAGGACATGATAAATGACTTACTTGAAGATAATTTGATTCGATAAATAAATACGAGATAAGAAATGCTTTGTATAATCTTTAAGATAAACATAAATAAAGAAACGACATATAAAAATATTTCATTACACAAGATATATCTTGGGAAACCATTTTCATGAAAAAATCAATGTTGAACTTATCTCCTTATTGTATTAACTCAACCATTTTACCATACAATAATATACTTATTAGTTTTACTCTATCCTAATGCATGTCCAATTATATGAAATTTTATCACTTGGTAACCATCACGGTGGTGTTAAAAAGAAATGGGTACTAAAACCATGGGCTAAGAATACAAACCATAATGGCTCCCCATAAACATGATTTATCTAACTATTCATAATGCCATAGGTTAAACCTACTATATGGGCCCAAAATACTATAAATGAGACTCCTTAGTTGTGTCGGGATGTACAATCTAGAAAAGTTAAGTCATGGAAAATATATAACACAATTACAACAATGCCTATGGTTTTGATGGAACTTGTTAATGGTCGATTACAACCCATCAATTTTGGGTGATACTTTTTCCATTGGATATGTAGGTATGATACTTTTTCAATTGGTTATGCATATATGATACTTTTTCAATTGTCTATGCAGAGCATCCGCATGGGTGCCACATATACTTGCTTATTTATATAAGGATATTCACTTTGTGGCTCGCATATATAGGTGTAATATTGGACATGACATGCTCCTCAACATTGGTGTGGGAACATATAGTCATTATTCCACAAGGTGTACCCTAGCTTTGGGTTTCCCATCTAATTCTAACACATTAGAGGAAATCGATCGCTGAAAAAAGTTTCGTGGTACATGAATTGAAATTGGATGGCTAACATTGAGGACATATGGTTTGCCACATGGGATGCATCTAGATGACTGCATGGGATAAATTTGGATGTATGTGTGGAAGTATCATTGACATATCCTTTGCATTTTAGACAAACGAGTTGAGACAACACAAAGTGTTATTATCAAGGAAATGTTGAGGCGAAAATTACAACCAATGGGGTGGGGCCGGTCAAGTCAATGGGCCGTAATGTGTAGGCATGTTTCCCTCCATTCAACATTGGGTACCAGGGATATGGATTATTTCCTTATACCCGAGAATCATTTTTTTCTAGAAGGGAAGGGGGCTTGATTGATTTTTTTGGAGCATCATTTGGCGAGAATCATCATTTCGTTCTTTTTATTACAAAGGGGGTTGGACATGATTTGATTCCAAGGACCAGGATAATTTTAGCGGCGAATATTCGTAATATGGTGAAAATTTCATTTTAGGAAAATTTGAAAAGGTGAATTATTCGGAGTGGGTCGGTGTCTGTCCTCGCTACTAAAATATATAGTATATTTTTTTTGGGGGGTCGGCTTCACCTTCATTTGAAAACATCTCCTATAAAAACCTAGGTGATTTACCGGGTAGTATACCTCAAGTAGCTTACCAAATTACCAATACTGTGAAATTTGAACTCGCATACCCTTAAGCACCAGAGATTCAGATTACTATTAGCCTGTGATTGTTCATTGTGGAAACGTGATAGGGACATTGTTGACACATGAAAAAGAGTTATTGCGAGAAGCGTGAAAAGGATAGTGTTGAAGCGCGTGACAAGGGCAAAGTTGATGCATGACAAGAGTAGTTTTGACGCACGACAAGGGCAGTGTTGACGATGACTTGGGCATAAGCACGCGATTGACGCCGACAAAGCGCAAAGGTGTTGACGCCGCGTGATAGTATATTTAGACAAAGGGATGCGCAACAAGGAATAGGTTGTTGATGCGTGACAAGTGCAGAGTTGACGGCGTGAAAAGACCTCGACAGGGGGCGTGCGACGAGACCTCGCAGGTGGATAGAGTCGCTACTTGGTTCTTTTGCTAACGTAGGAATCTCTTCAGAATAATGGAAGGTGCCAGCTCAAAGAATATGAATAACCTAAAAGTAAGTAAGAAATATCATAAATCACTCTTCAAGTATTTTGGAAACTCATGTGGATACGTAGACGCGTTGAAAATACCAACCATATAGATGCCACCACAAAGAATCAAAATACTCACTGACGTGTGGAAAGGTATTATTGAGGTGGACATGCATTCTACATGTGATCAAAGTCAAACAAATGAAACCTACGATAATATGCCGATCTTGAAGATATTTTTCCCGTTGGGGTGCAAACCGAAGTGCATCTAGATATCACAGATACAAACACTCAAAGAAAATGGAAGACAAAATCAAATTCAAACTCGGTCCAAGAAAGAGGAAACCAGGTGATTGTGATATTGCTCAAAATTCTACTCAAAAAAGTAAAGCATTGAAAACGAACAAGAATATGTGGACCATTGGCGGGACATACAAGTTTGATTGGGCAAAAATTTCTGCTTATTGAACTCCAGTACAATCATCTAATTATGAAGAGATCCCATCTGAATGTACATGTACAATATGTATGTGGAAATTAGGAAAGCAACAAAAATGCAACTGAAGTCTGACAATATAGAAAAACATTGTGGAAAACAATATTTGATCAGAGGGGCGGATGGCCGGAAAATCAAAACACACAGTGGAAAACTGAAAAATAATGCATGCATGTTAGATACGCAGATGGGATTATGAGGTGGAGCGAGAAAAAACACAGACATCCGTTCGAAAAGGGAGGAACGATCACATCACATATTGGTAAGATGAAAGAAACAAATCTACATGCAAAATTCATACAATTCTCTACTCTTTTTCAAATACTAAAAAAAGGAAGAGTGATTTCGGATTTCCTCGATTTCAAAGTTTTGTATCAATTTAACGGAATGCTGAATGTACCTCAGTCTCATTGGTCCAGAAAGTAGTGGATGGGAAATGGAAAATGCCTCTCTATGATAGAGAAGGAAGATTTGAAAGAGAATGTAAAAAAGTAAACTTTATCTCTCTTTCAATTGATGAAGTGACAACAATCGACAACACTGCATGGGTATGTATCCACGTCTATACTTTAGAAAATCATATAAGGACACCTCATCTGTTGGGTGTTATGAAAATGGTTGAAAACTGTAATGCTGAAAACCTACATAAAATAGTTGTTTCTCATTTGAAAGATATTGCTGGAATGACTGATTATGAAATTGCTACAAAGTTGGTATGCGTTGGAGTAGATGGTGCATCTGTCATGCAGGGTCACCAACAGGGCTATGTGTTAGATTACAAACAATAGTGGCCCCATATATGCTACCAATTCACTGTATGGATCACAGAATGAATTTAGCATATAAAATGGTAAGCAACCACGAAAATGTTGCTAAATTAGAAGACCTTATAAGAGAACTTCATGCCTATATGTCAAGCAACCCAAAGCGATTTCTCGAGTTCCAAAAATTTGCAATTGGAATTACAGATGGCAAAAAACTTCTCAAGGATGTGGAGACTAGATGGATCTCTTTGTATGAACCTGCATGCAGAGTTCGTGAGGAGTATCCTTCATTGGTTGGTTTCATGCACAAATACCGTCATGAAGTTGATAGGGCAAGGGACTTGTTGTTCTGTTTAACTGATTTTGAGACATTACTTACATTGGTTGGTATTCTTCCAATGTTAAAGGAGATCAATACACTGATGAAGCATGCACAGGGCAGATTAATCTATATTGTGGATTTTATACGGATGAGAAAAATGGTATGTCAAAGTCTTGATATATTGTACTATTCCCAAGATAGTTTTGATGCACCTATTTTTGAGAATTGGAAAGCTTTATTAGATCTTAAAAATCCTAACACCTTTTTGAGATTTAATATCCATGATCACCTCTGCATCACTGTTAATGGGAGGGAAATACCACTACACATTTTGCAAAAACGTCAAGATATTACAGGATCGGAACGAGAAGATGTTCCCGTGACACGTAATTTGTTTGAGTCTGTTATAGTTGAAACAAGAATAAAGCTTAAAAAATTTCAGAAACCTTGTCATTAGAAATTAGGGAACATTTCTGTAAAGATAAAATTTTGGAAGCCATGGGTGTGATGAATCCTAATTTTTGGAATACTGAAGGTGGCCGTGTAGACTTTGTCAGAAAGCATTTCCATAAATCAATGGGTACAATAATGGAACAATTTACAAAGACTTCAGAGCTCAAGGGTATGGAAATCAAAGGTATCTTGAATGCTTTGAGTTATTAAAGTTTCATCAACAAATTTTGCAACAACAATGAGGAACCAATATAAGAATTTAGATCAACCTTAAAGTGGTGCTATTACAAGGTCAATTTGTGGCGAGAATCTATCAAAGTTCTATCTTACAATAAGATATCGGTGAAAATTTTAGATTATATGAGTTATGCCAAACAATGATTTTGGGGTCTGTGGAGGATGAAAGGGTTTTCAATGCATTGTCATTTATCAAATCAAAACTAAGAAACAAGTTGGATAAAAATATGGAAAGTTGCATGAGGTGTTATGTTTCTCGATACTCCATCGAAACCTTTCCGTTCGGCAGAGCAATTGCGCATTGAATTCCTTTGCGAAAGAAGAGGTGTGAATAATACAGCTACAAGTACAAATATTCCCAACCTTGAGAGTGTAATTGGCTCATCGTCACATTCTATAGAAGACAACATCGATTTTGATGAAGCTATTGATAATGGATTGTTTCAACTTTAAATAGGTATCTTCTTTATCTTTATCTTTATCATTAAAGATGTTGCAGGTCTATATATTTAAATTTATTTAACTACAATCTTTTTATTGGTCCTTCTCCGTTTGAAAATTTTAGGCAATTCACACATCTATCTACTAATCCATTTCTCGTGTTGGGTTTTCTTAAAACACGTATCTAGCACATTACCAAAGGGCAAGTTGATGATTTCAACTTTAAGGAGGTATCTTTCTCCCCTTAATCTTATTGTTTGTTACTATTCATTTTTTCAGCTCTTGTTATCATTAAATATGTTACATGTCTATGTATTTACATTTATTTAAATACAATCTTTTTATTTTTTGAAAACGTGGGTTGAGATCGATTCGAGGAAGTCACATTTCTGACCGACAATGTCGTGCAACTCACCCATCTATCTACTAATCCATTTTTGTGTTAAATTTTTTTAAGACAAAGATCTAGCACATTACCGGTGATGATTTCAATTTTGAATAGGTATCTTCTTCAACTTAATCTTATTGTTTGTTACTTTACATTTTTTCAGCTCTTGTTATCATTAAAGATGTTACAGGTCTAATTCTATATATTTACATTTATTTAAAGATGTTGCTGGTCTATATATTTAAAGATGTTGCTGGTACTTCTCAGGACTGACAATGTTAGGCAACTCACCCCTCTATCTACAATGTTAGGCAAAACAAAGATCTAGCACGTTACCATTGCTGATTTCACATCAATCTAATACACAAGAGGTAAGTTAAACCCTATCATATTTGTAATTATGTTTAATTTCTTACCAGTGATGATTCTTTCTTGATTTCTTAAAATTATGTTTAATTTATTTTTTATATGTGCAAAATCCTTTGATATTTTTTTAACTGTGGGATAAACAATACATTATACAATTTTAAATATACGTCCACATAAAATTCCTCATCATCCATATATATCATATCATCACCATATCATTATCATAATCCTGAGTCTTGACACTACAATTATTATTAAAACAATTATTTATCTAATTTAAATTTATTAAAACAATTCCATGTTTTTAAAACAATTCATAATCATATCATTACAATTATATATAATTCATGATAATCACCATCTAATGCAATCAAAATTAAAGATTGTATATAAATCCATATAATTAAATTCAAATACCATACTCAATATTAGAAGTTTTCAAACTCAATATTTAAAGTTTCCACAATAATAAAAGTTTCAAGTTTTCAACCCTCTTTTTCTTTATCCATTTCTACTCCTCTCTGCTCCTTTCCCCAACGGCTTCTTCCACTTTGTGGCTATACACCTTTCCCCAACATGCAGTAAATAACCCCCGAACTTATAAGATCTTCTAGGCAAAGCCACCTTGTCCAGATTTTTAAAATTCTTTCTTCTTGATTTGTCACATCTCCATGCGATAGCAAATTTGGATCAGCTGCTGCCTTAGCTTTGAATAATATTTCAGGGTTGAAGCCGTGCTCTTTAATTATCCGCTTTAGTGTATTGTTTTGTTTGTTAACCAAAACAATATTTTGCTTCAAATTTTTTTTGTGGATAAACTGTTCTTCGTTGTTTCCAAGTGAACTTGCAATACCTTCACCCGAATCTTCAAATTTTCATATTTCAACCGCACAAAAAAGTAATGTCAATTCAAAATATTACTAAAAATGAAAATTTCAAATTAACAAGAATGATTGTTTGAAAGTGATAGTACTTTGAACCGCTCTATCTCTTTCGGCATTTGCAATCAAGCTACCAAATCCTTGTCCTTGGACCATTTGTTAAAATTTGCTGGCCTTGGCACTAATATTTTCCAATTTGTTTAACGACTTATATAAAATATCATCTTTATAGTTGTTGTTATACGTGATGTCCCACTTCTTGCTTGGGTAAGTAAGGAATCCATCTTCACGTGTTGATTCTCGACAGCAGCGTATAAACTATCCCTTTGCCAATAATTTTCATAACGACTAATAATCTCATTGATAAGAACTTTAGCCCTTCTCTCCCATTCTATAAGTTGATTGATATGAGGTAGAATAAACTCACTGACATGGGATTGACAATCATAACCAATTAAGTTCTCCAAAGGAAAAGGTAGCAACTGTTCACTATCTAAATCTGATGAAGATGATCTTGCTGGAGAAGTATGGGGGCTTTCAACAAGATCAACTACTACTTTTTTCCTCGCCTTTGGGTGGGCTGATCCTGTTTGTGATAAAATTAATCAAGATTTAGATAAATAAATTTAAATCAAAATGTAATTCAAAATTGTAAAGCATATTTAAATTGAAATTTGAAGTATACCCGTTGGCTTTGAATCATCTCGTGAGTATTGAAAAAACCGGTTGGGTCATTGCTATCAATGCCCAAATAATCTTCATCAAAATTTATATTGTTCAAAACGATATGCCCATTGACCGGGCAAGCCACCAAGTGAGAGAGTTGGAATTCGAAAGGAGGAGGCAATGTTTAGTGTCCCACTAGGGGCCGGAGCAAGTGGCATGCATTTACCAATGTTATTTTTCACTTGTTCTCCGGTTGGTATTTTAAAAATTATTGGTTGAGTGGGTGTTGGTGCCGCAGTTTGATCAGGACTAACATATGCTGAAAAGTACAAGAAAAAAATGAAAAAAAAGGAAAACAATTCAAAAAGGCAAAAACTACAAAATTAAACGTACTATCGAAAAGTTGTACCTTGTTGTCAAGGGGTAGTTTTTCGCGGTGCTAAGGGTGGCCTTGTAGGAGTTATATTCAGTGTTTGTTTAGAAGATACGAATGCATGCGACTGTATGGAGTGAGTTGGGGAAGAAGGTTGAGTTTCCAAAACAAGTGTATGTTCCAAAGTCCCTGCAATGTCATCAACATTAAATGTTGTCAATTCATTTGGTTAAAATTTAAATTGAAAAATAAATATGCAAATTTGGAATTTGTAAATAATATATGAGAAGGTATTACTTCTCTGGCATTTAACGAGTTCAAACTGTTGAGGGTTTGGAGAGGAGTGAGCTTCCATTTCAGATTGGGATTCCCGAAGCCTCAGCGTGTTGTTGGCCTCTTCCTCTCGATAACACCTTTTTTCGGGAAGGGCTTCAATAAATCTTCTCTGCAAAACATTAAAATTTAAGTGTTAATAACTATGCAGTGTAATGTTGAAAATTGAAATACAAACTAAATAGTTTATACCTGTTGTTCTTCAAATGGAATTGACAACTTCACCAACTCCTCATCAGTGCAAGTAGGAATTTTTTTATCTTTTAAATTTAAAATTGCCTCATAATAAAGGCCGAGGAGATAGTTTTTGAATAAATGACGTGTTTTTTTACGAAAGTTTTGAATTTGTTAGTCGAGTTCTTATTTTTTTGATAGATAGGTGCACCAATCAAATTTTTGTTTTGAGATAGTGACAACTATGTATGCAATGGCCGATTTGGTATATCTCATTTGGCGACCTGCAAAACAATTACTCGATTGAAAAAATGAAATAATCGCAATGATAAAGTGGTGTCCAATTGATTGCATATCCACACCACGCCTGGATTTATTGACATGGGTTGCAAATGGCAAACAAAGTGAAAATACTATAAAATTATAACACCAAATTGTATCGTAATAAAAAAAAGAATAAAAATATGAATTAAAACCAATCATACTTATAATCAACATGGAAACGAATGTTGATTCAAGAAATTTCTTGTCTTGTTCCATGAGTGTTGCCTTGGTTGTAACAATTGGTAAATTTCTGAATGGAAGGCCTGTAAACCAATGGATGTCATTTGCTTCGATACTGAATTGGAACATTCGGCCATCATTCAGAGTCACATAAAAAAGGTCGTCCTTTGAATTGTAGGACGACAGAAGGTAATTCAAAATATTCGTATCTGTTTCGAAATGGGGCATATTAACGAGCCCTGTAAACTCACACGCATCCATCAAATATTTATATTCGAAAGACATCTTTAAAACAGTATGGATGTGAGGGCACAAGGGATTCCTGTAGATGATCTTGGCCATGGATTGGATTGGATTCTCTTCTTGATTTTTTTCCTGAGCTTGTAGTTGGGAAGCATGTGAAGTCGACATTATAGTTGTGCTTGCATCTTTGACAATGAGGGAGATCTGCAAAAAATCAAGAGCCGGAAAGTGTAAATGAGAAAATGACCGGTTGGAGGGTATTTATAGGCTAAATCACGCATCAATGGCTTCGATTGACGACGCCAATGGCCTTAGGCCGCGCTCGTCAATGGCTCCAGATTGACGCATGTCAATCGATTCTATTGATGTGTGACAATCGAGTACATTGACACACGCCAATCGAAGCCATTGATGATGCGAATAACAAAGTCTATTGACCCGTGTCAATAGAGCTGCGATCTTGCGCGCTAACTTAAGGCCGCAATGACGTGCATCAATGGATTCGATTGACATATGTCAATGTACTCGCTTATCACGTGTCAATAGACTCGGTTGACGCACGTCAATTAGATCCATTGACGCTGCGTGCGGCTAAGGCCATTGGCGCTGCGTCGACAACTTAAGCCATTGATGCACGCCAACCGGCCCGATTTATTGATGCGCATCAATAGGCTCTATTGATGCATGTCAATAGGCTCGATTGGCGTGTCAATAGATTCGATTGGCGACGCATGTTAATGTACTCGATTGTCACGCGTTTCAAAGCATAGGCCATTGACATTCCCTTGATGGGCATCAAGAATGATTATTGACGCGTCTTATTATCACGCGTCAATGAAGCAACTAGGTCTTCAACGCATATTTCTCCAGCTCGAAAAAATAGGGCAAAAATTTAGTTTTGGAATACTGTCAAATTCACCTTTCACTGAAACTGGTTCTGGGGATATTCGCCAGGTATTTTCCACCTACAATTTTATAGAGGTGTCTTAAAATGAACCCTTTCAAGGACCCCCTAGGAAAAGGAGAAGAGGGACGAATCGGAAATCCTATGTTTTTTTGGATGTTGGGTGATGGCTCTGTAATGAAATAAAGAAGTGGTGGAAGAAACATCACCCAAATGAGCTATTCACTTTAAAATATATCGATCTAACATACATGATACGAGCCATTCCGGTGAATGCTACGAGATAATATCTATTACACTCTCCTTGTGTAGACACTAAAAAATCGCACACCTCATTCTCACACGGATAATCGAATGATATTCCCCTCTGCATACCATTTTATGAATTAAGTCATTCAAATTTTGTTTTCACATCATTACGACCTCCATCATCACTACCACCACACCCCTTTTAATTAATTAATTTACCCCACATGTCCTAATGTCATATTACCCTTCTCATTAATTAATTAAATAAATTAACTAGATAATCTACTCCACCCTCACACCTCGTCATGACAACTCACCTTAAATCACTAGTTATAACTAGTCTAAATAATCAAACTTCTACAAATATTACCCTAACCACTCTAAATTATCCCTATAACCACTTCTCACTTCTCACTAGTTAGGACTAGATTAATTTAGGAAACCTTCCATTTATACCTCATGTATCCTAACTACCCCTATCCACCTCTAAAACCTCACACTTGACCTCTCTAATTTATCTAACCATAATTCCCCTAAATGCCCCGCACCTAAGTTCAAAATAAAAGGTTTATCATTTCGTATCTCACCCTAGCTCTAAATAATTGAAAAAAAAATGATTCCCTCAAACACTCGCGTCTATAAATACCAAGCTTTATACCTCTCTTCGGGACCATCCGGGTGAGTCGGGAACATCATCAATCTTTCTCAAGCATTACCAGGTTTCCTTATTGTCATCTTGCATTCATTTAGATCTCACTCGCATCCATCAAGCTTTGCATAAGCTATTTAAGAGCTCATTCATCATCCCAACACAACCACAATTGGCCTATTATCACCTCTCACCATTTAAAGGTTTATCACTATCCCTTTAACTTTGTTTTCATCTTGAAACAAGCTTAACGAGATCATTGTTTACCCTATATCAAATTTAATGGATCATAGCTCATTTTATTAAATAGTCAAATCATTCATTTTAATAGCTTGTTAGTATTTCTCGAATTTCTGCGATTAGCCTTGATTTCCTACAATTTTTGTGATTTCTATCTCCTTAGTAATCAATTTTCATTAGAAGTTGTTATCAATTACTTTATGCTTTTTTGTTACTAATATTTGTGCCAAGAATGGATCTTGTAGATGGCCATAGGAGGAATTAATCATCCAATCACCAACATTAATTTTCTACCGATCGTCCAACACCCTTTTCACCGAGATCAATCTGACAACCTACTACTTGACCTAGAGCTATTTTCATCCATGCAGCCCCCATTGATCACCTAGAAACCATCTTCACATCTACCCAAAAATTTGAGAAGCCACTAAAGAATTTTGGGAAGCATACTACGAAGTACAATGAATCCAAGTTGATCTTGCATGGTTCGAGTATTAGTACGAGATAGGACTAGACATACCTAAGGACACAAACACCGCATCCAAGTCAGAGATCAAAAGTGAGATTATCCTTGTGGATTATTATTCTAACTTTTCTCGCTAATAAAACATAGAAGAGGATATTTCTAATTTCTTCATAGATGATGATTACATCAAAGAACCCGACTCATACTTAAATGAGGATGATGACTTAGTTTGTTCAGTGGCTCTAACTTCTTTTCTAAGAATTTAGATATTGACATAGATTCTGACTTTGGATTCTAGACTTGTTACTTTTTCATATCATTATCATCATATGATGTAGGTAATAAAATAAATAAGTGATAATACATTTTATCACATTTTTATATCTCATATTGTACTCCATTCTCATAAATAAAGCTTAAATGTTTTTAAAAAGTGGGTTGACATCCACGTAAGGAAGTCCTTTGACATATGGGAACTGGCCTTTTCCAGGAAACTTGGCTACCTATTTTACTAATTCCATTTTGTGCAGTGTCTTTGATTTGTAGGTTTAATTATAGGGAAAAGAGCTTAATTCATTTGTCATAGAGTGAAAAATAATCAAACACCTATCACATCCCACGGGTACCTTAGAAACCCTACCATATTTGAGGTTGAGTCGGTTTTTCCCTATTGTAATATCAAACCAAACCATAAGGTAAAATTGTCATCAACATTCGGAACACACTGGTGGAACCTTTTTCCCTTGTTTTTCTGTTTCATTTCAATCAATAAAATACTAACTATTTTCACTGTAATAATCACTTACAATTAGCCTAATCACACGTGTTTGGGCCAATCACTTCGCGTTTTATCCGTGCGTTTTTCTTATAACATCACATTTTTCTTTTCAATTTTTGGATTTCTATTTTCTATTTCTTCTAATCTGGTTACAAGTTACTATTTCTAAAATCTTCATTTGCTAGATTTGTTGCTTTCTTGCTTCGCAAAAAAGTTCTAAAGTCTAAAAAAAAAAGGAGCACTCTCACGGTAAGTCCTAAAACCTTCGGTTTGCTTTCAATTTTGCATTTTTGTTTGATTTCCCTCATTGAAATAAAACATTTTTTGGGTCTTAAAACGAACCATTTCATACTTCTTGATCATCTAACTTTAATTAGGATAAAAATTTGTTGCATTCACTTATCCTCCCCACACACAACCAAACCACTTTTAAATAAAAATTCATTCAAAACAACTCCCACCCAGGTGAAACTGATTGGGATTTCATCACCCAATAGGGAAGCCAACTCAATGTTCTAGCCAAGTATAATCTCATATCTATCAGTATATTTTGGCTTAGCACTCGACTCCCTTATCACGGGGGGACATGTGAAGTGAGGGGTAGGCACCAATATACATGCCTGTGCTCAACAGCAATACAAAGTTGGTCCTCACATACCTTCGGTATATCGAGGACTCGCCTTTAAAAATGATTGAAACTAACCATAGCTTACCATTTCCTAGGACCCTCGTTATCCATCTTACACATTTCATAATTAATCAAGATAAATACAAAACAACATGTTGCTTGCATTTGCTTGTTGTTTGTAAATCAACCCGTTTAGTTATTTCTCATTTTCTAGGTGTTTTTTTTTTTTACCATGGTACTTACTAAACAACAAGCTCATAACCAAAATTCTGAAAACATGTCTACTCCACCACCTACATTTCAACAACATGTCCCATTCTATATTACACCACTCCATGTTGTACATTCGACACCAACACAACAACAAATCCCATATTATCAAACTATTACATCCAATCCCTTTTCTAACACCCAACAGACTTGGAATGAATCAAGGGCCAACTATAACGAAGAAATGGGACAACAACTCTTTCATTCCCACATCAATATCATGGTAAAATATTTCATACATCTAGATTACAAGAAACAGGACACCCCTTTTCTCCTACTCCTCAGTCAAAAGCATTCAAACCTCCCTTCTACAATAGGGAGACCTGTCTTTGAAGAAATGTTAGATTCAAAACCTATTTCTCTCAATGCCTATCTAGTAGCTAGAAATGTTCAAATGCAACCATTCACACCTCAACCCATTCCATACACTTACAATCCTTCATCTTCCATTGCACATCTCATTGATCAAAATCAAGACCCCATCGTTCAACAATTGTTCCCATACACTTCAAATCAATCTGAAACACCAAACAATAGTCAACCCAAGATATCTTCCATCCCTACTAACCCATTTGAAACACTGAATGAACAATCTTCCATCAATCAATTTGATACATCTGAGGTCTCTACAATCCCTTTTTATGACCTTCACATGATTTCATCACAAAACTGATGTGAAATTGATAGCTTAACTAATCTAAATAAGAAACAATTACATTATAAAATGGAAGAAAGCAATAAGAGACATGAAACAAAGTTGCAAAGATCATATTATAACAAAAACACTATATTATTGATTGAATAATGATTGAGAAAATTACAAAGAGTGTAAGCTTACAATATATAGGAGAATGATATCCTTAATATAAGGATTCAAACCCAATCTTCAATCCCACAATATACTCACATATCTCTCCTATAATCACTCACCACTATTCTCTCACATATCCCACCAATATCTCCACACACAATTATCTACGTGAGTTGTTCTCACAACTCACTATTACAATAATCTATATGAGTTGTTTATTACAACTCATTTACATTTATTTATACTCTCACACTATATTATTAATATGAGTTATATTAACTCAATATTAATAACTTACAAATTAACTAATATCACTCAAACTTACTAATGTAATATATGAATATTACATTTTACAAATAATAATGTGAGCACTAATCCTAAGATTATTCCTAACAAAAACACATCTTCCCAACGTCTACATCCTCACCAAGCCCTTATACAAGTTCCAGGTCCTCCCCTACTAGCGATCTGCTACTTCCTCGTCTACCCCTCCGGAATCCTAATAGGTACAAATGCCTCCATTGAATTTTGTTGCATTTTCTCTTTGTTGTATCATCCCAATTAGGTTACTAGTCCAATTCAAAACATCACCATGTCCATCCCTACAACAACCACACCACGATCAATACCAATGTCATTGCTAGCACTCACCTTGTTTGAATACATACCACAACCATCTTAACCACCGATCTCCATGCATGATCTACAACCCTAAAAACATCCCATAATACAATATTCTCAACAAAGCATTCCGTAACAGAGAACCATCCTCTATCACCTCTAGTTTTTCCTTCCAACAGTCACTCATATATTCATAACCACTCACACATACATCGATGCCATTACAATACTAGTACATACAAACCTCACAACCTATAGCCTCCCAACAAGGTTTCTCATCTCATCAAAACATCCCACAATAGAACATCCCTTATCATCAAAGTATCCCTCAACAAAATATTCCTTATCAACAAAATATACCATAGCAAAACATACCTCAAAGATAACATACATCAACAATACGTACCTCAAAAAACTTTCCTCAATATAACATCCTGCAATGAGATCATACCCTTACCAATAAAATGTTCCTTAAAAGAACGTTCCTAAAAAATATTCCCTACCAACAAGGCATTCCTCAATAGTATCAGACATACTCATAACCTAGACAATCTTTATTTCAACTCGCCTCATCCTCACAACAAAAACACAACTTTATCCTCTCCAAGTCCTCCTAAATCCGCATATCCAATTGGCTGCTTTGTGTAGTGCCCCGTCCCTCGTTCTTCTTTTTCTTCTTCAACGATGGTTTTGCTAAGCGTTTAACGTTGTTGTGCTCCTGCTGATCCTTGTTGGCTTCGCCTTTTCAATTAGCCTGTTAAGGAAAAAAATATCTTTCTCAAATTCGATAGGTGGTTTGAATGATGACTTGATGTTGTTGGGGCGTGACCAACTAGAGGGAACACCTACATAATAATAATTATTCTTTTGAATTTTCAATTCTTGCTATTATTGTCTTGGTCAAGCTTGTATGTTGGTCCTTGTCAATGTGATTAATAAGTAGTATTAAGTTGTAATAATTATAGTAATAATATTATTATTTTAAGTATCGATCGATGATAACTTCATTATCCGATCGTCGATTTGTTATAAACTTTGTTGTTAACTATCGATAAGTGATTTTATTGTTAGATCGGTCACTTCACGGATCGATCCTCGATTCACGCAAGAGGAGGGTATCATGTTGCGATGTTGTGGTTGGTCCTTGTCTTGCGTTTGTTTTCAAAACTCCTCTCTAGTTCCTCCTTGGTCGACTAGGCTTGCTTGCGTACTCATTTTATTTTTCATTTTAAAGGTGAAATAATATTGCTACCACCTGAAGCCAACCAAGTCTCCTCTCGTATTATATATATATATATAAATGAGAAGAATGGATTTAAAATAAAATTAAAATAAGAAATAGAAGCATGATTAAAAAAATGGGGGGAGATGAGGCGTTTTAGGGTTCTTTATCCTTGTTGAGTTTTTTTTTTTAAATAAAGGAATTAAAATTAAAAAGCCGTGAAAATTGGGGCGGTTAGGGAAAAGAGGTGCTTGGGCTCCTTGCATCTATTTTTTTGTTCCTTTTTCCTTTTTGTTTGCTTGTGGACAGAGCAACCGCCGCCGCCATGTAGCAAAGGAGCTCTGAACCTATTCTACGCATACACCAGAGGTCAAAGGAAGCGTAAGAGATAGGAGAGTTTTCTGATGCTATTGTTGGAAATAGTTTGACAACCATGCATGCAAAACGTGGAAGCATTTATGTAGCACATGAATTATTTGACTGAAATCCTCAAACCAATGTGCGTGAGGGCATTTTTTTTTTGTTCGAGAGAAATGCCTCGCTAGATGTCATCTCATGGAATGCTTTGGCTGCGGCCTATGCCAGCATTCTCCCAACCTTGTGTCAAACTCGAACCCCTAAACTTACGTGGGCATTTTTCTAGTTCAGATTTGAGCAAGTGGCAAAACTACACTATGTGTGGTGGTTTGACGTGTGGCAACAATTCAAGTGCACCATATTGTCTCCAAATACACACTACACTATATCATTTGTTGTTAAAATGGATCACAACAGAGTGAGAACCGATATAACCCGTATAGGTATGAATCATCTTTCATCTTTTCTGTTACAGTGCCCAATAGGGAGCGTATGGAATCTACGTAATTTTTGGCTGATTTAGAGCAATCCATTGAAAATCACCGGCCGGGCTTAAGCATGACTCCCCTTCGACATGATGAAGATGGATTTGTTGGAAAGGCATGTGAACTATTTGATAGAATGCCTCAAAGAAATGTTGTCTCATGGAATGCCATGATTGCAAGATATGCACATAATGGATTCATAGTACACATGGCATTTTTTTGCTATCCCAAACACACTGATAAGCCTCTTTACCATGGGCTTGTTACTCAGTTAGAGGCACTTGCTATTCCTTTCTTGCCACCAGAGGATTTTCCAATAGAACTGGCCACTGATTTTGACATTATTGTGGATGTTATTTTTGGGTTTTCCTTCCGTGGCTGCAAGCAAGTGAAATCAATCGGTGTGATGTCAACTCCTCGACTTCGCCTCACCAGTTCATTTCCAGGCATGGTTCACCTCCCCTCATCTTTCATAACTCTCGTATTTTAGTTTTTCATTTACAACTTAATATAATTTTAAAATATTAGGATTTTAATACAGTTAATTGTTTATTTCAACTCGTTGCAAAACAATGAAATGTTGTGTCATAACTCACGAAGTCAAAATAACTCGTTGCATTAAAACATGAACTTCCAACCTCATTCTAGTGGTGATTTAGAAAACTTCCTACCCACCTGGATCACTTCAATATTGTTTTATCGACAAGACGAAATTGACTTCCCATTAATAAAGTTGATCTTCTCCCTGTTTAAATAGTTAATTTTTGCATTTTTCGGAGACTCATTAAGTACCCTTCGTAACTCTGAAAACGAGATGTGAAGCTTCATTCGTGTACCTTGGTATGCGTGGAGTCACCTTGACCTTTGGATTGACCCCGAACAAACATATGAGATCTTTTTGATGCTCTTATAGGAGCCTGTTACCTTTTTTCTGATGGTAGTAGAAAGTCATTAAATCTAGAAAGTTGGCTTTCGTTTTGAACCGCCATTTGAAACTTGGATAGAGAAATTATTTCCCGTCTTAGAAACCTCTAGTGTTTATACTAGACAATTGCATGGAACACTCAATTTAGGGAAAAGTACTTTTCTGGATAGTTTGGCAAAGCCATTTTGTAGGCCTCAGTGTAGTTTTGTGAGTCAAACCGGACTAATTTGACTTGTCGCTCCAAAAAAATTGTCGCCGTTTGAAAATGGTTTTCTAGTTCTCGGTCGTGTCGAATCGATGAATTCTCCTTATATAGGGAACTTGTAGGAAGTGTCTCATTGCGTGCTCATCCATCGAACGCAATTATGGACGTGGTTTTTGGGCCTCGAGCTAACTTTTTGTTCATTTTCAATTGGGTCAACTACACTAGTAGTAGCCTCGAGAAAACTAGCCACCAAACACAAACCGTTCACTTTTTCCAATTCACATCAATTGCTTTATGAACTCTGGTATATACGGAACACGTAGAAAGTTGATCATGGTGTGTGTTCTCATTGAAAGATAACTTTTGGAAGCGGTTTCTTAGCCTCTCGCTGTTTTGAACGTTTTGTAGCTAGTGAGAAAATGTTAAAATAGAAAGTTGTGGGACCCTCGTAGGGTTTCCAAACCACCACTGGATACTTTTAACACATGCAAATAACTGTTTAAAACTCTATAGTGTAACTTGTGTAAAATATAACTTTTGACAAAATGGTGTTTTCTCTCTCTTCCCTTCTTTTTCTCTCTCCTGGGTTACAAAATGAAGTAAAATGAAATGTAATGAATACATGTCTCTAAACCTTTTATTTCGATTGCAAATTGTAATTAATATCATATGTAAATGGAAAACTGAAAAATGATAATTATGTTAGATTAGGGTGGATGCCATGCCAGTGAATTATCGTTGATATCATGCTCACGTGGTTTTGCGGGTGAAATAATGACGACAAAAAGGCGTTGTGTAATGCATTAATTATCATTGTAATTTATATAGTTCATGGTTAAATGAATAAATGTATAATGTAGTCTCATGTTACAGAAGGTTACTTTTGATAATTTGTTGTCATGTATGAGATGCTAGTTCCAAGGACATCTAGGAAATGTGCATTTAATCATAGGTTCATTTTGATTCATAGTACACATGGTACAAAGGGTTGATATTTATATAAGGTAAATGAATTTGAAGTAATATCTTGTAGTGCATATTTAGTGCTTAATAAATGATTAATGAGTCATCTTGTGCTTTCATACTTTGTAAATGTAATAAAGAGATTTAAATGAAACACTCTACCCTTGTTCAATATTGGAACATAACTTGTTTTCCATGTGTGATACTCCTTACCGTAGATGACATTGAAAACCGTAGAATGAACTTAAACTCTACACTCGATGGAACCTCCTAGTTTGAGTAAACAAGAACCCAAGAATGGGCTTATCGTCTAGTCAGTATGTTTAGTGACATTGTCTTAAACCTGTCTGATAGGAGTGACATAGTCAAACTTCACTTGGAGTATGTAGAGCTAACTCCTCCTTCGTAGCCTAGCGGACTACCTTGTCATCCGAAGATAGATTAAAATTAAAGTTCTTCATAGAGTGAAATCCCTGTTGGATCCAAACGACATAGATGGAGGTTGTGACTTAGTTGTTCTAGGTCTTAAACTCTTGTTAATGAACCCCTTAGCTCCGCTTAGTCAAATGGGTTACCTTGGTTCCTCTCAACATAACACCTTGGCCCTTTCTGAAGGTGGTTTAGCATAAATTTGTCCTCTTGCTTAAACCTCATTTATAGTTGAGGGGTAGACCCTTAGGTGAAGTTGGAATTGATCTAAACCTCCATTGATTTGGATGTTAACTTAGGGTTTGTGTGTACTTCTTCTAATCATTCATGTCTTTAAGAGGTTAGACAAACACTTCGTAACTCCTTGTATAAGGTAATGCCAAAAATAAGGCCATAGTGTGATGCTAAAAATAAAGCATATAAGCGTAAGAAAAAAAAACCGAAAATTGAGGTTAGGGATACTGCCACTCTTGGAGACCTTATATCTCAATTAAAAATACTCTTTTGTTTCAAAGAATATGAATTGCCTTGGTGTGTTCAACCTTTGAGAAAACAAAATACATATATAAAACAAAATGGAATTTCACAAGTCATTGAATTAGAATAACTATGGTAGGGAAATAATTGTACCATGATCGAGGAATGTTTTGTGGTAAAAAGCTATCTTGTATTTTAAATCTCCGTTAAATCCTAATATCGCTATATGGACACCAAGTCACATTCACTTGAGTGGTAAGAGTAAAAAGGTAGACATTGAATGTATGTTCGAGAAGAATATTTTTAACATAAGAGCAAGATAATTAAGTACTTTATATGCATTTGAATTAAGCCAAATAATTAAGCAAGTTATGGAAACTTTTGTAAAGAATAAGAAGTCAGCTTAAAAGGGGTGAATGATAATTTAACCACGGTATGAACTTAAGAACCTATCGGTGGAAAAACGAGAAATTTATCCTTGCACAATAATGTTCTTGGAATGTTAATCGTACTAAAATACAATTAAAGAAATGATGTGTGTGGGTTTTCCTATCCTTGAGTCTTCTTTTTTGTGGTTGGGGCATTGCTAGTATTCGTTCATTGGGAAAAGTGTGGCATCAACATGCCTATGTTGTTCTCTCGTGTCTATGTGAGTCGATGACCTATGTGATTTTCGTGCGAGTCAAGTTTCAGTACTTGGATCCCTTGTTGTGTTGTGTGTAGTGAGCAATGTAAGTCAAAACCAAATTATCTTGGTATTTTACGGTTGTAATTATGTATGTAAAATTTGGGCATGACACTTTGTCCTCATCCAAGAATGTGCTCTCCTATGATAAAATTTTCAATAAGCCCATTCATCCTTCAATACCATATAAATCATATCCCTAAGTTCATCATGTTTTACAATGCAAGGAAGATCCCCAACAACACCTTCATTCCTTCTATCACACCTACTATCTAATAATGCGTGACCAAGACTTGATGCTAAGGACCTTTCCCATGTCCCTCTCCAATCCCATCTTAGATTGGTACAACAACATTTCACAACATTCCCTATTCTCCTTTACACAACTTTCTTAGCTCTTCTTAAAAACATTTCCATAAACATAGCGAAAATTCACTATCAATGACATATATGCCATCAAACAATTTGAAGACGAATTTGTTGCCAATTTCGTCACCCATTGGAGAGGTGTAGTCAATCAACTATCCTTTTCATTACCACAAACAAAATCAATCAAAGTCTTTTGTCATGCATGTGCCAAACACATCTCATCCATGTTACAAATCCAATCATTTCAAACTTTTGATGAGGCTTTCACCATGGCTTGTAAACTGGAATTGTGAGCTCTAGAAGATGGATGGGTTAAGATTTGTCCTAAGAAACCAAAATTTGAGTTCCCATCTAAATCATCATTCACCCTTAATAATTCAAAAACATCTACCAACGCCGTCGTAGTCAAAGTTTCTCCCAAGAAAAACCCCACTTTGCCAAGCATCCCCACAAAAACATAACTATACGCCTATAAGAGAGACTTATAATACATTTTTGACAAATCAAGTTTCTCGCTAATATGATATCTCTCCCACCTATTTGACCCATCGACATATTAGTATCTAAACCCATTTGTTAGCGAGATACAACTATTGGAAATACCATAGGGTTAATGGACATGAGATCGAAACGTGTCACACTTTCCATATTGTACTCCAAGATTTGATCGACAAGGGTGAGATCCACTTGGAAAATCTAAACGCACCCCTGAATCAAAATCTTGACATATTTAAGAAATATTTTCCAAAATCATCCTTCATCTTCAGATCAACCACAAATAAATATTGTCGACACTATCAATACAATAACAAAAGTAGAGCCTATATCTCAATCCACCTTGTAAACTCCGAATCAAAACCTGTAAAATCAACACTAGAATCCAATAAGCCCAAAGCTGCTAAGATTTCACATGTTGAGAATGTTACTAAAACTATTCCTACACCCCCGACACATGTCATTACCGAATCCATACCTGCATCCTCTACTACACCCAAAACCACATTTGGAAAACAACCAAAAACATCCATCATCTCAGGGAAATCTAACCCTTCTGTAGCATCCTCATCAACTACACCTAGTCCATCCAAAAACACAAAATACCTCATAAATAGGGTGTTGTTCATGTTTTTAAAATCCTCAATATGTTTTTCTAGATCGGATTCCTTTGTGCGAACATCACTCTTTTATATCTCGTTAATCACCCTATTATTATAGGATCAAAATCCCCCTACCAAAACCCTACATTAATTCCATATCTTGTACCTTTTACATAGTTCAATCATCCTCGCCAATGGCCACCCATACACGATCCTTTTCCTTTACTTGTCACACTGTCTAACTATTCGTACCATCAACCACTCATATAGGCTCTTTGTCCATGGTCATTTGTGATGCATAGAAAGACTCCATGACCAACAAATAAATAACCAAAGTGACTAAACAACCTGTATTACCTCTTCCCGAGAGTAGTAAATATGTAGACTTGTCCCCATCTACATCTACACCTAAGGGGTGTTATGCCACCATCCTAGATGACCTCCTTCACGGTCACTTATTACATTACCACCTCCTAAGTCATGTCGATCATTGTGGATGGAAACCTACTTGGTATGAATTCAATATTTTTATGATTACCACAAAACACATGGCCATTCCATAGAGGATTGTAGGGCCTTTCACTTAAAGGTTCAGGAACTTGGTAGTCCACTCTTCCTTCCTTCTCAATCAAACAAAAGGCTAGCATCAACATTATCATCATTAGAACATGAAGAATCCATCCGTAAACAATCTAATGATCAAGTTGGTGATGTACACATCACCACCCATTCACAAAATTATGACAAAGAGTCATATGAGCCTAAGAAAATTAAAAACTTCATTGTTATACCACCACCTCTTGAATTATCACTTCATCTAACAAGTCAAGGTATCTATTCTCTTAGCTCCCGAAGTGTCCAATCAAATGCCATCATCCAAATACAAAATTTCCATATAAGCAAGCAACACCCTCTTTCACCATAATACGAGAAGGTTGTTGTCAAGAAATTACACCAATCTCTCATCCAGATGTTACTCTTCAAACTATTCTAAACATCACCTTTTCACAAGCAAAAAAGAGCTATAATAGAATTCCTCTAATCCATAATCGTATCGTAATCCGAATGATCCAATTCCTTTCACAAATTTTATGGGCACTCTTAAAAATTCCTTTGTTATATCATTTGAACCATCTAAAATTCCCTCTCTTAAACCAGAAGACCACAACCTTCCACTTTTTATTACCACTCAAATCAATGTAATCTCCATAAAGAGGGTCATGATTGATAGTAGTGCTTCCATTAATATCATATCATCCCTCACCTTTGACCAACTCAAATTAACCAACATCATTATCGCCAAAACTTTGGTTCTATTATGATCCTTCAACAACACTATCGCACCCACATTAGGCACTATCATACTTCCACTTAAAGTCGGTGTCAAAACCCCGCCTTCAAACTTTTCAACATTATAGAAGGAGAATTTTAGTACATTTTATTAGGAATCTCTTGGATATGTACCATGGGCTTCATTCCTTCCACCCTCCATTGTTCTCTTAAATATATGAATGAAGGTCGACTTTCACTATCCCTGCTGATCCAAATCTATTAGATGACCGCTAGATGATGTACCACCCAAATGACATCCTTATACCTAAATCCACATCTGAGCCATCTAATGAAGCATCCACTAGCACATTTATCCATTCTTCTAAGTTACCGATGATTCCTCTCTTAGTGAGGTAAAATTACTCATGCTTGGGGAATATTGTCTCCTCATGCTTAACTCCATCCCTTCACCTAAAACATATGGCTGCCCTAAAAAGCAACCCATGTATGACCCAAATGTAGGAGATGTTATCTCTGCGAGTCATGCTTATCTCAAAACAAACCTTTTCTATGAGGGACTCGATAATCCCCCTTCCCATTTTATCAATCCACACCACGCTATGCCATTCACATTAAACTTCAAATATCTCAATAATCCAAACTTTTCCCACATGTATCTTCATCGTTGTGCATAGAGATTTTGGCCTCGGGCATTATGAATAAGGAACCCCGATAAACCCGTCTGCGTTCCCTTAAAGCCTATGAAAAAGTGGTTTAGGTTATTACATCTTCACCTCTCAAATGTATAAAGCCAATACATCTTAACTTCTTACGTCCATAACTATTTCGAACTAGAACCATCGTCACCAACAAACCCTGAAGATCCCATGGACACAGATGAAACTGTACCCATCCCATATAATTTTTTTAATCAATGTTATATCTTTAGGGCCACTTACTTATCAATCTAATCACTCTGCTAAATCATTACCCCTTGTTTGGCCATAAATGGTTGAGGAAGATTCACCCACTACGAGATAACCTCCGATGTCAGGATGACCGGATATCCTTTCCCATATGGGAGATGAAGACCGTTTTATTCAAAAATACCTTCCATATGACACAAAATCTCCTTAAAGAGTCCACCCTCGACGTTAACTTAGGAACCCCACAATATCCATGCATATTCAAGATCAGTCAATCTCTAGATCCATAAGAATTAAATGATTTCACCTCATTCTTAACAAAATATCACCAAGCCTTCACCTATTCATACAATGATATTCTCATAATCGATCTTAATATTTTTGTACACAACATAGTCACATATCTCGATGCTAAGTGGTAAAACAAAAAATCTATAAAATTCATCCCCATATAGCTCTTCTTATTAAGGAAGATTTACAACACCTCGTACACTAACTTCATCATACCCATTGACTACCTACAATGGGTCTCCAATGTTATCCCCATAAATAAAGCCTTAGGTAAAATACACATCTGCATAGACTTTAGGGATCTCAATCTTTCCTATCCTAAAGATGATTTCCCTCTTCCAAACATAGATCACTTGTTGTCCTAACAACATGCCACAAAATGCTTTCCCTTATGGATGATTTTTCGGGTTATAACCAAATCCTCATTTCCCCACAATCAACACAAAACTTCTTTCATCACCCCTTGGGAACCTTATGCTACCATGTCATGTCATTTGGTCTTAAAAATGCAGGGGCTACTTATCGACGCATCATGACATACATTTTTCATGGCCTCCTCCACAAAATTGTCAAAGACTATGTTAATGACCTTTTAAGAAAATACAAATCATGAAAAAGACCATATTGATTTCCTTGAGTCAATCTTCACTTGTCTCATTCATTTTTATGCATCTTAATCCTGCCAAGTGTGTTTTTGGTGTTCTCACCGAGAAAATTTTTAGGGTTTGTCATATCAATTCGAGGAATTGAAGTTGACCCACAAAGGTTAGAGAAATCATCGAAATGCCTCCACCATCTAATCTTAAGCAACTACGTAGCCTCCAAGGAAAATTGTAGTCCATTCGACATTTCATATCATAACTTTTTGACCATTGTCAACCATTTCACCATCTTCTCCACAAAGACATAGAATTTCATTGGGATTCTGATTTCCAGAAAGCCTTTGATGAAATCAAACAATATCTATTATCACCACCTATACTTACTCCACCTCGTGAAGGGGAGCCATTTTATCTATACATATCCATTTCAGAACATGCTCTAGGAGCTATGCTCACCCACTGTGATAATCAAGGTCGTGACCAGGCTATATATTACATTAGCCACACACTCCATGAGTATGAACCACACTACACTGAAGCTGAAAAATTGTGTTGTGCGTTATAATTTTCTACCTCTAAACTTCGACATTATCTCCTCAATCACAAGACATATGTCATAACCAACTTTAACCCACTTAAATCCATGCATGTTAAACATTATCATAATGATCGCATAACCCAATGGCTTATGCTCATGACTAAATTTGACCTCAAAATCATATCTCAAAATGTATTAAAGGTTAATCCATTATAGATCAACTCAATGATGCACCCCTTTTAGATAATTAACCACATCACAAATACTTCCTAATGAATCCATCAACAATATCAATGAATTTGAATTCAACCCCATCAAAATTACTCTCTTCTTCAATGGTGCTAAATGCCAAGAAGGGGGAGGAGTCAAATTCATTATCATATCGCCCTGGAACATTCCACTTCCATTATCATTCAAACTTAACTTCAAATGTACTAATAACATGGCAGAATATGAATCCTTAATCATGGTTCTAAATACTTCCATTCTCCTAGGTTTCCACATCCTAGAAATCTACGGAGATTCACAGCTAATCATCAGTCAAGTTAAAGGAGAGTATTAATGTAAAAATGAAATCCTTCATAAATATAAAGTTGTTATCAACTTTCTCCTCAATGCATTTGATCATTATACCATTCAATCCATTCCATGATATTCTAATAGGTTTGAAAACACTATGGAATCCCTCGTATCCCTCGCCCCTATTGAAATATAAAAATATAAAGATAAAACCAAAATTTCCATCATTATTCAACACTTAGATCATCCTTCACATCAAAATGAGTTGCCTTACATTAATGTTATTGAAAAAAATCCACCTTATCTATGGTATACCCAAATATATGATTATCTCACTAAATTTAAACTTCCATATGAATTATCACATGGTTCCAAATGGTCATGTCTTCAACGTGTTACCCGCTTCGTGCGTCATAAGGGGTATCCTTTATAAACGTAGTTTTGACAACATATCTATTATGATTTCTCAAATCACGTGAATCGATCGAGAGAAATCAAATAATTCCATGATGGAATATGTGGTGGTCACTTCGATGGGAAATGCCATCGCTAAACACATCATATAACTAGGGTATTACTAGCCTACCATCACCAAATACTATTTTACATACATAAAGAATTGCGTTAAATGTTGTGTACAAAGAAAAGTTATAAAAGATATAAAATGGGGTAAGAAAACTTAAGAAACCTAAAAATATTTAAACAAACAAGTCAATGGACCATCATGATAAGAGATAAACAAGGATTCATTACTTTGCATGCATTAACTTTAAATAAACAAGCAAACCTAACATGTCTAGTTATCCTCTACTCTTGAAAGCTTTAAAATGAACCTAATAAAGATTCTAAGCAATTAGTTTATGATTATGAGAATGGAGCTCACCATTAATGGCTTCTAGGCCTTATGGTTCTTCCCATTTACCCAATGCTTGGATGAAATGTGTAGTGTAAATGCAAAACAAGATAGCTCAATAAAACAAATGAAAAGAAGCTCTTAATCCTAGACAAAATCCTATAGTTTATGCTAGAAAGGAGGAAGTGTTCTTAGAAAATGACTTGGGGTAGTGGGCTATTTATAGGTTTTCATTTCCAAGAATGGAAAGGTTTTTGTGCATGTGGGATAAAATGATAGTCCAAAAGTCACTTTTAGGTCTAGAATATGTTAAACATGCTTTAGGGTAATTAACCTAGGTCTAGGCTAATTACTCATGATTAGTGAGGAATTAGGGTTTTGAGAGAGTTGTGAGAGGCTTAATCAATCCCATGAGATGGATTGATTATCTAGGAGATAGTAGAAGTAGTCTAGAAGGGATTGAGAAGAGGGTTTAGCTAATACGAGGCTATATTAGCCTAATTATTTGGTTACAAAAGGGATACAATCAAAAGAATTTCATAAACGATGAGTTAGAGAGGCGTAATTGACTGGTGTCATCAATTTGCGAGAAGGAGAATAATTAGTGCAATATTATGAATAATAGTGCTTTAATCAAACTATAGGTGTCTACATTTTCCCCTCTTTGAGGCGACGTAAGCTATGTCACTCCAAATAAAGTAGACAAACACAAGCAAATGAAATTTTTGAAGGGGTAGAAGAAAAAAATAATTAGCGAAAGGGATTCCCCCTTAAGTGTTGACGAGGTGATAGAAGAACTCGATCGACGATTGAAAAGAGAATATAAGTAAGAATAGAGGAAGAGAAGATTAAAAGACCACAAGAAAAAGGGATATTGAGCTATCCACAAACCAATGCTTACAGAAACAATTTTTAATCATAATTTTTCTTAGAATCCTCATCATTGGTCCTTATTAAAATGTAAGCATATGATGGAAGCATAAAATGACATGGAAAGCCAAGATACAAACAACTACCCATTGTTAAAATGCCAAGTCCTTGAACATACAAACATGCGAATGCAATACGAGAAGCAAACAAACTCATTTAATAGGGAAATAAGTACACACACACACACACACACACACAAAAATCAACAACATTCAAGATAGTTGCACAAATAATTTATAATCGAGATTTAGTCCCAATTTCTTTTGATAAGAGAAAGGGTAGGAATGATGCCCCAAGAAAATTTTACATACAAGGAGAAGAACGGAGGACACTTGAGTCAAATGAAAAAACCGTGTGCATGAAGAAATAACACCAGAAACTTGTTGTACCCAGACATATAGATGAAGTAAGCAACATAGATTTTGTAAATGATTATAGAGTAAGGTGATCTACAAGTCATTATTTCAAAACATGTGAAAATGTTAGCAAGATATGAGATGAGTGTCATGCAAGAGACACAAATTTCAGTTGGTAAATGAGTTTTTACCAATTTTAGTCCATTTTCGAAGTTTTACGATTTTTTTGGTTTTTGCATGATTTTATAATTTTTAAATTTTGATCGGTTAAAAGAATTTAGGAAATGGAAGATCACCTAAAAGCACGCAAAAATTCCCTAGAGGCGAAGAGAATGGGTGTCGGGTAACAATAAAATGTCTCGGCGAGAAGAAGGACAAGCCGAAATAATTATTTCAATAAAAATAACCATGGAAATAGGTAAAATAAAAGAAAATAAGATGAAAAGAAGTGCCTGAAAATATTTAAATATACCTAGGGTAGTGAGTAGAAGAAGAGTTAGAATGACCATGGTAGTCAAATGGAGTGTCTCGTCCATCACGAGGGGTGAGAGGGCATCACGACGAGTTAAAACAACCCTATATACCCTTCTAGGGAGTAAATCAATCACGATCATTTAATTCTATCAGTAGAGCCCTTGCTGATTTTCACTATGAGTGTTTTGTGAGCTGAAAGCGAGATGACAAGACTTCAAAGGAGGAGGAGGTGAGAGTCGTGGGTGACCTTCTCTTTACATTGTACTTGATAGATGTATAGAATCTTTATGTGTGCCTCTTATGAAGGCTTGATTTTGATCGATGTATGTCTTGATGTACCATTTTGAGATTATGCCTCTTGATGAAGGCTCGGTCTTGATTCATGACCTTTTGATGAATTTTTTTATCGATGATGTATATTCATTTTGAGATAGATATTTTTACATGTATATATGGACACTTGATGTTATATTTTTCATGTTTTTATATATCTTATGATGATGACTCATGTTTATGGATGTGTTTTGTAACACTTAGCATTTTTTGTATATATGATGTAGTAGATGATGTTATATGTGATGAATGATAGATGATAGATGTGATACATGAGAGTGTGTGTTGATGATGTTTTATGATGACAACCATATGTACAATTAGTTTACAATCACAACCTAACAATATACTACAAATATTCACAAGTATATAAGATGGATCTAATGCATTTAGCTAAGTAAAGACTCAACTAAAGTAAGCAATTGACCTCAATTTTGACACATACAACACAATGCAATGGAAACAAAACAAATGAAAATACTACAATTATAAACAAGTATATAAGATAAAACAAATTAAAAAGCAATAGCTAAGTAAAAATTAACCTAGGCAAGTGAATCAAACTTAATACATACCACATGGAAATAAAAGCAATCAACACTTTACAAACCGACAACCAAAAGTAAGCAAAATTATTACTCTATTTTTGCGGGACAACATTGATATATTTTCTATTATTTTTGGTGTCATCTGAAAGACAATTTTTCAAGGCTACTGTTCACATTATTTTGGGGTTTTCTTAAGACAATGTTACAATGTTTGTGTAGCTGCATCCCTAGAAGGGGGATTTTTTTATTTTTGTATATTTTTTTTTGAATGTTTTTATATTTTCTAAGGTCTTGTTTTGAAAGCAATGTACAATGACAAAGAAGTGTGGATGCCCCAACGTGATGTGGGAATATACAAAAGGTAGAATGCCACACGTGTATGTTCAAGAAGGTGAAATGTGAAGGTAACCCCAACGTTAGGTGGGATATCCAAAGATAACTCCTCACATGTAGATATAAGAATAAACAAGCTAGATCATGACTTTGCAAGATAGATTTGGTAGGGTACCTAAACTTGACAAGGGAAACCAATCCTAGATAGAAGTGAGAGTCACTCGTCCAGATGTAAAAGTAGCTTGTGAACAAAAAAATCCTCCTTAAGCACCGAAACCAATTTTCACCCAAGGACCTGCCCAATGTGCCACAATTGTGTGGTTTTCACACTTGGATGACTTGTTTTTTTTCTTTATTTTCTTGATTTTTTTTTTTTTTTTTGTTTTTTCTTTCTTTTCTACTTCTTTTTAGTTCTTTTCTGAGATACCACCCATGCTTAAGTGTAGAACCGCTTGAGGTGCATGGAATTCATGGGTTCTAGAAGCTCTTTTCCATCTAAATATGCAAGTTTATATGCTCATGATCCATATTTAGCAACCACCACGTAGGGCCCTAACCAGTTAGCCTCAAATTTTCCTTTCTTTTCTCTATCCTTAACAATGTTTCTCTGGTTTTCTTTTAGAACTAGATCACCTACATAAAATTCACAATGGATGATCCATTTGTTATATCCTCTTGACACTCGGTTCTGATAAAACTTTTAGGTGATTGAGCACTCTCATACGCTTCTCGTCCAACAAGTTCTAACTCTGCAATTGAGCAAAACTCTATAGTCTTCATCTTTATCAAGATAGTCCTAGAGAGATATTCTCAGGGAGGGAAGCTCCACTTCCAAGGGTATGATGGATTCAGTGCCATAGACTAAGGAATATGGGGTCGCACCAATAGGAGTGCGGATGGAGGTTTGATAGGCCCAGAGGGTGGGATGTATCTGTAAGTGCCAATTACGACTAGTCTTACTTACCATTTTCTCCATGATTCATACAAGGGTTTTATTGGTGGCCTCTACTTGTCCATTACCTTAGGGGTAATAGGGGTAGACCACTTGAGTTGAATATGGAAGTGTTGGCACAATGTCTTAACTATTTTGTTTTTGAATGACTTACCATTATCTTGTGAAAATGGCGAGGGGATACCATAATGGAAAATGAGGTGATTCATGATGAATTTGGAGATTTGTGCACCAATGACATAAGTGAGAGGTACAACCTCTACCCATTTAGTAAAATACTCGGTGGCGGTAATAATGTGGGTATGGCCATCTGAAGAAGAAGGATGGAGCTTCCCTATGAGATCCAAGCCCCATTTAGAAAATGGCCAAGGTGTCATAATGGGTTGTAAATCCTGTGTTGGTGCATGTATCAAGTTCCATATTTTTGACACAATTCACACTTCTTGACAAAGTTACAACAATCTGCTTCCATGGTAGGCCAATAATAGCCTACTCTCAAGAGTTTCTTAGCCAAGACCATGCCACTAGTATGTTCTCCACAAATGCCTCCATGCACTTCTTTAATAGCGTGGAATGACTCAGTAACGTCCAAACAACGTAGCAAATTCCCATCGTAGCCACGATGATAGAGGGTGCCTCCTAGAGGGTGTAATGGGATATATGGATGGATAAGGGATTTCTTCTCAGTATGGGTAATGTTTGGGGGAAACATGTTCCATCTTGTAGGTAGTTAAATATAAGAGCATACCAAGGGAGAATGGACCAACAACTTCACATGCCAAAAATATTTTGGCATGTCATATGCGGGCACTCGTAAATGCTCCACAAAGAAAGGAATTTTATTTTCTGAGGTGGAATGCATAAGAGAGATCCAATTGTAGCCATAACATCTGTTGACTTATTGTGTGACCTTGGTTTTGTTTGAATATAATCTATACAAAATATTCTTTTAAGGTTCAACAATTTCTTATATGGAATAATTTTTCATCTTTAACCTTATACTCATCATTAACTTGTTTAATGATAAGTTGGGAGTCACCAATGACTCATAGGTTATGATATTCCAAGTGATAGCTAACTTAAGGCCAGCGATGAGTGCCTCATATTCTGTAATGTTATTAATGTGCAGGGAATCCTAAACAGAATGCTCTTGAATAACCTCACCTATGGGAGTGATGAGCACCACTCCTGCTCCTAATCCATGAAATGTGAATGATCCATCAAAGTGGACTTGTCCATTCGATAGATTCTTTGATATACATCATGGATGTATCTAGCATATCTAGACATAATGGTTCCATTCTTGGTAGGAGAGCTTCCGCCAATGATCTTATTGACCAATACCTGTCCTTTCAATGATTTTGGTTAACGAAATCAATATCAAATTCACTAAGGAGAATGATCCAATTATCCATTCATCCCATAAGGTGGGTTTGGATAAGAGGTATTTGAGGGGTCAACTTTGGATATCAACTTGGTTTTGTTGTTAAGGAGATAATGGCAAAGTTTCTGAAAGGTAAAGATGACTGCTAGGCAAGCCTTTTCAATTTGTGGGTAATTCAACTCATAGGAAATCAAGGTACGATTGAGGTAATAAACCACCCTTTCTCTTATGGTCAAGGTCATATTGGGCAAGTAGTGCACTAATAGCGAATTGGGTGGCTAAAATATACAACAAGAGAGGTTCTCCTAGGGTAGGTGGCATGAGAACAGGTGGGTTGACAAGGTATTGTTTAAGTAATTCAAAGGCCTTTTGACAATTTGGTCCCCAATTGAATGTAACATCCTTTTTTTCAATAGATGTGTAAATGGATGGCACTTATCCACAAGTTGTGAAATAAAATGGTGGATTTCTTGAATTTTTCCTTGTAAACTTCTTAGTTGTTTGAGATTTGTAGGTGGAGGCATTTTTGTGATAGTTGTAACCTTTGTAGGATCCACCTCTATTCCTCTCTATGAAACGATGAAACCTAGGAGCTTTCCTAAAAAATTCCAAAGACACACTTCTGGGGTTCAAACAAACTTTGTAATCTTAGAGACGCTAGAAAATATGTCTCAGCACTTTAGGGTGCTCTCCTCTAGTTTTGGATTTTGCTAAGATATCATCAACGTAATATTCCATGATGTCATTCATCATGTCATGGAAAATGACCATCATTGCACGTTGATAGGTAGCCCCGACATTCTTAAGCCCAAAGGCATGACCTTGTAACAAAATTTCCCCAAGGGGTGATGAAATTTGTCTTATGTTGATCCTCCTCTACAATCCTGATTTGGTTATAACCTAAAAAACCATCCATTAAGGACAACATTTCATAACCAACGGTGGAATCAATGATCATATCGATGTTGGGTAAAGGAAATCATCTTTGGGACATGCTTTATTGATGTCACGGAAGTCGGTGCAGATTCTTATACCAACCGGTTTCTTTTGAATTGGGACTATATTGGATATCCAATCTGAATAGTCAATGGGTTTAATAAAATCAATAGCTAATAACTTTTCAAGTTCCTCTTTGACAAGTAGTGCAACCTTGGGTGCATCTTTCTCAATTTCTACTTGATAGGTTTAGTGTCTGGGTGTACAAAAAGGTTGTGCACGACCAATTCTGGGTCTAAATCGGGCATATCTACATATGACCATGAAAATATATCTACATACTCCCACATTGTAATGCTACAAAACCTTCTGTTCTTGGGCTGAGAGTGAAGCTCCCAACTTTATCATTCTAGGCTCCTCTTCTGAGCCAATATTGACATTGATCATTTCTTCAACAAGCATTTTAGAAGCATCTTCCATCCATGTAGGATCGGGGGAAGAGTAAGATCAACCTCCTTAGGTGGCTCATCATTATCTTTGAATGGGTATACCATTTCTTCTATAGGTTCTTCATTTTGTTTATCTACTAGTGCCTCAAAAAGTTTGTCACTATGAGACTTGTGTTTGTATTCTTTCCACAAGGCTTCTCTAAAGCATTCTTACTCTTTCTTACGACCTTCTTATTCAAGCATCCACACATCTCTACCTCTTCTCCAAAGTATGTGCACATGAATCTAGTTTGATGGAAAACCTTTCTTGTGATCCCCAGTTGGAATAGAATCCCTAAGTCCCATGAATTCTCAAATTCCTCATCATTCTCAAAGAAATCGATTGGCACGTGAAATTGTTGATCCCAATCTACAAGTTTTCGGATATACAAGGGTTACTTGGAAATTGGTTTGAGGATTGGATCCGATAAGGTAAAAATAATGAATTAGGGAATAGGTTTGTGGAGGCAAAGATCCTCATATAGGCTACATTAGGAATCCACATCGCTATCTGAATGAGATGAGCTATCCTCACATTTAGAAGAGGTGGCATCGATCTCGAAAGGTGGATCATCATGAGGCCTGATTCCTAAGCCATGTTTGTTGGATTTAAAATGAGGAATAGGAATGGGTTCTAACCATCCTTGTGCATTTATACCACATCCAAACCCATTATATCCCATGACATACATCATGCGATGGCCTTTGATATATTATGGAGCTTGATGACATGATGTCATGGTACCTTTAGGTACCCTCTTGATGGGATCTTCTAACATCTTTTCCTCGGATAGGAGACCACTAGGAATGAACTTCTCTAATGGTTTAGGGAATTTATCCCGAGTGCTCTTGAATTGAAAGTAGGGTTTACCACATGTTTCTAGGTGATATTGATAGATATGATATTAATAAGGCCTGTTGAAGAGTGAATTGCTCACCTGGCCATACTTTGTAGATGTTGCCTCCCATGATGTGAAAGGGTTGACCAACGAAGGAAATTTTTGATTACAAGGAGTGAGTGAATCTGGATCCACATGTTCCTTGATAGCTTTTATTTGTAAGAGACAACAATATCATGAAAGGACATTCATAAGTTGCACAAGAAAAATTGTGCAATGCCCTATAATGCGTGAATGGTTCTGATCACCTTGAATGGTGACTATCTATCCTTCATGGCACATCTTGATACACTGATGGAAGGTTGAAGGAATGGCCTATGCATGGCATGGATCCATGGGCCCTAAGAGCATGTTGTAAGGAAGATCCAAGTCAAGGACATGGAACATCGTATCATGACAAGTCGGCCCTACTTCCATCGAACTACTATACTGATACTATTGACTCTCGCTCCTCATTATCATAGGCTGTGATTGTAATAGTTTTAGCCCCTAGATCTATTTTTGAATGGCCTAACTTACTTAACCAACTTCAAAGTGCAAATATTTAGACCGGATCCATCATCCACAAGCACTCTCTTGATTTTACGATGAGTAACAACTACTTCTATGTATAAGGGTAGGTTGTGCTCTAGGTCATTACGCGGGATTACAATGTGATCAAAAGTGATATGATCATTTGAATCAAGGTGTGAATCATTTCTTGAAGTTGTGTGGGATCTACATCTATGGAGACTCTAAACTCGAAGCATTTTATATAATATGTTCTTATGAGCAAGTAGATATTTTGAGGAGATATAGTATCAAAATTCTAGTTGGTGTCTTCTCTAATTATTCTATTAAATTATATTGCCTTCTGAGGGATAGTAGGGGATCTGGTATTATTAAACAAGCACATGTCGTGTACCAACAACACAAATTTTCTCTAAGATCCTAATGGTATTTACCTGTTCATCAGATGAATGGATGCAACCTATAAGGGAGTCAAATGGACTGTTGTTAGTTGGATAGACGTAGGTAACGGTTCCTATAATCATTAGAAGTTTTGTCCATGATCTAGATTCTTGTTCTTTTATCTCCGTGGTTAGGAAGGGTTCTTTGAATATACCCATTTTCTTGTTAGGGCCCTATCCTGAGTCAGGTGGTGAATCTACTACGATTTTACCCTCTTTGATGAGGTCTTGTATATAATGTCATAATCTCAAACACCTATCAGTTTTGTGTCCTTTGACATGGTGGAAATCACAATACTCATGCTCTTTGAACCAACCTAGCTTAGGTGCATCTTTTGGATATGGTATTATCATGGTTGGGTATTGCACCATGTTCACGACATCTAACTATTTAAGTATAGCCGATAGTGATTCAGTTAGAGGCGTAAACATGCATTTTGTAGGTGCCTTTAGGTGAGGTCCTTGTGAAAGTTTTAAAAGTGGACTAATCTATATAACTTGGAATCTCTTGGAGTCTTATGATGTCATCACCAATGACATGTTTTTTCTTATTGAAGAACTTTGGTTTATCCATAAATTTTGTTTTGTGTTTGTCCTTTGTGATGGGTTTGAGTGTCCCTTTTGCATAATAAGAGCCTTTTCGATTTGACTTCCTTTTTCTATAACTTCTTCAAAGTTAGAGCCAAATGCATTTGTAAATGAAAGGCTATTTCTGGATTTAAATTTGGAATGAATATGCTTACTAGTTGTTTTTATGGTAGGACACAAGGGAAACGACTTGCAATCCATGCCATCACTTGTAAAAAGTTGTGAAGGTCTCATTGGGTTTTCTATTTTGCATTGCAAAGGTTGTTCATGGTGATATCATTCTCCATATTGAAGGAGTAATGTCACACAAATTTTTCGCTAAGTGCGGGCCATGTCATGATCGATCCCTTAGGTATACTAAAGAACCATTCTAACACTAGTGCTCCTAGGCTACGAGGAAATAATCATATTAGAAATTATCGTTGTATGTGACTTCTTGACAAGCCATGTAGAAGTATTTGATGTGATCATGAGGATCACCTTTGATTTTATACTTGTCAAATTTGGGGATGGTAAAATGTTTTGGAAATGGCTATCGTAACATATCCTTATCAAAGGATAAGGACATAGCTCCTCATATAGGTATTTCCTACTATGTCCTACATTGCTTTCTTGTAGCGTAGTAAGCATATTTTTCATTGATTGTAACTCTTGTTGAATGAGTTGTTCCTTTTAGGTGATATTGGTCTATTCACTTTAGAAACTTTGAAAGTTGCGTCATCATATGGATCCATGTGAAATTCACCCAATTTTGTCTTGAGTTTATCTTTATGCACATTCTTACTCGAAGAGCCTAAGTTTGCTAACTTTTGACTAAGTTTCAGTATTCTATCTTTGGATGATCTCTTCTTTGATTAAGGGATCATCTTCTTCATCAAACCTAGGAGGTGGTGAGCCTTTGCACTCACATTCAATTTTTACTTTGTGTGAAGCCTTAAAGTAAGGTCTTTGCAAATCACTTGTTGGTTTTGATGGGTCATCTTCAATGTTTTTGTTATGTTGTCCCGAAGTGGAAGCATACCCTGTGTCAAAGGGGTTATCCATGTCTAAGAGGGATGGTCACTCTTCCATTTTTGGTTAACGATTTTAATCGCCACTTTGTTCTCTTGTGGAAGCTTGGCTCCTAACTCAAGAACTCTTGCGAGTACTTGATCTTTGTTATAATAAAGGAGCTCATCAAAGTGAACTAGGTCTAACTTTTGTTGTTCCTTAGAAGAGTCATAAATCTTCTCCACTATGATCAACCAAAGGTTATGTGTCTTTGACTTGAAAAGAGAGGTGTTAAGTTATTTCCATTGAATGGGAATGATGCAAAAGGGTTTTCTTCTACATCCTTCATTTGGTTTAGATGCCATTTTCATGATTCTTGGCATTACTAGACTAGGTTGTGCTAGGTTTTGTCTAAATGTATTCAAAGTTATATACAACCTAGGTGTATGTGATATGATTCATTTGGAGTCCCACTGTCTCAGAAGATGTCTTAAGTACATGAAATATGCAAATGCTAATTGTAATAGGAATAATCACACAAACATTCTAATAGTCAAACACTCAAACTATTTTAAAAACACTCTTATACCTTAACCTATGGTTTCAATGATAGGCACACAAATTAGATAGTGACAATACCCTATCAATACCTAGGTCGAGTTGAAATATCAACAAGATCTAAGCATCAAAGTGATATTGACACGTGATCTCTCCACAAGATATACTATGACTAGTTTAAATGCCAACAAAAAGCTAAGTTTTTATAATGGAAGTTGTGAATGTGAATAACGTAACAACACTACCTCAACACGTTAACCAAGCTTGGAACAAGCAAGGTGTTAGTATCAAGATGATGTTATTGTGATATAAACAAAGTAATATCAACACTCTCAAAAGCCTCAAATGATGTTAGAACCAAAACTAAGTACAAGCATAGAAAGAAGTTGTTAATCATGTGAGCAAACGTAACGATACAATAAGGAAACTTATACCAAGTTCTCAAAAATGAAAACAAGATGTAAGTGTCACAATTGTATGGCTAAAATGTGAGAAAAATAACAACTCAAGGGGAAACAATGATGAAACGAAATCCTAGCTATGAAGACGATCTTGAAATCAAGATCAAAGGACTATCAAAGATGTGAAAATGTACTCACACACTTTAGACATTTAACAACCCACTGAACATGGATGGGTGTAAATGAACAAAAAAAGTGGTGAACACTATCTATGATAACACTCACGAGGTATGCCTCCTTCTTGTCCCAAATGGGAAACAAGAACGCAAGGGTATAGACAAAATGAGGTGAAGATAAACTAAGTGTCACTTGGGCAGAGTTTCACCTCATCCTAAGGAGAGAAAGAAACTAAGCTAAGTAATACATTGTAAATCTCATGATGAATGACACTTAGATCAAACTTAGGTAGATTCTTTTCCTTGTTCGAAAAATAAGGTTTAGATTCCAAGTAAGTCGTCACTTTGTGATGGTTTGACAAGACGTGTAAAATGGACTAGTAAAAGTGGGCTCCTTGACAAAATGGCTTCCCTAAGTAGATCACTCAACTAGGTGTCAACAGTTTGTCTAAATGTGAGCTCGATTTTCCAAGAAAAGTCACAATGACTAATCCTTGGTTTATCTCGCTTTACTTTACCCCCTTCTGATACAATGAGAAACTAGTGTTTCAGTTTATATCATCATTGGGTCACGATACAGACAACTTTGACTCTAAACTCACAATGTAAAACTAGTCAAGTGGGTAAGCGGAGCGCTTCTTGTTTTCATCCATGAGGTTACTCAATGGTGGATTACTTTAGGGTTCCTAGAACCACCCCCATTGTTTATAGCTTAAGGCATTATGCCAAAGGGGTTACATTCTAGTTAAGTGGATAGGGACGTACCCTTTTCCGAAACCTACGTAATACAATGTGATGAAAGTGGTGTGTTTTTTTATCTTTTTAGATTTAATGAAGTTTTGCACACCTTTGGCAACCTACATCAAACATGTTAGCATGGTTTTGATCTTGATTCTTTGACACATGATTTTGGTCCTATATACCAAGATTAGTAATTTTCCAATACGTCATATAAAGGAGATAAGATGTTGCTTTTGATTTCCCAGATCATCCTAAGATGCAAGGAAAGAGCATACACAACAAGGTATCTCACTCAAATTTTGTAAGAAATGGAAAATACTTAAGTAAATTGTGAAAAATAAGTTCCTTTTAACCAACTTTGAAAGCTAATTGAATTGTTTTGAAAGTATGAAGAAGGTAGTGAAACATTTTTTATTCCCAAGATCACCTAGAAAGGCATGAGGGAAGAGCATATGTTTCAAACCTTCACAAATAAAGATGCAAACACTTTAACTAAGTTAGTATGAAAAAACATGATGGAAAAGAAACCTGTAAACCACTTTATTAGAACCCTACAAAAAAGTTAGAAAACCAAGAAAATCAGAAAATTCCATAAATCTATTTTTAGTAGTTTTCAACGGTTTTTAGTATTTTGCATTTTCAGAGGTCTCCAGGGAATTTTGGGAGTTTTATGATAGAAGTAATGATACCAAAGGTATATTACTTTTAAACTTCCTCGCAAATTTTTCTTCGTGCTCTTTTCGATGCCTATTCAAGTTCTGAAAATGGTCAACAGGTTAGGAGATATGACCCAAACTAGGAGCACTAAAAATAATAGGAATAAATCTGAATCAAATAGAGACACCTGCACCCTTAGGGTGTATGCATGCCCCTTATAGGCATGTGCACACAGATAATGGTGTATGTGAGTCTCTGATAAAAATGATTCATTCAGGGGCATACGTGCTGTAGGGGGTGTGTGCAAACTAAAAGTAAAAGCATGTGCTCGTGCCTAAAGGGTATATGTGCGTGCATGGTGGTAAAATTTGGGATTTTAAAGAGGGTGTGATTTTGTGCCTATGTGGGGTGAAATGTGTATGCACACTAATCAAAGTGCATGTCATCAGAGTGTGTATACATGCAAGGTAAAATTTGTGTGTGCCTTTAAAAGCTAGATTTTGTGTGTGTGCATGCGCTAAGGTGTGCATGCTGGGCATGAGCATATGCATGCCATAGAGTGTGTATACACATGCTGCCTACATTTGATGTGTGCTGATTTGCGTGTGTGTGCCTCGTAAAAATGACACCAATCAGGTGCCTGCGGGGTAGAAGGGTGTGCGCACGCGCCTGAAAAACCACCAAACAACACGGAAAATGAAATTCTAAAAATGTCAACATGTTAGAATTTAGCCATTAAATGTAATTTCTAACATAAACCTAACAAAGTGGCATGAAAATGAAGGTTAACTACATAAAACCTAGCTAAAAATCCCAAGGAAAAATATTTAACCCTACAAAAACATGTAAAAAGTTAGAAACTAAAATAAAAGCTTCAAAATGACTCCATTAATGGAGGATGGACTAAGAGTCCCACCGAGCGTGCCAAATGTGTTCAATGAAAAGTTGTAAAAGCTATGAAAATGGGGTAAGAACACTTAAGAAACCCCAAAATCTTTAAACAAACTAGTCAATGGACCATCATGATAAGAAATAAACAAGGATTCATCACTTTACATACATTAAACTTGAAATAAACAAACAACCTAACATATCTAGTTATCCTCTACTCTTGAAAGATTTAAAATGAACCTTAATAAAGATTTTAAGTAATCATTTTATGATTATGAGAATGGAGCTCACCATTAATGGATTCTAGGATTTATGGTTCTTCCCATTTACCCAAAGCTTGGATGTGTGTAGTGTAAATGCAAAAGCAATAGCTCAATAAAACAAATGAAAATAAGTTCTTAAACCTAGAAAAATCCTATAGTTTATGTTAGAAAGGAGGAAGTGTTTTTAGAAATGACTTGGGGTAGTGGGCTATTTATAGTTTTCCATTTCCAAGAATGGGAGACTTTGTTGCATGTGGGACAAAAGGATAGTCCAAAAATTCACTTTAGAGTCTAGAAGAAGATTTAAACATGCTTTAGGAATTAACCTTTAGGTATAGCCTAATTAATCATGATTAATCTTGTTTAGAGAGGAATTAGGATTTTGAAAGAGTTGTGAGAGGCTTAATCAATCCCATGAGATGGATTGATTATCTAGGAGCTACTAGAAGTAGTTTAGAAGGGAATGATAAGATGGTTTAGCTAATACAAGGCTATATTATCCCGATTAATCAATTACAAGAGGGAAATGATCAAAAGAATGTCATAAATGATGAGTTAGAGAGATGTAATTGACTGGTGTCGCAATGTGTGAGAAGGAGAATAGTTAGTGACCAACTCAGGGACCTATGGCCTTTTTCATAATGGGGATTAGACCTCATTGGTGTGATCAATCCAAAATCATCCCAACAACATCATTCCATAATCACGGAACCAAATATTTCACTAAATGGGTCGAAGCCATTCCTTTAACCTCAACAAAATCAGGGCCCATTTTCAATTTCATATATCAAAATATCATATGTCGCTTTTGGTATTCTCGCATAAACTAGTATCTCCAAATCCCATTTTCTCTTTTGGATTATCGAAGTTGCATCCACACACCTACAGGTGTTATAACTTATTCACTTGTTTATGGCTCTGAAGCCATTGTCCCTCTTGAAATTCAAATTTAGTCACTCCGTGTATCTCTCAAATATTTTATCCCTGATGAAGACTATCGCCAAGACCACTTAAAGACAACTCAAACTGTTAGATGAAAAGAATATAGCAGCCCTTGAACACCATCGGGTTTATCAAAAATGTATTATTAGAGCATACAAAAAACATGTCAAAGAATGTGACTTTAAATTTGGTGATCTTGTACTTAAATAAAATCAAAATGTTACTACATTAGAATGGAGTAAACATGGAATGTTTTCCCCCAATTGGATTGGTCCAAACATCATCACTCACAAGTATGGGTTGGGAGCGTATCGTCTCGATTCTCTTGACAAAGAACCTAAAAGGGAACCTCTAAACACTCCATACTTTGGTGGCCTTTCTATTTTTAAATAATTGATTAGCATGACAGTAGTTACATCCAAATCCTCGTCAATTCAAAATTATGCGGCTATCCGTCAGCATTCTAAATATTTCTTAAAGATGAGCACCACGAATTTTTTCATCACATCTCTCACATGCACAAGTTCCTTCCTTTATAGTAACCCCTTTGTAATCATTACACATATCCATCAAACTTGGGGCATGTGTGTGTAGGTTGCATGTATGTATGTTTTATCTCCTCCTTGAAACATGTTATTCAAGATTTTTGCCTCGGATCAAAAGTTCATGTAAGGAAGTCATTTGGATTTTCTTTTTATGAAAATATATAAATATGATAGATTGGTCCCCTAAAGGACAATTATTAACAAATTCTAAGTCATTATCAAAGATTCAAGTAGACTTCTCCTTGAAGGACAACTATGATTCAAAATTATGGACCCATCCTTCGAAGGTTGGCCATCTTGTCAAAAATAAAAAATATAGACCATACCCTCGAAGGATGGCTACTCATGCAAAAGGCTTCCCACATCGATCAACCTTCAAAATAGAAAGCATCCAGGAAAGCTTCCCGCATCGATTAGCTTTCCCATTATAGAAATCTTCTCGCCACAATTACTTTTCTTTGAAATAATATAAAAATATGGGGCATTGTTCTTATGAACCTTTGAAAAGGAGAACCCTTTTACCCATATCGGCCTATAAAAAAATCTCTTTTGTCATCCTAGAAAAATACAATCGCTCAAAGCCTTGATTTTTCTAACTACCCATTAATAATCTTATTTAACATTTGAAAAGGCTACAAGTGCAAGTGTTATTCAAAACTGTCATGTATATATCAAATTCCTATTGGGCAATCATTCCATTTTTACTTCATTTTATTTAAGTTACATTTTTATTTGGCACAATTTGTATCAAATTTTTAAACCATTAAAATAAATTAAACATTTAACCACATCTGAAATCTATGTAACCAAGCATTTCATCATATTACATTCATCAAAATCCATCTAAAACATTAAAAACATATAAAATCTAACACATGAAAATTAAAATTCCATACATAACCATAAATCCATCGTCATCATCATGTATATATAAATCAAGGTCCGGTGTACATCATAATCCATGTCCAAAAATCAATATATGTCCTCATCATACAAAAATGGGCTTCTATGAGCCTATCACATCATATACAATCAAGTAGTAAAATCAACATCCCCAAGTATCGTGTTGGCACCACCCTCTCCTCTAGGAACAGTTGTGCCCAAACCGCACCAAAGCCTCCACCTCCTCTAGGAACACTCATGACAACAACCTCACCTCTGGCTCCTCCCTCACCACCCTCTACTCTCTCAAGCCTCCAAGGTGGTTATCCCATGCTCGCCACACTAGCACTAGGCCTCACATCGATGTAGCTTCCCTTTGGAAGCTATGTAATCAACATAAAAATTGGAATATGGATAGTTCTTGATAACCAAATCCACATAGTAATCCCTCTTCACCCATACAGCTTCATAATGCACCACTAAAATCATACCAGATGGAGGAGGTGATATGAATTCTCCCTTTGCTTTCTAGAACGAGCCATTGTCAACAACTCTGCATCGATATGGAAGGCCTTGTGATACCCAAATCCTTATTCAATGTATCCTTGTGCCCCTTGTACTTGTCTCCATTAGCATACCTATACAAAGTGTGTCTAGAGGCTATCCCTCTCCATAATCAATCCATCCCTCTCTCCAATGAGGGTATCCCAAATACCAATCAAATCATCACACTCTCTCCGATCTCGCACCTCTCTACCTCCACTATGGCCTTCTTGGCTATCATCATTGCAATAGCAGTAGATAAATCATCATCTCCTCCTCCTCATTAGAATTAATATCTACCTCTCCTCCCTGGCTCCTCCCTCTTCTCAAGCACATACTGTCTCACTCAAAAGTGGCCCTCTGTGCCACTCGAGCTCTATTAAAACTCCTCAAGGCCGAAGCCCACCATGCATAGTACTCTAGAGTAAACCCCGCTTCATCGATAAAAAAAAACACCCTCCTCATTGGGGCCTATAGCCCCGATAACTCACCAATAGTAGCAGGTCCCGCCACCGTCGCCCTTAGAGTATCTATGTTCATCTCCTCCTGGCTATACTAAATGGCCTCCTTGAGTACTCCCTACTATAATCTAAACTGACTCCAAACATGATTAAAATGTAACATCTCGTTCTTGCCTTCCTCTGCTCCTATAGCCACATAGGCTGATGTAAACCATGTAGGTCATGAGGTTACTTTGGCTAGGCTAATAAGTCCAAGTAAGGCCTCCAAAAATATCACCCACATGTAGTCATTCAACAAATACCTATAAAATCCAGCTCTCTTCCTCTTCCCTACATGACCCCTATCAGACCTCCATCTCATAAATCTAGGGTGCTGATTACCAATGGACCATGGTAACCCCATGTTGGTCGAGCAATAGCTATATGCTCCAAGGCCCATGCATGTAATAGAAAACCAAAATCAATGTCATAACATTTGTGAACCTTCTAGGCCCAAAATACTTGAATGTCTATGCAAGGAGGGTAGGCCCCACTTAATAACTTTGTGATGCTCCATCATCTCATCCACAACCCATATCATCATCAACATAAAATGGCCACTCCCCAAATCTAGAAATGCATAGCACATGATGGCCATCATAATCATAGTCATCCAAACATGACCCTCTCTCTCAATAAAATAAACACAATCGTAAGAAAAGCCCCGGACTCATATCGAATGTCTACCACATCCTCCCCACAAAATATGCTCATCACACCATCCCTCTTTGTCTCAATGATGGTATACACCATTGCCCCATCGATCGGTAATCTCAAGATGTGGTGAACATCCTCCAAAGTGATAGTAATCTCTCCTATGGGTAACCAAAATGTGTTGGTGGAAGAATTCCACCTCTCTAAGTAGTGTCGAAATCAAAATCAAATCTATGGATCCGCCTATAATGCCTCATGGAACCAAATACCATAACCTTCACATGTACCCAATCATCATCCAACATATCCATCCTCACCTATTCCAAAATCGGTGGGATACGGTCGCGGATATTTAACTTCGCCTCTTCGCTGCAAAAATGAGTAAGACATAAATTAATTAGTATCATTAAAACACATCAAAAGCAAAAAAATACACCAACAACATTTTAAAAATCAAGCATTCCTACAAAAAAATGTTGAAAATATAGTAGCGATTCATCCTAATTTCCAATGATTCTGCTTATAAATCTTTGGTGATTGCATCAATCACCAGCCGATTATACCTAGGGAACCCGTACACCCCAAACATGGCCGTGAGATCCTAAAACTACAAAAAAACACATAAAAATGGGTTAAAATCTGACTTACCTCATATATTGGTGGTTTTCATTGTCTACTGGAGGATGCCATCACTTCAAATCTCTCAAAAACACCTTGAAAATCTCAAATCAATTCGCTAAGGTCATTTTTTACACCACAAAAAATGAAGAGTCAAATGGCTCGGTAATTATATACCCTATTTTTACCCCGATCCAATCACCGACATTTCTACCTCCAATCATAGGAGATTATGCTAAACTCTTGTGATTCACCTTGTTTATGACAACCATTGTTACTTGCACCCCTAAGCACAACAAAAACATCCTTTTCACAAGTTTTCCACTTTCAAAGGACCCAAACACTCAAGTCAAAAAAATACCAACTTTTAGGTCTCGTCATACGTATGTGGGATGCATTCCCTTTGGCCCCCCATCACTTGACGTTCCCTAATTAACTAATCCTTCCTCTGCAGATCACACATATATAGGCGCAAACCCCTTGGTTTCCTATAAAGTTGATCCCTTAATGGTACCCTTTGTTTTAGTACCCCCTCAAATCAAGGGGCAGCCTTTAAAAATAAAATCACATGCAAGAAAATGGTGTTTCCTATATTTTTCTATAGTCAAATGACCCATACACTCTCAATTGTTTTTGTCTAATGCCTTGTTAATATGTCATACAAAAAGGGGAAAATGTAGACACCAAAAATCACACACCCCATTCTCACATGGATAACTGTTAGGAATTAATAGAATCTAATGCGGAATAATTCCTCAGAATCGCAATAATAAGAAGTATGAATAGAAATTACAGAAATGAAATATGCAAAACATGAAGACAATATTTAACATGGTTCACCCAATGTGGGCTACATCCACCAAGAACACTTGCTCAGATTTTATTACAAGCCAACAGTTTTCACAATTACAATAACCAGATCTTGTTTGGAGCTATGCTCAACAAACCCTCCCGAATTCACACTTGAATTCGCACACACTATTCACCTTCACAAAAACACTCATATCAATCCTATTGTATGTCCATCTATATATAAGTACATCAATAGGTAGCCGAAGAGGCGGTTTTACAAAACAATGGGTACCGAAAAGCCATGGGCCCAAAACCAGCCCATAACGGTTACCCATTACCCATGGGTTAATAAACCACCCATGAAAATTTGCTTCAGGGGCTTCACCCCTGAACCCCCTTAACCCACTCACCGGCAAGTGGGACCACCATAAAAATATCCAAGTGTAACACATGGAAGGTGTACCAAACTCTAACATGAAAACAAGCTCCACAAACATAACAATCTCCCACTTGGAGATTGATTTCCACTAAGCAAGCTTCTCAACCCTTCACTGTCATCCGCAAAGGCCAACCAAAGCTGAACATAGCTTTAGTTTATCCCTTGTGACCACCTTGGTCATCATGTCTGCAGGATTCTGACTGGTATGAATCTTCTCCAACTTCAACTTATCTTCCTCCAAAGTTGTCCTGATGAAGTGATATCTCAACTGTATATGCTTTGTCCTAGAATGGAAAGCGAGTTCTTAGCTAAGTGAATATCACTCTGACTATCACTATATAGCTTTCCAACTTCCTGCTTATGCCCCAACTCATCAAGTAATTGTTGTAGCCAAATCATCTCCTTGCTAGCTTCTGTAGTAGAAACATACTCAGCCTCAGTGGTTGACAAAGCCACAACCTTCTATAACCGTGAAATCCAGCTCACTACTGTATCACCTACAGTAAATACATAACCTATTGTGCTCCTCCTATTGTCCAAATCTCCAGCCATATCTGAGTCAACATATCCACACAAAGTAGTGTCTGATCCACTGTAACACAAAACAGTACCCATGGTCCCTCTCAAATACTGAAGTATCCACTTTACTACCTGTCAGTGCTCATTTCCTAGATCACTCATAAACCTACTCACTGCTCCCACTGCATGGGAAATATCTGGCCTAGTGCATACCATAGCATACATCAAACTACCAACCGCTGATGAGTAAGGCACCTTGGACATCTGGTTTCTTTCCTGCTCTATCTTGGGACACTGATCCTTTGATAACTTAAAATGGCCTGCCAAAGGAGTCCCAACCAGTTTAGCATCTTGCATGTTAAACCTATCCAATACCTTCTTAATGTACTCTTCCTGAGATAAATTCAGCTTCCATTCCTTCCTATCCCGAGTTATCCGCATACCAAGGATTTGTCTAGCTGCCCCCAAATCCTTCATATCAAAGGATTCACTTAGCCATTTTTTGAGTACTTTTATTTCCCGCATGTTTTTACCAAACCAACATGTCATCAAAATACAAACACAGGATAATATAACTTCCATCCTCAAATTTATTTGTATACATGCAATGGTCAAAATGACATCTACTATAACCTTGCTCCATCATGAAGCTATCAAAATTCTTATGCCATTGACGTGGAGCTTGTTTCAGCCATACAAGCTCTTCTTCGCCTTTACACACCATCTCCTCTTTACCTTTGACTTCATATCCTATCAAGCTCGCATATATAGCTCCTCCTCCAAATCACCATGGAGAAATGCGCTTTACATCTAATTGTTCTAAGTACAAGTCTTTTGCTGCCACTATTCCAAGAATAGTTCTAATAGAAGTCATTTTTACTACAGGAGAAAAAATCTCATCAAAATCTATACCTTGTTTTTGGCAAACCCTCGACCACCATCCGAGCCTTATATCTTTTCTTTCCTCCTTCGTCTTTAACTCTATACACCCACTTGTTCTCGCAATGCTCTTTTTCCTTCCTAGTAGCTTCACCAAATCCCAAGTCCGGTTCTCCATGAGAGAATTATACTCCTCATACATGGCTTGCTCCCACTTCTTATTGGCATCTACCTCGCATTGCTTCATCAAAGCTCTCTCGGCTCTCCATTATCAAAGAGTAATGAATAATAAAGAGAAGGAAAAAATGTTCAGTTCTTTTCTTACCCTAGAAGACCTCCTCACCAGTAGGAGTTTGGGGTTCCTGTTGAGTAGGTTCCTAAACTGATTCATGGGTCACTGTCCCATCCAGAAGATCCTCTACCACTACATATTATTTCTTAGATTCTTCCTTGTTTTCCTGCAACTATTGCTTATACATGACTTTCTCATTAAATACCACATCCCTAGACCGAATGATTTTCTTGTCCTTAATACTCCAACATTTAAATCCAAAGTCATCACCACCATAACCAATAAAAGTGCATTTTTCTAATTTAGCCTCTAGCTTGGTCCTATCATCCTTGTCAATATGAACAAACACCTCACATCCAAAGACTCTAAGAAATGAGTAATTGACTTTCTTACCATACCAAGCCTCCTCAGGTATGCCTCCATCCAAGGCACTTGAGGGTCCTCTCTGCTTTATCAAGTATACAAAGAGCTCACCGCTTCTACCCAAAATAAAGAGGTGGTCCCGCATGTATCCTCATGCTCCTAGCACATTCCATTATTGTTGTGTTCATCCTTTCGACACCCTATTCTACCAAGCGGGGTTCCTACAACCTGTCTTTTTTGCTTACTGATTCCATTCTTAGAACAATAATCATCAAATTCATTGTTGCAATACTCCCCTCCATTATCTCGACCGAGACATTGTAACTTAAGACCTGTTTCATTCTCTACCAAGGATTTCCATTTTAAAAAGTATAAAATACATCAGATTTGTTTCTAATATAATAAACCAAAACTTTCCTTGTTACATCATCAATAAAAGTAACATAATAACTTGAACCCCCAAGAGATGATACTTGAGCCACCCCCACACATCGAATGTACCACTCTAACTTACTCTCTTCTTTGTCGGTCTAACCTTGAGAAACCTTACTCGCTTCTGCTTTCCCATATATGCGCTTCTCAAAGAAATCCAAAGTTTTTTTATATCCAGGAAAATTCTTCTTTATGATGTCCATGCCCTCATGGCTCATATGACCAAGCCTATAGTGTCATAATGTTGTATTTGCATCCGAAGCCACAAGATTACAATCATTAGTACTATCGTGGTTAAATACAAGGTTCAAACCTTCTTACCTCTTACCACCACAAGAGCACCCTTGGTAACCTTCCAAGAGTCTCGCTATAAATATCACAGTACAACCATCACTTCCCAATTGCCCCGCCAATATCAAATTTCTCCTTAATGTAGGCACATGTCTGACATCCTTCAATAGCCATGTATTCCCATTCTGCATCTTAACCTGAATGGAACCTTTTCCAACTATACTGCAAGGCTCATCATCACCAAGAAAAACATGCCCAAAATCCCCTTGAACATAATCAACAAAATAATGCCTATGTGGAGTAGCATGAAAAGAAGCCCCTGAATCTAAAACCCAAGATTTAGTAATATTATGCAAAGAAAGAATCAAAACATTCCTGCATACATTACCCGATGCCACATTTTCCTCCTTGTTTTCTTTCTTGTTTCTTCTTATCCCGAAGCTCCCAACAGTCCTTCTTTGCATGCCCAGACTTTCCACAATTCCAACATACAATCTTGCTCTTGGATTTTGACCTTGCCCAATCTTTCGATTTTCCATGGTTTCCTCTATTCTTCTGTCTCCTCTACTTTCCACTCGCAAAGAATTCCTCAAGTAGAAGATTCTCCGTAGAGATTTTCTTCACATTTCCTCGCTTAGAATCACCCCTACAACATCCTCAAACTTCAACTTCGAGTTAGCTGAACCGAGTTTCTTACCACCATTACTGTGCAATTCCAACTCTCGGGTAAAGAGCACAGAATTAACAAAGCCCTAACTTCTTCATCAAATTCTATTGTAACCAAAGCTAGCATATTCACAACCATATTGAAATCATTTAAATGATCTCACATCAACTATTGTTAGACATCTTCATATTAAACAACTTTTTCATTAAAAATATCTTGTTAGAAAGGCAGAGGGTTTTTCATATAACTTCCTAATGCATCCATTAGATTTTTTGTAGTATTTTATTTTGAAACATTAAATAATACCGAAGATGTAAAACACAAATGATCATTCCAAGTGCCTTCCGATCCAACAAATCCCATTCTCGCATCTCACATACTCAAGGGTTTGTTCACCTTCTCGATAACGAAGTATAAAGATCCTTTTGATAAAGGTAATCTTCCATCTGCATCTTCCAAAGACTAAAATTCTACCCGTTGAATTTATCAACCCTTGATCTTCCATCATCTGCCATAGCTCCCACTCAAGCTAAAAAAATTTCCCTACGATTCAACACTTTAGCAAACCAAACCAGACTCTGATACCAATTGTTAGGAATTAATAGAATCTAATGTGGAATAATTCCTCAGAATCACAATAATAAGAAGTATGAATAGAAATTATAGAAATGAAATATGCAAAACACGAAGACAATATTTAACGTGGTTCACCCAATGTGGGCTACATCCACCAAGAACACTTGCTCATATTTTATTACAAGCCAACAGTCTTCACAATTACAATAACCAGATCTTGTTTGGAGCTGCGCTCAACAAACCCTCCCAAATTCACACTTGAATTCACACACACTATTCACCTTCACAAAAACACTCATATCAATCCTATTGTATGTCCATCTATATATAAGTACATCAATAGGTAGCCGAAGAGGCGGTTTTACAAAACAATGGGTACCGAAAAGCCATGGGCCCAAAACCAGCCCATAACGGTTACCCATTACCCATGGGTTAATAAACCACCCATGAAAATTTGCTTCGGGGGCTTCACCCCGAACCCCCTTGACCCACTCACCGGCGAGCGGGACCGCCATAAAAATATTCAAGTGTAACACATGGAAGGTGTACCAAACTCTAACATGAAAATAGACTCCACAAACATAACATAATCAAATGATATTCCCGTTTGCATACCATTATATGACTTAAGGCATTCAAAGTTTATTGTCACATCATTATTACCTCCGTCACTACCGCCACACCTCTTTCAATTAATTAATTTACCCCACATGTCCTAATGTCATATTACCTTTCTCATTAACTAATTAATTAAATTAACTAGATAATCTATTCCACCCTCACACCTCACCATGACAACTCGCCCTTACTCACTAGTTATAACTAATCTAAATAAGCAACCTTATAAAAATATTACCCTAACAACCTCAAATTTATCCCTATAACCACTTCTCAATTCTCACTAGTTAGGACTAGATTAATTTAGGAAACCTTCCATTTATCCCTCCTCTATCCTAACTACCCCTATCCATCTCTAAACCCTCACACTCGACCTCTCTAAGTTATCTAGCCATAATTCCCTTAAATTTCCCGCACCTAAGTTCAAAATAGAAGGTTTATCATTTTTTATCTCACCCTATCTCTAACTACCTAAAAATGTCGCATAATTACCTTGAATGCCAACGATCTATAAATACTAGGATTTCTGCCTCTCTTTGGGACCATTTTTTCGTGACCATCCAAAGTAGTCGATCATCATCAAGCTTTCTCAAACATTACCAGTTTCATTATTGTTGTCTTGCATCCATTCAGATCTCACCCACATCCATTAAGATTTTTGGGAGCTATTTAAGAGCTCATTCATCATCTTGACACAACCATAGTTGGCATGTTATCACCTCCCATCATTCAAAGGTTTATAATCTGTCCTTTTAAATTTGTTTTCATCTTAAAACAAGCTTAACAAATAATTTTTTACCTCATATTTTCATTTGATAGATCATAGCTCCTTTTATTAGGCAAATAAGTCATTCATTTTAACAAATTGCTAGTATTTCTCATAATCTCCTATGATTAGCCTAATAACCTGCAACTTCTATGATTTATATCTCCTTAGTAATAAATTTTCATTAGAAACCATTATTAATAACTTTATGTTTTTGTGTTACTAATATTTATGACAAGAATGGATCTCAGATATGGCCATAGGAGGAATTAATCATATGATCACCAACATTAATTCACTACCGATCATCCAACACCCTTTTCACCGTGAGCAATACGACCTACTACATGACCTTGAGTTGTGTGCCATCCATGCAGCCCCCATTGATTGCCTAGAAACCATATTCACATCTACTCAAAAAAATCTGAGAAGCCACTGAAGAATTATGGGATGCATACTACAAAGTAAAAAAATCCAAGATGATCTGCGCATGGTTCGAGTATTAGTATGAGAAAGGACTGGACATACTTGAGGACACAAACACCACATCCGAGTCAAAGATTAGGAGTGAGATCAGCCTTGTGGATTCTGTATTATGACTTTTCTCTCCAATACGACATAGAGGAGGAGCTTTCTAATTTCTTCATGGATGATTACATCAAATAATCTGACTCATGCTTCACCGAGGATGATGACTTAGTCTCTTTAGTAGGCTCTAACCTATTTTATAAGAATTTAGATACTAACCTAGGTTTCGACTTTGGATTCTAGACATGTTTCTTTTTCATATCATTATCATCAACTAATATAGGTAATAAACTAAATAAGTGATAAACATTTGATCACATCTTTATATCACATATTGTACTCCATTCTCATAAATAAAACTTAAATGTTTTTAAAAGTGGGTTGACATCCACATAAGGAATTCCTTTGGCTTCTAGAACTGGCCTTTCCTGTGAAACTCGCCATGTATTTTACTAATTCCATTTTGTGCAGTGTCTTTGATTTGTAGGTTTAATTATAGGGAAAATAGTTTAATTCATTCACCGCAGAGCACAAAACAATCAAACACCTATCACATCCCTCGGTACATTATAAACCCCTCCATATTCAAGGTTGAGTCGGTTTTCCCTATTGTAATACCAAACCAACCTATAAGGTAAAATTTTCATCAACACCTTGCTAATTCTTCCATCCACGAGGTCATGGTAGGCTATACAGGGTTTTTTGTAGGGCCTATAAATGGTAACTATACCTATATTCCCTTGGTCTAGGTGGCTACTACTCAACTCTATGTGGATGTTAATGATCACAGATGGGTATGGGTGAGGTATATTACTAATCAATCTAATTTTTGATGATCAAAAATTTTCAAAAAGAAGATTTATCTTAGGTATATTGTGGATGGAAGTATGCATTACATTAGAGTTTGAAGGTAGACGTACAACGTGATGTCTCAGAGTAAATTCTATGTATTGATGATTTTTTATCTCTATATCTCTAGTTATTTAGGGTTTTTAGTTTGGTCAATGAAATTTTTATCCTATGAATTTTACTTTGGTTTGGTATCAATCATATCTAGAAAGATATCATAAGTTTCAACCGATGAGTTATTGGTTCCATCCTATCGTAATAATTTGTGTGTAGGATCTCATACACACTTGGGTTGTGTAATGTTTGGGAGGCGGTCACCTTATGGTTTAAATTAATAAAATTAATGTTTCCTTTTTAGTTGAGGAAGATGTCTATGATTTTATATGTGAGTAAATATAATAAATGTGAACAAGAATCTATGCCAACTCGCATAGCTCTAACCCTTCACGTTGCTCCGATTTATTTGTTTCTATGAAGGTTTTTGACATACACATGAAATGTCATTGAGAATTGATTAGTGTTACTCTTATTTTTATTTTTTTGTGGTGAGGAAAAATATTGTGATTTTGGCTTATGGTGCGTGTGTGTGTGTTTATAAGGGAAAGGTTCTCTAAAATGTTGAGGACTACAACCTTGTTAAGTGCATTTTCGATATTGACAATAAACCTTATTTAAGTACTAAAATATTATGTCCACTAAATATCCAACTTTAGACTTGTTCACCTGTTACAGATCATTTCCAACTACCCTTCATACCAATACATACTGGAATTTACATGTAAAGACAAGAAACCCATTTTCAAATGTTGGTGTGCACTTGCATTACTCCCTACTCAAGCATCGAGCATTATCTCATGTTTTGAGGTGTGAAGGATACCCTAGAGGTATAAATGATGATATGGTCATCGATAAACCTCACAAAAAATCACTCAATGTCATTTCCATTTTTAGTAATTCCCATCCAAGAATTAGATGAAAGCGGCTCACTAAGTTCTTTCCTCACTATCATGTCAATAAATGCTCCAAAAATCAATTAAGCCTCTTATCACAGAGAGGGCAAGTAAAATCTAATTAAGGTACATAATCACCTTCTAACAAGAATAATCTATAGATACAGGAGGGTCTAACTTCTTCCAAGTATGCAAAGGATTGACCTTTTCCAAGTATGTCATACCATTCACAATTTTAAAAGGAGGATCCCACATATCAAATTAGGCCCTAGTTCTCGTCCTTTTCCCATTATGTCCATACTTTAGAAAAAAACTAAATACAACTTTACACTAACAACACTAATATACTTCTGAGGCTCACAAGATCCTCCCTTCTAGAATAGGCTACTTTGGCAAGAGAGCTTGACCTCTACCAATTATGTCATTTTCTTGATCTTTTGATAACTATGCCTAGGGCTTAGTCTCCCTGTCTCTAAGTACTAAACAATGTCCACATTTTTTTATTTTTCCTTATGGGCGATCTCTAGCTTACCATTTATCTATGTGATGTCCATAAATTACAATTTGTTTACTCTAATAGATGCCCCTATGATGGGATTTCACTCCACATTAATAATCTTCTCTCCTTATTACTCTTTGATTATCACAAGAGGTCCCGATCTACCAAGTATGTACATGGTCCTAACTTCTTCCACGTATTTTTTATTTAAAATTAAATGCAACTTCTAGGCATAGTAGAACTGATCATCATTCCAAAGGAGCAAATTCCTATTGACTTTTATATCCATCAATGCAAAATAAAATTATAAATAATTTTATCACATATAAAAATTTCATTTGAGCCATAGAAATGATATATAATCATGATTCATAAGGATGACTGCAAGTAGATCAAGACAATGAATAGTTCATAGATAAAAAAATGATAAAGGTTACCTCAATGGTGGTCGAGAATCTCATTGAGCATGTGACTTCAATAAAGCACTTACCTTAGTCCTTCGAATGCTATTTCCTAGTACATGTCATAAACTATACCTTAATTTACATGGTTGTTATTAGACATGGGAAGCAACGGTCACAATATAGTCATCCCTCTGTAATTAAAAGATTACAATTTGGAATGTCGGGAGTCCATAAATCACATTCATTCCTAGACATAAGGGGAAGAAAAAAGTGAGAGGTAGAAAATTACTGTATTAAATCCTTTACATGGATGAGAGGAAGTGTAAAACATCCTCCACATGAAGAATAAAAGGGTTTCAAAACTTTTAATAGTTGATAGGTGTTATAGATAGATTCCATGCATCAAGAGTGCTTCTTATTTATGTTTCCATTTTCTAGAGTTTTTCCCACATTGATTACTCCAGGTTAAATATTTATGTTCTCTATTGTAAATGCCTTTGTTGTGTTTTACTTTGCATTTCTTACATTTTCCATTGTTGTACATTGATGGTTTGAGTGATTGGGAATTTAATATTGCAAGGGTTTGAATCATCTCTATACACGGTGGTAAAGGGCATTGTTTTAGCATAGCTACATGTATCTCATCCATGTAAATAATTCATTTCAGCTGAAGTAGCATGTTTTTCTATTATGGGAGCATGTGCATCAGGCTAAGATTATATGTGGATTTTCAATAGTGTAGATATGTATTTGAGGAATGAATGCATTGAAATCAACTAGGGGTATGTATATGACAACATATAGTTTTGGTAAACATATAAATTTCCATATCTCTGTTGAATTTCAGTTGTTTTTTCTTATTGAATAACCAACATAATTTTATTACTAATATCTTGCTCAAGAAATATAGTCCCCTAATTCCATTAATATCACATGTATTTTTCAGGAGGTGCAAAAGAATTCATATTGAGAGACTCATATGTCACATGGTTAATGGGAGATCATCATGTTGTAGTAATCAACTACAGCCCACATCGAGTAAAAGGAAAAATATATTAGAAAGCCTCACCCCACTCACACATGGGAGATGAAATTTAAGTGAATCAATTTTCCCTAAATGAAATCTAATTTTGTTTAATACATTTTATTTATTCAAGAGACATATCATAGTGCCTTTCCACTAGCTAGGTTTTTAATTACCGACATCAATGTTTTACAAAATAAATCAACGAATAACATTTTTAAATTACATGTGCTGAATTTTTACACATGTTATTGAAAATGATACAAGATGTGTTGTCGACAAATACTAAAACTTAATGTCAATTCTAAGCCAAAAGTTCCTCTAATCAAATTCGTGGCCTCCTTGAATTCTCCTAAATACTCACTTGTGAAGAACCCTCGACAAGATTAGTGTTTATGGGGGTGACATTCTTTGTAAGAAATTAATTATTAGTGTCTATATTTCTATAATAATTTATAACAAACTAACCTTTTAACCTAGTGATAACATCTTCAGTTAAATTTTAAAGAAATATTAATTTTATTTTAAGAATCAAACAACAACGTTAATAATCATAATTATTAAATTCTAATTTTAATATATGAATTGATTTTGAATGTATGATAGAAGTATAAATAAAGTGATTATATGTATTTACATGCATTGAACTCTTCCACCATCAAATCCATGAACTAGAACCCATATTTCCGTCTCCACTAATTTTACTAATAGGTATAGGAAAAAAATCATATATGAATTTTCCGAACAAGAGGAAGACAAAACCCCAAAAATCAATATAAACGCTTTTTATGCATATGTTCTTGTTTCTATAATAGCTCGCGTTGTCCACAAGTTTAATACCGCCGAATCCATTATATTTTTTTATGTCAATTAATTTTATCTTTGGATTGAGAAAGATACATGCTCAAATTCAAATACTTTAAAAGGTGAGTGTTTATAGATTATGTAATTTACTATTGTATTTGAATCTTACATATGAAAATGCAAGTTCTTTTTTCACTGCATTTATTACTTGTGTTAACAATGACTAGTGACCTCTTTTTGAAGTTGTATATCACTATAACTTATTTCTTCAACATGCAAAATTTGTAATGCATAATACAATAGTGTATATGTATTCATAATTGGCTTATGCTATATGTTGTATATTTTTTAAAAATATCAGCTTCTCTATAAAAACAAACTATAATTATATAAAGTTTTGATTACTTTTATCTATAAATTGATAAAGGTGTGTGATCGCATCTATTTTATCGTATATATATTCCCTCAATCCCTTGTTCATATTCTTATATCTATTGGTAGAGTCAAATCCCCATAAGATGATGTGACATAGGTGTTTTAATGGGTTATTATCGACAAAGAAAGAAGGGGACATATGGGAGGCTTAGTGTTCCATAGGATATAACTTGATGATATGGTAGCTGCAATAATATCACATGGATTCCCTATCTCGCCATGCGAGGTTGGGTCAATGAGTATCGTGAGTCAACATAAGTCTTCATAAAGTGTTACATGTTCAAACAACGTGACTTCACACCGGAGAGATATAGACCCAATACAATACTCAGAAGTTTGGCTATAGATAGGGGATCCCCTTAAGACCACATACATTTTCTAGAGTGACTCATGAGATTAGAGACTAGGGCCCGAATATTGATGAAGTGAAACCAGTGAACTCGGGATGGAGTGTAGTTGTGATATAGGATGGGTATAGGGATATTATATATGTATGGGAAATAGATGAATATAAATCATAGTGGTACATCATGAGGCCTACAGACTTACTATACCTATGTGAAGGCATTTCTTATTGATGGAGGTTGCAGAATGAGTAGACACCACTTTCACTTAAGGATACAAAAATAGTGTAAAAGACACTCTAGGAAGACAAGAGGGATGTAGACGGGGATGGTTCATGTCCATAAAATACCACAATGATAGATGGAGGGGTTTGGGTAGGTGATGAAGGAAGAGCCACACCGACGCAGTACACAAAGTGGAGGGAACACAACTCCTACCACAAGAGGAGATGAGGCGTGGTCCTTTCATATGAAACAATCCCAACATTAGGTTATAAATGTTCTATAGAGAAAAAGATGTAGAATATGGAGACCAAAATTATGAGGATGAAAATCATACATGCAACCCCCTAGAAGATGTAAGCATCAAGTAATATAGAAATTGTTAGTAAAATTTATTTCCAAATGTAACTAGTAAGGGATAGACACAACCAGAAACACAAATAAAACATACACAAAATATATATTATATTTATTTGAAAAATTCATACAATCACAGAGTTGTTTCTCTATTTTCCTTTTGTTTCTCTTCTCGTGTCCAATTTATTCTTTCTTTTTCTTACAAAAATTCCCTCTTTCTCGAGTTGTTGCTCTATATTTTTCTTTCGTATATTTTTCCTCTTTCTTCTTCACTATGTTGTTGTACTTTTCTATTACAAAATCCCCTTTTCTATATTCTTCTCTCTCTGTATTTTCCCTTCTCTATATTTTCTTCTTCTTATATTTGCTACGCACATCTATTTTCCCTCTCTCTTTTCTCCTTTGAGATTCGGCTCTTCTTTCTATTCTCTGTATTTTTCTTATGATGTTGCATATACATTTATATATCCCCTTTTAAATTTAATCTTTTTCATAGATATAAAAAATATTCACTTTCTCCTTTGCATACACAAATATGTCCCAAAAAATTATATAATATAATATATATTATATTTGGGCCCCATATAAACAAATCACAACCAACTATAAAAAAAAAATTGGAGTCAATATAATTATGCAACGAAATTAAGCTGTGGAATCTCACGTCCATAGGGAGGAGAGAGGAGGAGGATTCACGCTGAATGGTGACACATAGAAAGGAGCTAAGGTAGGGGTTTGAAATCTTCAATGGCCACCAAATTAAATTCCCTAACAATAAGGTTATTTAAGAAGCAAAAATGGGTTTAAACTTGGTGGTGGGCTCAAGATTACATGTTCGTAACAAATTCTAACACTCCCCCTTAATCTTGAGCTAAAAAAATATCTGAGTTAAGAGGTCCATTTATGATGGACCCAAATTTTATCTCAAATGCTCAAACCTTTCTTTGTGAGAGGTTTGGTAAAGATATCCGCTTAGTTCTTCTCGACTGCAAAAATTGAGCTCAATTTCTTCTTTCTCCACCAATTCATGAATGAAATGATACCCGATAGCTATATACTTTCTTCGCCATGAAAACTAAATTTAGATAATGCAATTGAATAATTATTTTCACAATAAATCACCAAACTTCCTTGTTGTTTTTCTTGCAAATCTGAGAGAAATATTTTTAACCATATAATCCGACAAGTCGTTGATTTTTCTATAATATACTCTACCTCTGTAGTAGACAAATAAAATATAATTTTTCATTGAATCCTATGATATAGCTCTATTCACTTTGTGCTCTTTTTGATGCCTATTCAAGTTCTAAAAATGGGTCAACGGGCTAGAAGATATGACCCAAACTAGAAGCACTAGAAATAATAAGAATAAATCCAAATCAAACAAAGACACTGTTCACCCTTTAGGGTGTATGTGCACCCTTTAGGCATGTGCACACATATAATGGTATATGTGTAGCTCTAATAAAAATGACAGGTCATCAAGGTGCCTGCATGAGAAGAAGGGTGTGTGTGCACTAATTAGGGTGTGTGCGTGTGGCAAACTATATATGCACATGCAAGCTAAATTTTGAGATTTTAAAGAGTTGGAATTTTTACCTTGCACGAGCTAAAAGGTGTATGCACGCTAATCAAAGTGCATGGGTGTCATAGAGTGTGTATACATGTGCCTAGGTAAAATTTGGGATTTTAAAGAGCTAGATTTTGTGTCTGCACAATGAAAGGTGTATGTGTGCTAATCAGATTGCATGCACGCCATAGAGCGTGTATAAGTGTGTCTCTGGTGCTGTGCAACTAGGAAGGTGTGTACACATGGATGTGGGAACGTTCGCATGCTATCATATGTCTCTGTGCACCGATTTGGGTGCTTGTGCATGTGCCTAAAAAATCACCAAACAACGTGGAAAATGAAATTCTTAAAATTTCAACAAGTTAGAAATTTGAAATTAAATGCAATTTCTAACATAAACCCAAAAAATGGCATGAAAAAGAAGGTTAAATACATAAAACTTAGCTAAAATCCCAAGGAAAATATTTAACTCTACAAAAAGCTGCAAAAAGTTAGAAACTGGAATAAAATCTTCAAAATGACTCCATTAATGGAGGATGGACTAAGAGTCCCACCAGGCGTGCTAAATGTGTACAATGAAAAGTTGTAAAATCTATAAAATGTGGTACAAAGACCTAAGAAAACCCAAAATATTTTAAAAAAACAAGTCAATGGATGATCATGATAAGAGATAAACAAGGATTCATAACTTTACATGCATTAACTTTAAATAAACAAGCAAACCTAACATGTCTAGTTATCCTCTACTCTTTGAAAGATTTAAAATGAACCTAATAATATTCTAAGCAATCATTTTATGATTATGATAATGGGAGCTCACCATTAATGGATTCTAGGCCTTATGGTTCTTCCCACTTAGATGAAATTTGTAGTGTAAATGCAAAGCAACATAGCTCAATAAAATAAATGAAAATAAGCTCTTAATCCTAGACAAAATCCTATAGTTTATGTTAGAAAGGAGGAAGTGTTCTTATAAAATGACTTGGGGTAGTGGGCTATTTATTGGTTTCCATTTCCAAGAATGAAAAGGTTTTGGTGCATGTGGGACAAAAGGATGGTCCAAAATTCACTTTTAGGTTTAGAAGAGGTTAAACATGATTTAGGGTAATTAACCTAGGTATAGGCTATTTCATCACGATTAGTGAGGAATTAGGGTTTTGAGAGATTTGTGAGAGGCTTAATCAATCCCATGAGATGGATTGATTATATAGGGAGTTAGTAGAAGTAGTATAGAAGGGAAGGAGAAGAGGGTTTAGCTAATACGAGGATATATTAGCCTAATTAGTTGGTTACAAGAGGGATACGATCAAAAGAATGTCATAAACGTTGAGTTAGAGAGGCGAATTGACTGGTGTCGTCAATTTGTGAAAAGGAGAATAGTTAGTGAAATATTAGGAATAATAGTGCTTTGATCAAACTACAGGTGTCTACAAATTTCAACTTCATTCAGATCTTATCCATGTCCCTAGTCAAGCATTACAACCCGCTTAGGACCTATGGCCTTTTCGCAATGGGGATTAGACCTCATTGGTGTGATCAATCCAAAATCATCCCAAAAAAATCATTCCATAATCATAACAACCAAATATTCACTAAATGGTTCAAAGCCATTCCTTTAACCTCGACAAAATAAGGGCCCATTATCAATTTCATATATCAAAATATCATATACCCTTTTGGTATCCCACATAAACTAGTCACGGCTAATGGAAAATCCTTTAAAAATAAGGAAGTTAAAAATATGTGTGATACGTTTAACATAAAATTAAGTTTCTCATCACCATATTATCCTCAAGTAAATGGATAGGCCAAGGCCTCTAAAAAACAATTAACAAAACCCTTATGAGAAAAAAGATGATGTAGGCGGGGACTTCTGACATCTCCAAATCCCATTTGCTCTTTGGGATTATTGAACTAACATCCACACATCTACAAGTGCTAAACCCTTTTCACTTGTTTATGGCTCTGAATCCATTTTCCCTCTTGAAATTCAAATTCTGACACTACGTGTATCTCTCAAATATTTCATCCCTGATGAATACTATCACAAAGACTTCTTAGCACAACTCAAATTGTTATATGAAAATCATATATCGGCCCTCGAACACCATTAGGTTTATCAAGAATGTATTAGCAGAGCATAAAACAAACATGTCAAATAATGTGACTTTAAAGTTGGGGATCTTATACTTAAAGAAATTCAAAAATTACTACATTAGAACAAAGTAAACGTGGAAATTTTTCCCCAATCAAATTGGTCCATACATCATCACTCACATGTATGGGTCGAGCGTATCATCTTGCTTCTCTTGATAGATAACCTGAAAGGGAACCTCTAAATGATTCACACTTGTGGCATTTCTATTATTAAATAATTGATTATCATGAAAGTAGTTACATCCAAATCCTATCAATTCAAAATGATGTGGCTATCCATCGTTGTTCTAAATATGCCTTAATGATGAACACCAAGTCTCTGTTCATCACATTTCTCACATGGACAAGTTCCTTCCTTTGTAGGAACCCATTAGAAATCATTACACCTATCCATCAAAACTTGGGGCATATGTGTGTTAGTCGATGCACGTTTCATCCCCTCCTTGAAACAGGTTTTATTCAGGATTTTCCCTCACTCAAAAATGTAGGTAAGGAAATCATTTGGATGTTATTTTTATCAAAATATCAAAATATGATAGACTAGTCCCCTAAAGGACAACTATTCACAAAGTCTAAGTCATTATCAAATATACAAGTAGAATACTCCCTCAAAGGACAACTACCACCCAAAATTATTGACCAATCCCTCAAAGGATGGCCATCTTATCAAAAAAATATAGACCATACCCTCAAAGGATGGCTACTCATGAAAAAGTCTTCCCGCATCGATCAACCTTCAAAAATACAAAACATCCAGAAATATTCCCACATCGATCAAATTTCCCATTATAAAAAAGCTTCTTGCCACAATCGCTTTGTTCAAAATAATATAAAAATAGGGGACATTGTTCTTATAAACCTTTGAAAAGGAGAACCCTTTTTCCCACATCGGCCTATACACACAAAATCCCTTTTTTCATCCTAGCAAAATACATTCACTCAAACCCTTGATTTGTCTAACTACCCATTAATAATTTAATTTAACATTTTATAAGGCTACAGTGCAAGTGTTATTCAAACTCACATGTATATATCGAATTCTTAGTGGGGCAATCATTCCCTTTTTACTTCATTTTATTTAAGTTACATTTTTGATTTGGCACATTTTGGATCACATTTTAAACCATTAAAATCAATCAAACATTCAATCACATCTAAAATATATGTAACCAAGAATTTTAGCATATTACATTCATCAAAATCCATCTAAAACATTAACACTTTTCCAAGTAAAAACATATAAAATCTAACACATAAAAATTAAAATGCCATAAATCCATCATCATCATCATGTATATATAAATCAAGGTACACCGTAAATCATAATCTATGTCTAAAATCAATATATGTCCTCATCATACAAAAAAATGGGCTTCTATGAGCCTATCACATCATATACAATCAAGTGGTAAAATCAACATCCCTAAGTATTGTCTTTGGCACCACCCTCTCCTCTAGAGCAGTGTGTGCCCCACCTGCACAGTGCCTCCACCTCCTCAAGGAACACTCATGACAATATCATTTCCTTCATCTCCTCCCTTACCAACCTCTGCTATCTCAAGCCTCCAAGGTGGCTATCCCACACTCATCACACTAGCATTAGGCCTCACTACTAATGTAGTCCCTTTCGATGCCACATAATCAACATAAAAATTTCCATCTAGATAGTTCTTGATAACTAAATCCACATAGTAATCCCTCTGTTCCCGCACATCTTCATAATGCACCACTAAAATCATACCAGATAGAGGAGGTGTTACAAATGCTCCCCTTACCCGTGTCGAGAATGGGCCATCGCCAAAACTCCGCACTGATATAGAAGGCCTCATGATCTCTAGGTCCTTATTCAATGTATCCTTGTGCCCCTTGTACTTGTCTCTATCAACAGATACATATAAAAATTTTCCTGGAGGCTATCCATCTCCATGATCAATCCATCCCTCTTTCTAATGAGGGTATCCCAAACACCAATCAAATCATCACACTCTCTCTGAGCCACATCCCTCTCTCCCTCCACTATGGCCTTTCTCAGGTTTCATTAGTGTAATAAAAGTAGATAAATCAAGATCTCCCTCCTACTCCTCATTATAATCAAGATCTACTCCTCTCCCTATGCTCCTCCCTCTTCGAGCACATACTGCCTCACTTGTTGAGCAACCCTCTGCTCACTCAAGCTCTATTAAAAATCCTCAAGGCCGGAGCCCACCATGCATTGTACTTTGGGGTAACCCCGCATCATTGATTGAAACAATAACACCCTCCTCATTGGGGCCTATAGCCCCCTGAAAATCAACAATAGTATTAGGTCAAGCCACGGTTATCCTTAAAGTATCTATGTCCTCTCTCATCCCACCTATATTGAACGGGCTCCTTGGGAACTCCATACTTTAATCCAAAATGACTCCAAACACGGTCAAAACATAACAACTTGTGCTTTTCTTCCCTCAATTCCTATATCCACATAGGTCGTAAGGAGGGTTACTCTAGCTGTAGATAAGTCCAAGTAAGGCCTCCACACAATATCACCCACCTGCAAACCTACCTAGTCAATAAATCCCTATTAAATCCATCCCTCTTCCTCTTCCCTGCACAACCCCTATCAGACCTCCATCTCATAAATCTAGGGTGTTGATCACCGATGGCCCATGGTAACCCTGTTGGTCAAGAAATAGCTATATGCTCTAAGGCCCATACATGTAATAGAAAACCAACATCAATGCCATAATGTTTATGAGCCTTCTAGGCCCACAACTCTCTGAATGTCTATGCAAGGAGGGTAGGCCCCCACTCAAAAAAAATTTGATGTTCCATCATCTCACCCATAACCCTTGTTATCATCCACGAAAGCCACTCCCAAATCGGCAATGCATATCACATGATGGCCATCATAATCATAGTCATCCGAACATGACCCTCTCTCAAGAAAATAAACAAGGCTATAAGCAAACCCCCTACCTCATATTGAATGTCTACCACATCCTCCCCACATAATCTTTCCATCACACCATTCCTTTTTACCTCGTGATGATGTGTTGGTGGAAGAATTCCACCTCTCTAACAAAGTGCTTAATCAAACTCGGAAAACTATGAATCCTTTATAATGCCTCATGGAACCAAGTTCCACGCCCTTCACATGTACCCAATCATCATATGACATATCCATCCTCACCTCCTCTAAAATCACCGAATATGTTCATGGGTATTCAACATTGCCTCCGCATGCAAAAATGAGTAAGACATAAATTAATTAGTATCATCAAAACACATCAATAACCAACAAAAAATGCACCAAGAACATCTAAAAAATCAAACATTTCTACTTCACAAAAACTATCAAAAATACAGATGAATCACTAGAAATTCATCCCAATCACCAATGATTCTTCCTATGGAACCCGTGCATGACCCAAACATGACCGTGATATCCTAAAAGTACCAAAAATCACACAAAAACAGGTTAAAATATGACTTACCTCAGTTATTGGTTGTTTTCGTTGTCTACTAGAGGATGCCATCACTTCAAATCTCCCAAAAACACCTTGAAAATATCAAATCAATTCTCCAAGGTCATTTTTTACACTATGGTTAAAATGAAGAGTCAAATGGCTCAGGCTATTATATACCTTGTTTTTACCCCAATCCAACCACCGAAATTTATGCCTCCAATCATAGGTAATTGTCCTAAATGCATGTTATTCACCTTATTTATGATAACCATTTTTACTTGCACCCCGAGCACAACAAAAACTCTTTTTGCATAAGTTTTCCACTTTCAAAGGACCTAAACACTCGAAATCAACAAAATATACCAAATTTCAGAACTCATCATATGTCCGTGGTATACATGCCCTTTGCTCCACATCACTTGGCGTTCTCCATTAAACTAAGCATTCCTCTCGCAAATCACACGTCTATAGGCTCAAAACCCTTGGTTTCCCTAGCAAGTTGATCCCTTAATGGCACCCTCTATTTCAATACCCCTAAACTGGGGCAACCTTTATAAATTAAAACACATGCAAAAGAACTCGGTGTTTCATGTATTGTGTTATAGTCGAATCACCCATACACTCTCAATTTTTTTGTATAACACCTTATTAAGACATCAAACAAAAAGGGGAAAATGTAGACACCAAACAATCACACACCCCATTCTCACACAGATAATCGAATGATATTCCTATCCACATACCATTTTATGACTTAAGTCACCAAATTTCATTGTCACATCATTACTACCTGCATCACTACCACCACACCCCTTTCAATTAATTAATTTACCCCACATGTCCTAATGTCATGTTACATTTCTCATTAACTAATTAAATAAATTAACTAGATAATCTACTCCACCCTCACACCTCACCATGACAACTCACTAGTTATAACTAGTCTAAATAAGCAACCTTCTAAAAATATTACCCTAACCACCTCTAACTTATCCCTATAACCACTTCTCAATTCTCACTAGTTAGGACTAGATTAATTTAGGAAACCTTCCATGTATCCCTCCTCTATCCTAACTACCCCTATCCATCTCTAAACCCTCACACTCTACCTCTCTAATTTATCTAGCCATAATTCCCCTAAACCCCGTACCTAAGTTCAAAATATAAGGTTTATCATTTTGTATCTCACCCTATCTCTAACTACCCAAAAAGTTAGCAATTCCCTCAAACGATGATGATCTATAAATACTAGGATTTTGCCTCTCTTTGGGACCATTTTTTTCAGGACCATCCAGGTGAGTCAAGAGCATCATCGAGCTTTCTCAAGCATCAGCAAGGTTTCGTTATTTTCATCTTCGCATCCATTCAGATCTTACTCGCATCCATCAATATTTTCCGAAGCTATTTAAGAGCTCATTCATCATTCCAACACAACCATAGTTGACATTTTATCACCTCTCATCATTAAAAGGTTTATCACTTTGTCTTTTTAACTTTATTTTCATATTTAAACAAGCTTAACAGATCATTGTTTACCTCATATTTTCATTTAATATATCATAGCTCCTTTTATTAGACAATCAAATCATTTATTTTAACAGTTTGTTAGTATTTCTTAGAATCACCTATGATTAGCCTAATCACCTATGACTTTTGTTTCTTTTTGTCTCCTTAGTAATCAATTTTCATTAGAAACCATTATCAATTACTTTGTGCGCCTCGTGTTATTAATATTTGTGCCAACAATGGATCTTGTAGATGGCCATAGGAGGAAGTAATCATCCGATCAAAAACATTAATTCACGGCCAATCATCCAACACCCTTTGCACTAGGAGCAATATGACCTACTACATGACCTAGAGTTGTGTGTCATCCATGCAGCTCCCATTGATTATGTAGAAACCATTTTTTCAACTACCCAAAAAATCTGAGAAGCCACTGAAGAATTTTTGGAAGCATACTATGAAGTAAAAAAATCCAAGCCAATCTTTCATGGTTTGAGTATTAGTACAAGACATGATCGACATACCCGATGACAAAAACACCACATCCGAGTCGAGATCAAAAGTGAGATCAGCCTTGTGGATTCTCGATTCCGAGTTTACTCGCCAATACAACACGAAGGAGGATCTTTATGATTTCTTTGTGGATGATTACATTAAAGAAATCGACTTGTACTTCAATGAGGATGATAACTTAGTCATTCGGTGGGCTCTAAATTCTTTTCTGAGAATTTAGATACTCGACCTAGATTCTAACTTTGGATTCTAGACTTGGTTCTTTTCCATATCATTATCATCAACTAATGTAGGTAATAAAGCTAAATAAGGGATAATACATTTGATCACATCTTTATATCACATATTTTACTCCATTCTCATAAATAAAGCTTAAATGTTTTTTAAAATTGGTTGACATCCACGTAGGGAATTCCTTTGACTTCCTCGGGAACTAGCCTTTACCAGGAAACCTACCTACCTATATTACTAATTCCATTTTTGTAGTGTCTTTGATTTTCAGGTTTAATTGTAGGGAAAAGAGTTTAATTCATTTATCACAGAGCACAAAACAATCAAACACCTATTACATCTCGTGGGTGCCTTAGAAACACCGCCATATTTGAAGTTGAGTCAGTTTTTCCCTATTGTAATATCAAACCAACCCGTAAGGTAAAATTGTCATCAACACATTGCTCATTCTTCCATCCATGTGGTCATGGCAGGCTATACAGGGTATTTTGTAGGGCCTATCAATGGGAACTATACATATATTCCCTTGGTCCATGTGGCTACTACTCAACACTATGTGGATGTTAATGATCACAGATGAAAAATGGGTGAGGTATATTACTAATCAACTTGATTTTTCACGCAGATCAAAAAGTGTCAAAAACAATATTGATCTTAGGTATATTATGGATGGAAGGATGCACTACATTAGAGTTTGAAGGTAGACATACAACGTGATGTATCAGATTACATTCTATGTATTGGATGCTTTTTTATCTCTATATCTCAAGTAATTTAAGGTTTTTTAGTTTGGTCAATGAAATTTTCATCTTATGAATTTTACTTTGTTTTGGTATCAATCATAACTAGAAAGATATCATAGTTAGTTTCATCTAATGAGTTATTGGTTCCATCCTATCGAATCATTTGTGTGTAGGATCTCATACACACTTGGGTTGTGTAATGTTTGAAAGGAAGTCACCTTGTGGTTTAAATTAATAAAATTAATGTTTCCTTTTTCAAAGGAGGAGGAGATATGCCTGTGATTTTATATACAAGTAAATATAATAAATGTGAACAATAATCTATGACAACTCGTATAGCTCTAACCCTTCACTTCACTCATGTTTATTTCTTTCTATGAAGGTTTTGACATACACATGAAATGTCATGGAGAATTGATTAGTGTTACTCGATTTGTAATTTGTAATTTTTGCACGATGAGGAAAAATCTTGTGATTTTGGCTTATGTTGCGTGTGTGTGTGTGTGTGTGTGTGTGTGTGTGTGTGTGTGTGTGTGTGTGTGTGTGTGTGTGTGTGTTGTTTATAAGGAAAGGTTCTCTAAAGTGTTGAGGACTACAACCTTGTTAAGTGCATTTTTTATATTAACAATAAACCTTATTTAAGTACTAAAAAATTATGGCCACTAAATATCTAATTTATACTTGTTCACCTATTACAGATCATCATTTCCAAATACCCTTCATACCAATACATACTGGAATTTATATGTAAAGACAAGAAAATCATTTTCAAAGGTTGGTGTGCACTGCAGTGCATTGTTCCTCTACTCAAGCATCGAGGGTTGTCTCATGATTTAAGGTGTGGAGGAGACCCTAAAGGTAGAAAGGATGATATGGTCATCGATAAACCTCACAAAAAAATGCACTCAATGTCATTGCCATTTTTAGTAATTCTCATCCAAGAATTAGATATAAGAGGCTCACTAGGTTCTTTCCTCACTATCATGTCAATAATTGCTCCAAAAATCAATTAAGCCTCTTATCACATGTAAGCAAGTAAAATCTAATTAATGTACATAATCTCCTTCCAATTGTAATAATCTACATATACATGAGGGTTTAACTTCTTCCAAGTATGTAAATGCTTGACCTTTTCCAAGTATGTCATACCATTCACAATTTTAAAAGGATCCCACATCTAAAATTAGGCCCTAGATCCATGTCCTTTTTCCCATTATGTCCATACTACAGAAAAAAACTAAATACAACTTTACAATAACAACACTACTATACTTGAGGCTCACAAGATCTTCCCTTCTAGAATAGGCTACTTTGGCAAGAGAGCTTGACCTCTACCTATCATGCCGCTTTCTTGATCTTCTATTAACTATGCCTAGTTCTTAGTCTCCCTGTCTCTGGTAATAAACATTGTCCGCATTTTCCATGTCATGCCTTATTGATGATCTATAGCTTACCAGCTTATCTATGTGATTTCCATAAATTAAAATTTGTTTACTTGAATAACATGCATCCATGATGGTATTTTTCTCCACATTAATAATCTTCTCTCCTTATTACTCTTTGATTATCACAAGAGGTCCCGATCTATCAAGTATATCCATGGTTCTACCTCTTTCAAAGAATTTTTATTTAAAATTAAATGTAACTTCTAGGCACAATAGAACTAATCATCATTCCAAAGGAATAAATTCCTATTGAATTTTATATTCATCAATGCAAAATAAAAATTATAAATAATTGTATCACCTATTAAATTTTCATTTGAGCCATAAAAATTATATATAATTATGATTCATAAGGATTACCTGTAAGTAGATTAGTAAAATGAATAGTTCGGATATAAAAATTTATAAAGGTTATCTCAATGGTGGTTGAGAATCTCATTGAGCATGTGACTTCAATAAAGCACTTGCCAAGTCCTTCAAATGTTGTTTCCTAAGTACATGTCATAAACTATACCTACGATTTACATAGTTGTTATTAGACTTGGGAAGCAATACAATATAGTCATCCCTCCGTAATTAAAAGATTACAATTTGGAATTTCAGAGTCCATAAATCACACCCATTCCCAAACATAAGGGGTAGAGAAAAGTAAGAGGTAGAAAATTATTGTATTACATCCTTTCTATGGATGAGAGGAAGTGCAAAACATCCTCTCATCAGTAGAGTAAGGAGCTTTTAAAAATTTTCATAGCAATAGGTGTTATAGATAGATTCCATGCATCAAGAGTGTTTCTTATTTAGGTTGCCATTTTCTAGAGTTCTTCCCACATTGATTAATCCAAGTTAAATCTTTATTTTCTGTACTTCAGTAAATTCCTTTTTTCTCGCTTTTTTACTTTACATTTCTTACATTTTCCATTCTTGTACATTGATGGTTTGAGTGATTGGGAATTTAATATTTCAAGGGTTTGAATCATCTCTATACATGGTGGTAAAGAGCATTGTTTTAGCATAGCAACATGTATCACATCCATGTAAATAATTCATTTCAACTGAAGTAGCATGTTTTTCTGTTATGGGGGTATGTGCATTAGGATAAAATTATATATGGATTTTCAATAGCGTAGATATGTATTTGAGGAATGAATGCATTGAGATCAATGAGGGGTATGTATATGGTAGCATATAGTTGTGGTAAACATATAAATTGGCATATCTATGTTGAATTTCAGTAGTTTTTTCTTATTGAATCAACAACATAATTTTATTACTAATATCTTGCTCAAGAAATATAGTCCCCTAATTCCATTAATATCATAGTACTTCTTGAGGTACAAAATAATTCCTATTGAGAGACTCACATGTCACCCTATCAATGGGAGATCATAATGTTGCAATAATCAGCTACAACCCACATCGAGTAAAAGGAAGAATATATTTGAAAGCCTCACCCCACTCAAACAGGGGAGATGAAAGTTAAGTGAATCAATCAGTACCATAAATGCAATCTAATTTTGTTTAATACATTGTATTTATTCAAGAGACAGATCATAGGGCCTTTCCACTAGCCAGGGTTTTAATTACCCGACATCAATGTTTTACAAAATAAATAAACAAAATAACATTTTTAAATTACACGTGCTCAATTTTTACACATGTTATTGAAAATGATACAAGATGTGTTTCGGAAAATACTAAAACATAATGTCAATTCTAATCCTAAGAAGAGTTCCCCCATCAAATTCATGGCCTCTCCCTGTGAATTCTCCTAAATACTCACTTGTGAAGAACCCTCGACAGGATTAATGTCTAAGGGGTGACAATCTTTTGTAAGAAATTAATTATTAGTGTCAATATTTCTAAAATACTTTATAAAAACTAACCTTTTAACCTAGTGATAACATCTTCAATTAAATTTTAAAGAATTTTTAATTTTATATTAAGAATCAAACAACAACGTTAATAATCATAATTATTAAATTCTAATTTTAATATATAAATTTATTTTTAATGAATGATAGAAGTATAAATAAAGTGAATAGATGTATCTACATGCATTGAAATCTTCCACCATCAAATCCATTAACCGTAACCCATATTTTCGTCTCCACGATTTTACTAATATATATACATCTAAATTTCCCGAACAAGAGGAAGACAAGACCCCAAAATTCAATATATATACACTTTTATCCATATGTTGTTGTTTCTATAATAGCTCACATTTTCCACAAGTTTAATACCACAGGTATCCGTCTCCAGCTTTTGATGTCAATTACTTTTATCTTTGGATTAAGAAAAATACATGCTCAAATTCAAATACTTTTAAAGGTGAGTGTTTATAAATTATGTAAGTTACTATTGCATTAGAATCTTACATATGAAAATGCAAGTTCTTTTTCACCGCATTTATTACTTATGTTAACAATGACTAGTGACATCTTATTAAACTTATATATCACTAAAACTTATTTCTTCAACATGCAAAATTTGTAATGCATAATACAATAGTGTATATGTATTCATAATTTCCTTATGCCATATGTTTTATATTTTGTTACAAATATTGGTTCTCTTAAAAACAAAGTATATTTATATAAAAAAATTATTACTTTTATCTATAAATTGATAAAAGTGTGTGATCGCATCTATTTTCTCGTATCTATATTCCCTCAATTCCTTGTTCATATTCTTGTATCTATTGGTAGACTCAAATCCTCGTAAGATGATGTGCCGCAATTATTTGTATGTATTATTATCAACAAAGAAATAAGGGGACATATGGGAGGCTTGGGGTTCCATAAGAGATCACTTGATGATATGGTAGCCACTAATATTACATGGATTCCGTATCTTTCCATGCAAGGTCATTAATGAGTATGAGTAGTCAACATTAGTTTTCATAAAGTGTTACATATTTAAACAACGTGACTTCACACTGGAGATATATAGACCCAATATAGTACTCGGGAAGTTTTTATATAGATAGGGGGTCCCCTCAAGATCGCATACATTTACTAGAGTGACTCATGAGATTAGATACTAGGGCCTGAATATTGATGCGGTGAAACCGGAAGCAAACTAGGATGGAGTATAGTGGTGATAAAGGATGGTTGTAGGGATATTATATATGTATGGGTGATAGATGAATATAAATCATAGTGGTACGTCACGAGGCCTACAGATTTACTATACCTATGTGAAGACACTTTTTCTTGATGGAGGTTTGTGAGAATTAGTAGACAACACACAGCACTTAAGGATACAAAAATAGTGTAACAGACACTATAGAAAGACAAGAGGGATGTAGACGGGGATGGTGTAGGTCCATAAAATACTCAAGCGAGGATAGATTTAGGTGGTGGGGAAGGTATGAAGGAGGAGCCACACCAATGCAGGTAGACAGAGGATGGAACACAACTCCTACCATAATAGGAGATGAGGTAGGGCCCTTTGGTATGAAACAATCCCAACTTTGGGTTATACATGTTCAATAAAAAGATGTAGAATATGGAGACCAAAATTATGAGGATGAAAATCATATATGCAACCCACTAGAATATTGAATCATTAAGTAATACAGAAATTGTTAGCAAAATTTAGTGCCAAATGCAACTAGTAAGGGAAAGGCACAACCAAAAACATAAATAAAACATACACAAAATATATAGTATATTAATTTGAAAACTTTTAAAATCACATAGTGCTATGATTTAATAACAAACAAAATCATGCACACATGATCTAAAATCCCCAAAATCTACAATAGTGGAAGTATAAACTAGAATAATCCAAATCAAGAAAAAGTACACACACATAACACAACATGTACCATGGTTCAACCAATGTGGAAACATCCACCAAAGATAGATATCTCGGATATATACAACAAGAGAGTACGACTCAACTCTTCAATAAAAGAGTAAAATGCATCTCTCCAAGAGTATCTCATCTCCTCCATATCTCTAAATGGAACTCCATGAGTGCACTACAAATGTGCCTCCAAACACCATCAACAGATTTCATAACTTGGAACTACTACATCTTTAAATTTTTTCCAAGTTCTTTGTGGATCTACAAACAAGACCTCTCACATGGATCTACCATATGCATGCAACTATGACTATGCACCAATAAGTAATTTTGTCTCTCCATCACTGCATAACCTGTGAAAACATGTAGACAACCTCCTCTATAATATCTAGATCTACATGGATCAACAATACAATATGATCTTAGGGATCTACAATACAATACTAGATCTACATGGATCTATAATACAAGATCTCACCAACATGTGGATCTACAAGAAGAAACTCTATGTGCTTTGCATACTATGTAAGCCATTACAATGAGACAATAACTATACAAAGAAAATATAGTAGAAGACGTTACCCTCTTCTCACCATTTAGATGTACCTACTATTTCCTTCTATCCGAATCCTCTCCATGTAGAATTTTTCTTCTTGTAACTTTGTCCTTTTTCTATTCTTCTTCTTTGTCTTCATCCTCTCAATCTAGGAGAATCAAGGATCTAATTCAATCCTTCTCTTAATTCTACTTCTAAACCCTATCTTTCATGCTTATATAGGCATATATAAACTTAGGGCACTTAGCCATGTAATTACAATCAATAGATATACTTTAATGCTAAAAATAGATCTAATTCCCGAGATTTAAATAAAACACTCTCGCATGTAACCGACATCTGCTCACCCTAATCGATGGCGCTTCATCTCGTTGACCGATGGTGGTTAATGCTGACCGATGGTAGTTCTTATGCTGACCGATGATGGTTCTTATGCTGATCGATGCCGGTTACACCCTCATCTATGCCGGTTCTCACGGAAATAGTAACATATAAAACATGTTATCTTTGAAGCAATTCAACTCCGCAACCTAAAAATATCCCACTTAGAGATAAATTGCTTAGCCTCTATACCTGCACTGCACTCTGCACATCACGATCCTCCACACACCGTGAAGACCGTCTATTATTTCCTTCAACAATTCTCTCAAAAATAAAACTAGGAAGATCAAACCGTCTTCTCAAACTAAGAAGATAAAAACATGACTTACCAAACCACCACGAAGCTACAACTAATCCATGATAATCAAGCTATCCATACATCAAGCTCCCACTAAATCATAAGACCAAGCCTCTCATGCAGCCAAGCCATCATGACTAACACACCCGCACGAGCTCCCACTCAAACTGAAGCACTAAGCTTCAACTGCAACCATAGTCATACCTGTAAAACCAACCATGTTCTCCATCCATCTATCCATGTCTTCATGCAACCACCAATGCAACTGTCCAAAGACAAGTCAAACTCGAATATGCGAAATCAAAACAAGATCCTGGTAAAAACAACCCCGAATGAGTTATACGTGCAATATTGGGTGATCAATCCATAAACACCGTGCATAACTCAAAGAAATTCAAACACCGCAATCTACAAATCCAACCTCGCATAAAAAATAAAGATGTCCAATACATTCGTCTATAGATAACATACCTATGAATGAGTAACATATAGTAGTCAAGAGGAAATACAAACATCTTCTACTCATGCTCATGGCATCTAAACAAAGGCTCATAGGCATCCATGTGCAAATCAAACATCTCGCATTATCATAGACTCACAAAATCGAATCTATCCACATGTATAAACTCACCTATACATCCATTCATATCATCAGGCTCTCTAGAAGAGCCAAGTCTCTCACTAACTAACTCCAAAGTAATATATGAATCCTGTGCTCATCAATGTCAATAAAAAATAACCATGCTAAACCATGCTACTAATAAATAGTGCAAATACCAACAAACATTTCATCAACATACTCTGCACAATCAACCAAGATGAAAGCAAAATAAGGGAACCATCTAAAAATGGTAAATAAGCATTGTTGTCAAACCTGTGACCAAACCGACCATGATTTCCTAACCAACCATGGTCACTACCTGATTGACCACAGTTACCAAATGACTGACCATAGTTAATCCTAACCAACACCAGTCTCTGTAACTAGCATATTTTCTCCTTTAACCCTTAAAACTCTAAAAAATTACATTATCATATTCACCCAACTGAATCTAACCATCAACTATAATCCCATAGGGATATCCAGGAACCACAAAATAAAACAAGAAATGACATCACCATGTTATAAACTCAAAATACCTATAAACCATGATCGCCCTCTAAAACCAACTAGTGCCTCTGTCACTTTGAATAGTAGCAATATTCTCTCACTCTGCATGTGCATCATGTATCCAATCCCGCAATGCTAATAACCATGGCTTGCTTCCACCGAACACGAAATTCCCAAAGACTTGCCTCTAACACCAAGCTTAAAAGCTAATATGTCAGTGAGAAATAAAACCAAATGAAAGAAAATATAAAATGATTCCATTTTTATCAAATAATACTTCTACATCACATAATTTTGGACTTCTTCTAAAGTAGAATACACTTCTTTTCATCCTATGTACTCAACATCTTCTCGTTACCTACAATTGTGTCTAACCATGACTTTTCATTGAGGATCTCATCCTTAGACTAGATATCCTTGTCCTCAAGATTCCACACAACTGGGAAATAAAATTCAAACAACACCAAAAACATGGTGTAAATCTGTGCACACTATCCAAACATAATATTAGTTGCTCCAAAAGAAAGAAATAAAACATGAACCATATAGAGATACCTGACCCAAAGTCTCATTGGACTAACCAAGCCAACTCCATCCTCTTTCTGATCCAAACATTGAAGTGATCAACACTGTTTCTACCTATACACACTGTGTAAGAAACATGATCCTCCAAAATAGGACACTAAACCATTCATGCCCTCTTCTATTGTAAGAAACCATGTGCAAACTCATTGTCACAGAGACCGACTATGGTTTGCGACCAAAGATTACTCGCTACCATCCGTGAACAATATCGATTCCCGACCGACATCAAGTTGTTGCTGAACTAACATAATGCCACAAATTGGCATAGTTCACCAAACTAGGTGCCTACTCCAACCAAAGCCAATAGTTGTGTTGAGCCAATCATTTCAAGAAGCACCCAAATCTTGCACAAAAACTTAACAGCAATAATACATGTAATAAAAATTACACCAAGATGAAATACATCACCTTACCAACACCAAGATAAACAACCGCATCTTCAATCAAGAACATGCATTTCTGATGGAAACCTCATCTTCACACTATGCTACTATATTCGCCTCTCTAAGAATCCCATGCATCTAATCGCACCAAAGGATGCATAACTACTCTTTTTTTCTCTCATTCTCGCATCTAGATATGCAATACGAAACATACATGTGCAACCAAAATAATATAAGCACTGCAATACCAAGATAAAACCTTACCTCAATAACCAGATCTACAATATGACCAACATGCTTGTGTCTCCAAGAACTAGGGACACCTTAGCAAATAAGATACATTCCATGCATCTTTCCATTTCTTCAGATCTAGTGATTTTCTATTTAAAACTAGGTTTCCCAATAACTCCACCACAACTCACCCTATAACCAACCATGGCTACCCCGTAACCGACCACGGTCACCCTGCCGATGTTGGTTGCCACTTAACCGACGTCATTCATTGTAATCTCCAACAACCTTACTCTTCTACCTTTCACTTGAGATTGAATATCTTCCTATGATCTTCACATCAAGTAAAACAAACCATGCTCTCATACACATGTCAGTAAACCACTAACAATATACTGAAGCAAAACCTTGCTCTGAAATAACCAAGCTCTGATACTAGTTTTTGGGAATTCGGGACTATGGAATAGTGCTATGATTTAATAACAAACAAAATCATGCACATAGGATCTAAAAATTCCCAAAATCTACAACAATGGAAGTATAAACTAGAATAATCCAAATCAAGACAAAGTACACACACATAACATAGCATGTACCATTGTTCACCCAATGTGGGCTACATCCATCAAAGACAGATATCTCTTATATACAATACAACAAGAGTACAAACCAACTCTTCAATACAAGAGTACAATGCATCTCTCTAAGAGTATCTCCTCTCCTCTAGATCTCTAAATAGATCTCCATGAGTGCACTATAACTGTGCCTCTAAACACCATCAACAAATCTCACATAACCTAGAACTACCGCATCTCCGAACTATTGCCAAGTTCTCTGTGGATCTACAAACAAGACCTCTCACATGGATCTACCATATGTGTAACTATGACTGTGCACCAATAAGTAAGTCTGTCTCTCCATCACTGCATAACCTCGTGAAAACATGAAGACAACCTCCTCTATAATATCTAGATCTATATGGATCAACAATACAATATGATCTTAGGGATCTACAATACAAGACTAGATCTACATGGATATATAATACAGATCTCACCAACATTTCGATCTACAAGAAGAAACTCTATGTGCTTTGCATACTATGCAAGCCATTACAATGAGACAATAACTATACAAATAAAATACATAAGAAGATGTTACCCTCTTCTCACCATTCAGATATACCTACTCTTTCCTTCTCTCATGTATCCTCTCCATGGAGACTCTGTCTTCATGTAACCTATTCCTTTTTCTCTTCTTCGTCTTCATCCTCTCAATCTAGGAGAATCAAGGATCTAATTCAATCCTTCTCTTAATTCTACTTCCAAACCCTAGCTTTCATGCTTATATAGGCATATATAAAATTAGGGCACTTAGCCATGCAATTCCAATCAACAGATATACTTTAATGCAAAAAATAGATCTAATTCCCAAGAGTTAAATAAAACACTCCCGCATAGTAATCGATGTCGGTTCGCCTAAATGACGATAGTTCATCTGGCTGATGATGGCGGTTAATCTATTGATTGATGGTGGTTCTTATGTTGACTGATGTTGGTTACACCTTGATCGACATCTTCATCGCTGTAACTCAAGAACATGTAAAACATGCTATCTTTGAAGCAATTCAGCTCCACAACCTAACATGGAGACCAAAATTATGAGGATGAAAATCATATATGCAACCCACTAGAATATTGAAGCATTAAGTAATATAGAAATTGTTATCAAAATTTAGTGCCAAATGCAACTAGTAAGGGAAAGACACAACCAAAAACATAAATGAAACATACACAAAATATATAGTATATTAATTTGAAAACTTCATACAATCACATAGTTGTTTCTCTCCGTTTTCCTTTTTTTATTCTTGTGTCTAATTTTTTTCTTTCTTTTCTTACAAAAATTCCTCTTTCTCGAGTTGTTGCTTTATATTTTTCTTTCTCGTATTTTTCCTCTTTCTTCTTCACCGTGTTGTTGTACTTTTCTATTTACAAAATCCCCTTTTCGTATTCTTCTCTCTCTATATTTTCTCTTCTCTGTATTTTTCTTCTTCTTCTATGTGCTATTGCACATATATTTTCTCTCTCTCCTTTTCTCCTTTGAGTTGTGGCTCTTCTTTCTATTCTCTATATTTTATTATGTTGTTTCATATACATTTATATATCCCCTTTTAAATTTAAATTTTTCGTAAATATAAAAATTTTCACTTTCTCCTTTGCTACACAAATATGTCCCAAAAATTATAGAACATAATATATATTATATTTGGGCCCCATATAAAAATCATGGCCAACTATATAAAAAAATATGGACTTGAAATAATTATGTAATTCAATTACATGGGACTCTCACATCCGCAGGGAGGAGAGAGGAGGAGGAGTCACTTGAATGGTGACACGTAGAAAGGAGCTGAGGTAGGGGTTTGAAATCTTCAACGTCAACCAAATTAAATGCAGAAAATGGGTTTAAACTCGGTGGTGGGCTCAAGATTACCTTCTTGTAATAAATTCTAACACTCCCCCTTAATCTTGAGCTTAAAAATTATCTCTGAGTTAAATGGTCCATTTATGACTCCCAAATTTTCTCTCAAATGCTTAAACCTTTCTTTTGTTGACAGAGGTTTGGTAAAGATATCAGCTAAGTCAGTGCTTCCGACCTTGCTTCTTCCATGAAGAACTAGATTTTTAGATAATGTAATTGAAGACATATTGTCACAATAAATCACAGAACCTCCTTGTTGCTTTTCTTGCAAATATGAGAGGATTATTTTTAACCATATCATCTAACAAGTGACTGAGTTTGCTACAATATACTCTACTTCTATAGTAGACACATAAACTATGATTTTTTTTTCTTTGAATCCCATGATATATCTCCCAATCCAACATTAAACACATATCCATATGTGCTCTTTCTATCATCTAGGCTACCTTCCCAATCACTATATGTATAGCTAACTAATTGAAAATCATTATTAGCAACATATAAAATTCCATAATTTCTTGTTCCATTCACATACCTTAGTATTTGTTTTCCTGCTTTCCAATGAGACTCTTTTGGTGTCTCCATAAATATGGAAATTAAACTAACTGCATACATTATATCTGGTCTAGTTTCGCTTACATACATTAAGCTTCATACCATGCTTTTTTACCTTGTAGGAACCACATTGTTGTTGCTTCATTCTCTTTGTCAATTTCAGACTTAATTGAGCTAGTGTATATGTTGGTTTACAATCCAACATTCTGAATCTTTACAAGATTTATTTTACATACTTTTTTGAGAAATAAATATTCCCTTCTCAATTTGTTAGACCTCAATGCCAAGAAAGTACTTTAACAATCCTAAATCATAAAACTCCTTCCTCATGGGTGATTTAAATTCATCAATTGTTTTACTTGCATTTCTAGTAAAAATCAGCCCATATACATACAAAACAACAATTAAAGTTTCACCATTATTTGATTGTATATGAGAGTGTGGTCTCGCCATCGCTTTTTTTGCTAAATCCATTACTAATCAGATAGGAATCTATCCTACTATACCAAGCTCTTGGTGCTTTTTTCAATCCATACAAATCTCTTTTCAGCTTGTACACTTTTCTTTCATGCCCTAGGATTTCATAACTAGGTGGTTGGCCCACATACACTTCTTCTTCCAATACTCCATTCAGAAAATTTGACTTTACATCCATTTGATGGACTTTCCATTTATGATGAGAAGCTATGGAAATAATTGTTCTCACAGTCTCTAGCCTTGCTACTGGAGAAAATTTCTCATTATAATCACATATAGGATTTTGTTTGTAGCCTTTGACAACTAATATTTCCTTGTGTCTTTCAATTTTTCCTTCGGGATTATTTTTGGTTTTATAAACCCACTTGACTCTAATAACTTGTTTTCCTTCAGGAAGATCTACTAGCTCCCATGTTTGATTATTTTCTATTGCATGCATTTCTTCATCCATTACTTCACACCATTTTTTTCTTTAATTGCTTCTTCATAATAAATTGGACCAGCTTGTGAAAATAAAGCAAAATTAATCATTTCATCTTCATTTTCTTCATACCTTAACTGATCATAGATCTCTTGTACATTCCTCATTTGACCTTACTACTGTAATGAGTTTGATGATGATGAAGATGCTTCATTATCTAGTCCTTGCATGCTTTGTTAGCTATTACCATTAGAAGATTCACCCCTTTGTGAAATGGGTTTCCAACTTGGTACATTGTTTACTCTTCCTTCTGCTGGTTCAGGCACAATGATAGGTGCATTTACATTTGTTTGTGGTTGTTCCACTACTTGTGCATCTTCCCAAGATGCTTCCTCAATGAATTGAACATCTTTGTTGATTATCAACTCCTTTGTAACTAGATTATACAATCTGTAAGCTTTAGATTGCTCACTATATCCAATGAAAATGCACTTCTCTCCTCTAGCTATCCCATTTTTATCTTCTTTTCTTTGGCACATGTGCATATGCCACACATCCAAAAACTCTCAATTATTCGACATTTGGATTTCTTCCACGCCATGATTCTTGAGATACTTTATTCCTCACACTCTTCGTAGGACATATATTGAGCAAATATATTTTTGTCCCAACTTATTCTACCTAGAATTCATTGGGAAATCCTCTTACTTTCAGCATGCTTCTCACCATTTCTTTAATGGTTTTTTTCTTTCTCTCATCTACACCATTTTGTTGCAGTGCAGTGTATACCTTTTTATTGCATTGTATACCTTGTTGTGAACTGCTTCTTGATCTCGTGCTCCTTATAAAAGTTTAAAAACTCATTTGATATATACTCTCCCCCTCTATCAGTTCTCAATGTATTTATATAATGGTCACTATGATTCTCAACCATGGCCTTGAACTATTTGAACACTTCAAAAGTATCTAATTTATTTTTTAGAAAATAAACCCATGTCCTTCTACTGAAGTCATCAATAAAGGTAATGAAATATAAAATTTTATACATGGAGGGATTTTTCATGGGACCACACAAATCTAAATGTATAAGCTCAAGTGGTGAGCTTGCTCTCCAAGATTTACCTGAGGGAAAAACATTTCTATGTTGTTTCCCAATATACATGCCTCACAAACCTTATTTGGTTGTTCAATAGGAGGCAATCCTTTAACCATTTGATTTTTATAAAGAACATTCAATCCACCAAAACTCAAATGCCCATACCTAAGATGTTAGAGAGTGGATTGATCAATGGCTATTATTTTGAACATTAGTATCATCTACTACACTTTGCATCCTCAAAGGAAACATTCTGTTTTGTGTCATTTGCACAATTACAATCATCTTGTTGCTTCCACCTTTATCATATAAAACACATTCTCCATTCTCAAAATTCACCTTATATCCATTTTGGACAAGCTGCCCAATACTGAGAAGATTATACTTCAACCCTGGCACATAGAAAACATTATGTATATGTTTCTTGTCTCCTTGCTTGGTGAGAATGGATACAATACCTTTACCCATCATAAGAACCTTATTTTTGTTCCCATATTCACTTCATATTTGATTGCTTCATCTATATTACTAAACATCTCTTTATTTCCACACATATGATTGCTGCAAGCACTATCCAAGTACCAAACTTGTTTGTTTACTTGCTTAGCTACATTGCAAGTTAGAAATAAATTTAAACCCCTTTCATTCTTCTTAGGTTAAGATTCTTTTGCATTAGAGAATCTTGAATTATGATTATGATTTCTTATCATATTCTTTCTTTTTCATTCACTTGCATAATGTCCAAACTTCTTGCAGTAATAGCATTGTACTTTTTATTTATCATACCTTTGTGAAGAACCACCTATGGAAGTGTTGTTGCTCCTTCCTCTACCTCTTCCTCTTGTTTGTGGCTCTTGTTGGTGGTCATGTCTTCCACCTTCTTGTTGGTTGTTAAATCTTCCTCTTCCTTCTGATTGATGCTCCTCTCCCCCTGCCTCTAACATTTGTATTTTTTTTGAAGGCTTGTTCATTGGAGGAGCTGGCTGATCTACTCATCCTCTGTTCATGGGTTTGCAAAGAACCCATCAGCTCATCAAAAATCATTTATTTTAAGTCCTTAGACTCTTCTATTACAACCACAACTAGGTCAAATATGATTGGAAGGCTTCTCAATACCTTCTCTATGATTTTATGTTCTTCTACCACATCACCATTTGTCCTCATCTGATTGAAAATGGTCATAGTCCTTGTAAAGAATTCATTTATAGACTCTGAGTCTTTCATGAGAATATTTTCAAACTCTCTCTTTAGCATTTGTAGTCTAACTACCTTCACCTTGTAACTTCCTTGATAAGCATTCTGCAAGGTGTCCCAATCTTTCTTAGAGTTTATAGTTGTTGTTATCCTTGGAAATATTGAATCAATGACTGCATTTTAGATGTATCTTAAAGCTTTTGCATCCTTTCTTCTATTTTCTTTCAAAGCATTCTTCTGTTCTTTTTTCAATACATCTTATTCTGCTACTTCTGTATATCCTCCTTTAACCGGTTCCTGTAGCTCTTGAGAAGAGAACAAAGTCTTCATTTTAATGCACCAAATGTCATAGTTCTTCCCATCAAATATTGGGGTTATTTCCAAGAGTTACTGTTGAAGCCATTACAACTCAACCCAGAAAATAAAATCTCAAACCCACAAGCTAATGAGCTTTTGTTTTCTCTGATACCAATTTGTTGGCAAAATTTAGTGCCAAATGCAACCAATAAGGGAAAGACACAACCAAAAACAAAAATAAAACACACACATAAAATATATATTATATTAATTCGAAAATTCATACAATCACAGAGTTGCTGCTCTATTTTCCTTTTGTTTCTCTTCTTGTGTCCAATTTCTTCTTTCTTTTTCTTACAAAAATTCCCTCTTTCTCGAGTTGTTGCTCTATATTTTTATTTCTCTATATTTTTCCCTCTTTCTTCTTCATTGTTTTACTCCACTTTTCTATTTTCAAAGTCCCCTTTTTTGTATTCTCCTCTCTCTGTATTTTCCCTTCTCTATATTTTTCTTCTTCTTCTATGTGTTGTTGCACATCTATTTTCCCTCTCTCTTTTTCTCCTTTGAGTTGTGGCTCTTCTTTCTATTCTCTCGTATTTTCTTATGTTGTTGCATATACATTTATATATCCCCTTTTTCAATTTAAATATTGTCATAAATATAAAAATATTTACTTTCTCCTTTGCTACACAAAATATGTCCCAAAAATATATAATATAATGTATATTAATATATATTATAGTTGGGCCTCATATAAAAACCCACACCAACTATAAAAAAAAATGGACCCAAAATAATTATGCAAGGTAATTAAGCCTGATTTTCTCACATCCGCGGAGAGGAGAGAGGAGGAGGATTCACGGAATGGTGACACATAGAAAGGAGTTGAGGCAGGGGTTTGAAATATTCAACGGCTACGAATTAAATGGCTTGATAGGAAGGTTGTTTGAGAAGCGGAAAATGGGTTTAAACTCAAGAATGAGCTCAATATTACCTACCCATAATAAATTCTAATAGAAATTTCTCGACTAATCTGTTGAGTTAGCTCACCAAAGCAAAGTCGACAACATGCACTACGGATCAAAACACAATTGAGAAAAAAGAAAAAAGGCTTAGAGGGAAGTTGGATACTACCTATGAGGCATTAACGTTCCTTGGACTTTCATAGATCATGATATATTTGTATATAATTACCCGAGAGGTAGATCATTATAGGTGCCTATATTAATTAGTCGTGCCAACAAACCAACAAAAACCATCATATTTAACACAATAGACAAATCACCAAGATCGTCTTCTTTAGGGAGATCAAGGGAATTAGTTAGGACCCACTCTATGATCAATACACCACCATCTATAGTACGCAAGGAGACCCTCAAGAGGACCTCCACCAGGAGGTGCACTAGGTGACCCTTCCCTAATTAGAGAGTCGAACGAGAGAACTTAGACTAGGAATTTGACTCTATAACAATATGTATATGATTTTGTTGATATATCATGTGAAAAAATTATTCCATTATGATATACATACATCCATACACACACACACACACACATACATACATACATACATATATATATGTGTGTGTGTGTGTGTGTGTGTGTGTGTACACACACACACACACACACACACACACACACACACACACACACATATATACATACATACATACATATATATATATATATATATATATATATATATATATATATATATATATATATATATATATATATATATATATATATATGTATGTATGTATGTATGTATATGTATATATATATATATATATATATACACACACACACACATATATATGTGTGTGTGTGTGTATGTATATGTATATATATATACACATATATATATATATGTATATATATACATTTATTTATGCATGATACATATATACATACATATGTATTCATGCATGCATATATGGTTTTTTGTATATGTTATTGATATGTGATGTGGTATCGTGTTATTTAGCAATTTACTTTACTTTATTGCATCATGATAAATATGATGACGTTTAGGTGGATAAATGGTTGATGTGAGTTATATATATGTAGATGATTATGATGATGTGATGTATGATTATATTAATTTTTCTTTTTTTTCTTTTTTTATGATGCACACTTAGTCATTTTATTTTGAGTAGAATAGAGGAATGTGATGTTATTTAGAAGAATGTGTTAGTTGGAATGTTAGATAAGATATGGATGTGATTGATGATTGAGAAATGTTGCATGTATTTCACAATTGATGGTTTAGACATCTTTAGTCTATATATCACTAAACAATAAACATTATGATATTGAAAACCATAATGAAAATTTTTGCAGTATGTCATAAGATTGAATAAAAAGTAATAACAATGTAAGGCAATGCAAATAAAGAAAACAAATAAACATGCATAAGAAAACACATTCAAAATTAAATGAATGCATTTGATTTTTTCTTGTTTAATACCTAAGTGATGTAGGACTGATACAAGGGTAACATTGTTGCCTCAAGTGAGGATACACATGATGGAGATGGATGGGAGACAAATATTTCCTAAATAGAATTCGATATGAGCTATGCTTTACTCCAATTAACAATGCATGCTAAGGAACTTGATGGAAAACACATAACATCGCTTGGTGTGATGTTAATGATGATAACTTACTTGTCTCTAACCACATGGTCAAGTACTAGCTAAATTTTTTTGATAATTTTACAATGCTTTTGGATTTTATATTGTTTTGAATTTGTTTGGATTTTAGAGTGTTTTGAATTTTTAGGATTTGAATTTTTTTGCAATGTTTTAAGTATTTTTGGGTTGTTTTGAGGATTTTGGATTGTTTTGTTATTTTTGAGATTTTTTAATTATTTTGATGTTTTTGGGGATTTTTATATTGTTTTTGAATATTTTTTATTATTTTGGTATTTTTAGCTTGTTTTAATGTTTTTGGATATTTTGTGATGTTCTTGTAATTTTTTAGATTTTATAACTATATACATAGGTGAGACACTAAATTTTTGTAACTTATCTTTTGATAATGATAGGTTTAGATATATTACCTCGCTAAGATAAATAATCGTGCATTCAAAATCCAATCATTATATCTCTCTAGCTCCTTCATGATCTCGTAATCTCCACACTTCGCTTTTTCACATATTCAAGAAGTGTTAATCAATAAAATCGGTAAATTATCCCCAAGCATCATTCTATAACCTTTAATTTTACATTATTCATTTACTATCCTGTATTTATATAGTTTTTCTAGGATGTGTAATATACAATCTTGGATGACTTGTACAATCCTTCCCCGTTTGATATTTTGACTCTATTTTTAATTTAAATATCTTTATTATTTCATTTCATATTCCTAGGGTCAGAATTATAGTAATATTTCATGTACGGAGGTCAGTATAAGAAATTTGATATCACTTTATAACTCATCCGACATTCATACAAAATAATATTGCAAATATCACCTCAAAACACTTAAGACTCTCTTATCTCTTCCTATAATAGTTGCACATCATTTAGAGGAGCCACTATTATAGGTTTCAAGCACTCAATTAGGTCAAATAGTGTATTTTCCTCCATTTTAAAGCATAAAAGTTCATATGGCCATGTCTAGTAAGAGCAAAGTCACTCCAAACATTGTCAAAGGGTTTTAAGGAAAAGTGTTCGGGCGCATAGTTTATAAAAACTACACCGCACTATCAACATGGTTGCTACATTCGTATTCTATAGTTATCCCACTATATTTATGTCAAGAGACATGAGGGTACCCATAGGGGTTGACTTAGATCACACTCACACTTTCACAAACACTTAGGAGAAATATATAATACTTGATTCCACACGAGGGCATGTAGTGTAACACTTAGATTTGTTTGGGTGGGGTAGTACAACCTCATCACACACATAATTTCTCATTTTGGTTATCTAATGTTTTGATAAAGAATATTGCAGGTTTTTAGGGTTTTCACTTTGTTCCAAGTGATTACAATTCATTTGAAGTTCACTCGACCAAGAGAAACATATACCGGAACAAATCCGACTAGAAAAAAAAAGTAGAATTTTTTTCAAAACCTAATTTTCAAAGGTTCCAAGACCATCAATCTCTAGTCGATCGTATACCTCTCCGGTCTAGACCGTAAAATTTCCTCTAGTCCTACACCAAACTAGTTTCTAGTTCTAACACTAATAACAAAGCATATCCAGTTTATCATATTCTATTTCCACCTATTTACACATCCATATATCATCTTCCTTGACTATTATAGCTAATTCTCTATCTCTTATTATGTATTGGAGTTATAGTTTCATTATTTATCATTTTTGTAAGTATTAATGGATTATTATGATTATGTATGGTTAATTATGAATTAATTAGCCATAATAATTTGTAACAAATTATTACATCCTATTTATTGTTGTGCACTTTTCATAACATAATTTAATTAGGGTGTAAACATTTAATGAATCCAAATTTTAATAAAATATCTCGATTCAAACCATATTGGCCCTAAAGTATCATTATTTTTTAGTTTACATATGCATTCTCCTATGCCCTTTCAACATATAAATCCAATTAAACCACAAACCATTAAGTATATTTAGTTTTTCTCCTCTTAATCGTAAACATTGAATCCTCATGGCTTCTTCTCCACTCCATGTTTTTGGGATTCCTTCTATATTGGATTTATAATGCTACCGAGGTTCCTCTAAATGAAGTAGAACCAAATAGTGAATATCCTTTCGATCATGATCTTTATGAGGACAAAAATGTGGTCCAAGACCAAGTTGAACTTTTATCTATCTTTCATATTCATCTTTGTGAGAATCCTCATCATATTATGCATCTCGCCTACATTCTTCAAGTTTTTGATCGTAAATCGATGAATGGCCCTTTTCGATCACCTCCTCCTCCATCATCTAGTGTGCATAAAACTAATATGTTTTCATCTATGGTGTCTACCTCATCAATGAAACCTATTCCTTTTCAAAGTGTTAGTATGACTACTAATACTACTACATATCCTATCTATACTCAAAGCACTTCGCATTCTTATTTTTCTAGCACATGGGATCTTAAATCCATTGTTCGTACTTTCTTGCAAGTTTAGATTTTACAATTACAAAAAGGTGCATCTACATCCTCTCAAGTTATGGATTCTACTCAATTTATTCATAACCCACTTGCACCATAAGTGGCCTCTTACCCTTTACTTATTGGTTTTGTTTCTCCTATGCTTCCTATTTATGATGGAAAGGGTGATCTTGAAAAAACCTATGTACATTTCATGTTTCTTGTTTGGATTATTTTTCAAATGACATATTTGTTATAAATTTATTTCTTTATAGTCTTAAATATTTTTTTACAATGGTTATATGATTTTCTTATGTATTTTTTATACTTTCAAACCTTTAGCTAGTCAATTTATTGCACAATTCTCAATCACTATTCGATACAATGTTTCTTATGGTCAAATGGATAAAGTTTGAAAAGGTTACAATGATACCATCATTGATTATGTTCTACACAATAATACTATGCTTACTAAGATGAATAATATTTTAGTAGATAGTGAACTACAAGATTTGTCTTCACAAAGCCTTCCAACTCCTTTGCAAGAATTAGTTAACTCGACAAGTTTCACTCATTTGATCATCTATGTGATACTCTAAAGGAGCATGAATCTAAGATCCTCAACATGAATAAAATAAATATGTTGTTACTCATCCTAACATCTCTAATCATAAGTTTCAAGGAAAAACTAATTTTAATAACAAATCTATAAATCCATCTTTAATGTTGTATCTCATCCCACAAAATTTTAATTACAAACTCCTTATCGACAATTCACATGTTTTCCTTGTGTACCACATTTATTTCTTAAATAGTTACTCAAGTGTAACCTTGTATCTCTCCCTCCATCGCTTGAGGTCGATACAAGTGCACTTCATGGTAAATGTTTTGACATTAATGCCCTTCATTGATATGTTGGTCATACCACTAATCATGTTATTAATATTTTTCATGTTATATATTATATTCTCAATGTTGGTGATAGTGAATGGGATTTTCCCATTGAATCTAACTCTACTAATGATAATCCAAAGCTTACAATATTAGTTACCCACTTCTTGACCATAATACTATTAAATCTACTTTATAAGTATGTCATGTTTCTTGCATCAGTACTACCTTTTCTTTATTATGAACAAAAAATTGATGTTATGATTAGTACTATTACTATCAAATTATCTTCCAGCTTATTAATTTTTATGACATTGATATGGATCATAACTTTTTTTTCGATACACTTTACATTCATGATTTTTATCGACATCCTATAAGTAATGTTCTAGTTGATATTATTTCTCTACATAATATGTGCATCTTAAGTTAGTGCATTCTCTCAAATATACTAAAAAGAAAATAATGTTTGTGTATTAGAGAATTTATGATTTCAATTTTAACTTAATAAGATGGATATAAAAATTGACTAACCTCATAAGACAACGATTTTTAACAATACCTACACCGACAAATGTCGAGATGTGAATGATGTAGATGGGTGAAAAAGACTCCTCCAAGGGCACAAGAACTCCGTACATGCACAGATAACTAGATAAGATAGATATTATACAAGGTTACAGCAAGTCTCTTGAAAAAGGAAAATCCTAGGAATTAAAGGGCTTCCTTTCACAAGTATCAAATCACTAAATTACAATTAAGTGATAATGATGATAATATTACAATAACATAATATTTGAAAATAATATGATAAATTACTCTTCCAATGGGATGGGAAGATCTTTCTCTTCTTGATAGGTGGCCCATATGGGGGCGAATTTGTGCTCCATATCTTAAAGTATTTAATCTACATCCGTTATGCAACATCTTGATCCTCACGGATGATTTCAAGTTGTCTCGGATATCTTTAACATTTGGTATGTAAGAAATGGAATAGAGAATCATCTCATACATAATGTCAAACTACTACCGAATGAGGGGGTGTTAGAAAATAGGAAGATCATATATATAAGTGATCGATGTGATTGGCCCGGGTACAATCATCAACACGTAAAGAAAACTTGGAATCAAATATATTAGAATAAAATAGAATCGATGCGATTAAAAATGGTCAAATATGATTTAACCGACAAAAGAATAGGGATCACTAAAAATTCAAAGGAATCATGGGTAATTAGGGTAAATCGTGGGTAATTCCAAGAAATCAATGGTGATTACTATGTAAAAGACTAATTTTGAAATAAAATGTAAATTTGATGCAAGATTACCGTTTTTTAATGGTTTATTTGGTTGTTAAAGAGATATGTTGATAAAACAGAGATGAAAAAAATTTAAAGTGTCTCACCTTGGATGTCGAGTGTGGAATGACCGTGTTGTAAAGATCTTACATAATTTGTAGGATCTAATATGGATGTAGGAAGTGTCCATATGTTGAGAATGATGTTGTCTAGGTCACCAAAATACCAAAGCTCCACCGCAATGACTAGGATCACGATACATGAAGGTTGGTGGATTTATATGGAATCATTGAAGTTTGGTTAGAATCACTAGAAATCCATGAAAAGTGGGGAAAACCGCTTAGTAGTAGTTTCAACCAATTCCAAATGGGTAAATTTGGGTATGGGACGAGTATGGTCGCTTTAGGAAGATGTTGAGGAGTTGGGAGGTTAGAAGGCTAGGGCTAAAATGGGTTAAAGTGGGTTTTAGGTGGTTTGGGTAGTTAAGGATAGGTAAATGAGATTTATGAGGGGCGTATAATGTGATTTTATGGGGGTGAGGACATGGTTTTAGGATAGTAAGATAGGTTTAGGATTTTTAAGTGAACATGTGAGGGGTGTAGCTGAAAATAGGTGTCTATATTTTCCCTTTTTGACAAGTGGTTTGTGATGGACATTTTGCTAGATAAAAACAAGTTAAATGGTCATATTTATGTTTGATAGGTGGATCCCCCTCAAACTAGGAGTGTTTGTGATGAAGTGCAATGGTCACCATTTTGAATAATTTTCTATATCAAGAGACATGCTTGTGTGATGTTGTGTTTTAATTTAAGATACCCCAAGACCAGAAAGAAAATAGATTGCCACAAAGGTGGGCTTGTGTGACCAAGAATTCAAGTGATAGGGGAACCAATGGGTTCTCAACCTATAAATGTATGACTTTTAGAAGAAACGGGAAAATATTCCTGAAATCTTATAGAATCCATAAAGTGATTCAGAAATGAATGCTTGAGATAAAGGTTGTTGCCAAAAATATGGGCTTATGTGACCAAGAAGTCAAATGATAGGGGAACTAATGGGTTCTCGACCTATAGACGTATGAATTGTAGAAGGAAAGGAAAATATTCCCGAGAATATTTGCAATCCATAGTGGATTTAATGAAGGCATGCTCTTTTATAGATTGATTGATTTTGGATTTTAAGATGGTATTGGTGCCTAAAGAAGGAAGCACATACTTTAAACGTGTAATTTTTGACAAGGGACAATTAAAATGATAATTTTATAAAGGTTTAAAGACCAAACAATGTTGTTTTCGATAAATATGGGTAATCACGGGAGATTACCGTGGGTCACTAATGATTTATAAAATTTATGGTGATCATGGAAATGAACCTAATCACCAATGATTGGGTGGACGGAAAAAATGAATATAAAAGGGTGTGGGGGATTCATTTTTTTATCTCTCTCGGGAGACCAAGATAACTAAAACCCTAAACTCTACATTTTCAATATTTTTAGCAAGATGGAGGCAAGGAGGTGTTCAAAGACAATGGATACCACTCTTGCTGAGGTAGGTGATGTTTTTGAATTTTGTATTAATTTTGTTTTTCTTGAAAATGTAGAATTTATATGGAAATATCTTGTGATTCATATGAAACCGCCATTGATTTAGGAAAGGGTTAGAGATCAGTATGGGATCACCATAGATTCGATGTTTTTAATAATAAATAATTATTTTAATATTTTTATCGATGAAGTATTTTTAATAGTGTGTTGTTGGTTTTTTATGGATGAAGGATAGAGAGTGATTAATAACATGGGATAGGATATTGAAGATACTATATGATGTCCGAGATCGATTATCAAGGATGATTGATACATCTGAGAGGATATTGATTGGGATGGTTACATCAATATAGATGCATTTATAAAGACATGAGATTATTGTTATCTTTGTTTGAGAGTGTTAAGAAAATAAAGGATAAAATATGTGGAATAATCCTCATGTGTAATCGTAATAGTAGAAACTAATATGCGTAAAATATTATAGATCTCAAATAAAAGTGTAGAATAAATAACACAACACAGAGACAAGATTTAACGTGGTTCACCCAATTTGGGCTACGTCCACCAAGAATCACTTGCTCGATTTTATTACAAGTTGGCCCACTCTCTCAATACAATACCTGGATCCGTTGAGCTATGCTCAACAAACTCTACAGTAATTCACACTCCAAATTCAAAACACATGTACAATACATTTGCTTGTATATGTATCATATGCATAAGACCATATAAATAGAAAATTTCTTAAGCAATTTGATACAAAACCATGGGCAAAAAAACCATGGGTATCAAAACAATGGGCAAAAATCATGGTATCAAAACAATGGGTACCGAAAACCATGGGCCCAAAATAGCCCATAACGGTTACTCTCATTACCCATGGGTTAATAAACCACCCATGAAAATTTGCTTGGGGCTTCACCCCAAACCCCATCGATCGTGGGGCTTCACCCCCGAACCCCCGACCCGCCACCGGTGAGCAGAATGCCGTAAAAATACCCGAGTGTAACACATGAAGGTGTACCACACTCTAACATGAAAATAGGCTCCACAAACATAACAATATCCCACTTGAGACTGATTTCCACCGAGCAATATTCTCAACCTTCACTATCATCCGCGAAAGCCAACCAAAGCCGAACATAGCTTTAGTTTATCCCTTGTGACCATCTTGGTCATCATGTCCAGCAGGATTCTGACCGGGTATGAATCTTCTCCAAATTCAACTTATCTTCCTCCAAAGTTGTCCCGATGAAGTAATATCTCAATCCGTATATGCTTCGTCCCCAGAGTGGAAAGCGGAGTTCTTAGTTAGGTGTATAAAGACTCACTATCACTATACAAACTTACATTCCTCCCGCTATGCCCCAACTCCTCAAGAAATTGTTGTAACCAAATCATCTCTTTTCTTTCCTCTCGTGTCAAAGAACATACTCACCTCCGTGGTCGTGTAAAGCCACCACTTTTGTAGTCATGAAATCTAGCTCATTGTTGTTCCACCTACAAAGGTAGTAAATATAACCTCGCCATGCTCCTCCCGCCGTCTACATCTCTAGCCATGTCCTGACTCTACATAACCACATAAAGTGGTGTCTCGATTCACCGTAGCACAAAACTTTCCCCATGGTCCTCTCAACATCAAGGATCCACTTTATCCGCTTTGCCACAATGGTCTTTACCTAGATCACTCATAAATCTACTCACAGCCTCCCACCGCATGGCCAATATCAGTGCCTAGTGCACACCATAAAGCATACATCAAATCGCCAATCGTTGATGAGTAAGGTACCTGGACATCTCGGTTTCTTTCCCGCTCTCCGTCTTAGGACACTGCTCTCTTTGATAACTTAAAATGGTCTTCCAAAGGAGTCCCAAACAGCTTTAGCATCTGCGCATGTTAAACCTATCCAATACCTTCTTAATGTACTCTTCTTGAGATAAAGTCAGCTTTCGCTCCTTCCTATCCCAAGTTATCCTCATACCAAATATTTTTCTGACAACCCCCAAATCCTTCATATCAAAGGATTCACTTAGCTGCTTCTTGAGTGCTTTTATTTCCCATGTTTTTACCAACAACCAACATGTCATCAACATACAAACACAGGATAATATAACGTCCATCCTCAAATTTCTTTGTATACACGCAATGGTCGAATGACATCTAATATAAACTTGCTCCATCATGAAGCTATCAAACTTCTTATACCATTGACGTGGAGCTTGTTTCAAGCCATACAAGCTCTTCTTCGCCTTTACACACCATCTCCTCTTTACCTTGACCTCATAGCCTCTCAGTTGCTGATATATAGTTCCTCCTACAAATCACCATGGAGAAATGTAGTCTTTACATCTAATCGTCTAAGTGCAAGTCTTCTTCGCTGCCACTATTCCAAGAATAGTTATAATAGAAGTCATTTTTACTACAAGAGAAAAGATCTCATCAAAATCTATACCTTGTTTCGTGAAAACCCCTCGACCACCAACCGGGCCTTATATCTTTTCTTTCCTCCTTCTTCATCTTTAACTTTGTACACCCACTTGTTCTGCAATACTCTTTTGCCTTCCTAGCTTCACCAAATCCCAAGTCCGGGTTATCCATGAGATACTTATGCTCCTCATCCATGGCTTGCTCCCACTTCTTACCGGTATCTACTCGCATTGCTTCATCAAAGCTCTCTAGCTCTCCACTATCATGAGTAGTAAATAATAAAGAGAAGGAGAAAAATGTTCAGTGTTATTTTCTTTACCCTAGAAGACCTCCTCACCGTAGGAGTTTGGGGTTCCCGCTGAGTCACTTCCCGAACCGATTCATGGGTCACTGTCCCATCTAGAAGATCCTCTACCACTGCATATTCTTTCTTGGATTCTTCCCTGTTTTCCTGCAACTATTGCTTATACATGACTTTCTCATTAAAGACCACATCCCTAGACCGAATGATTTTCTTGTCCTTAATACTCCAACATTTAAATCCAAAGTCATCACCACCATAACCAATGAAAGTACATTTTTCTGATTTAGCCTCTAGTTTGGTCCTATCATCCTTGTCTATATGAACAAACACCTCACATCCAAAGACTCTAAGAAATGAATAATCAACTTTCTTACCATACCAAGCCTCCTCAGGTATGCCTCCATCTAAGGCACTTGAGGGTCCTTTGTTTATCAAGTACACAGTTGTGCTCACCGCTTCTACCCAAAAAAAAAAAAGAGGCACTCGCATGTAACCTCATTCTCCTAAAGACGCTCCATTATTGTTTTGTTCATCCTTTCGATACCCCATTCTACATACTGAGTTCCCGAACCGTATTTTTCCTACGGATTCCATTCTTAGAATAGTAATCATTAAATTCATTGCTGCAATACTCCCTCCATTATCCGACTCCGAGACATTTTAACCTAAGACCTCGTTTCATTCTCTACCACGGCTTTCCATTTAACAAAAGTGTCAAATACATCAGATTTGTTTCTAATACAATAAACCCAAACTTTTCTTGTTGCATCATCAATAAAAGTAACATAATAACTTGAACCCCCAAGAGATGATACCTGAGCCGCCCCTACACATCAAAATGCACCAGCTCTAACTTACTCTCTTTATTTGTAGGTCCAACCTTGAGAAACCTTACTCGCTTTTGTTTCCCATATATGCAATCCTCACAGAACTCTAAACCTTTTTTATATCTAGGAAAATTCTTCTTTATGATATCCATGCCCATATGGCTCATATGATGGAGCCTATAGTGCCATAATGTCAGATCTCGCATCTCAAGCCACAAGATTACAATCATTAGTACTATTAGTGGATAAATACAAGGTTCCAACCTTCTTACCTCTTGCCACCACAAGAGCACCCTTGGTAACCTTCCAAGAGTCAGCTGTAAATATCAAAGTACAACCATCACTTCCCAATTGTCCCGCCGATATCAAATTTCTCCTTAATGTAGGCACATGTCCGACATCCTTCAATAGCCATGTATTCCCATTCTCGCATCTTAACTCTAATGTAACCTTTTCCAACTATACCGCAAGGCTCATCATCACCAAGAAAACATTTCCAAAATCCTCTTCAACATAATCAACAAAATAATGCCTATGTGGAGTAAAGATGAAAAGAAGCCCGAATCTAAAACCCAAGATTTAGTAATATTATGTAAAGAAATAATCAAAGCATCCTAAAGCATACATTACCTTATGCCACATTTTCCTCCTTGTTTTCTTCTCCCCGTTGTTTCTTCTTGTCCCAAACTCCCAACAATCCTTCTTTTCGCATGCCCGCACTTTCCACAGCCCAACATACAATCTTTCTCTTGGATTTTGACCTTTCTCCGATCATTTGATTTTCCACTGCTTCTCTATTCTTTTTTCGTCTCCCTCTAGTTTCCACTCACAAAGCATTCCCCGAAGTAGAATATTCCTAGAGCTTTTTCTTCACATTTCCTCGCTAAATCACCCCTACAACATCCTCAAACTTCAACTTCGAGTTATTGAACCGAGTTGCTTACCACCATTACCGTGATATTCCAACTTTCGTAAAGAGCATGCAATTAATAAAGCCCTAACTTCTTCATCAAATTCTATGTAATCAAGCTAGCATATTCACAACCGTATCAAATCATTTAAATGATCTTCTACCGAACTATTCTCGTACATCTTCATATTAAAAAAAAATTCATTAAAAATATCTTATTGTGAGGTAGAGGGTTTTTCATACAACTTCCTTAATGCATCCATCACTTCTTTTAGTCTTTTCCTTTGAAACATTAAATAATACCGAAGATGCAAGACACACTGGGATTGTTCCAAGTGCCTTCGATCCAAAAAATCCCATTCCACATCTCTGTCATACTCGAGGGTTTGTTCACCTTCTCGTATAACGGAGTATAAAGATCCTTCGATAAAGGTAATCTTCCATCCGTATCTTCCAAAGACTAAAATTCTACCTGCTGAATTTATCAACCCTAGATCTTCCATCATCTCGCCATAGCTCCCACTCAAGATAAAACTTTCCCTCGCGATTCAACACTTCAACAAACCAAACCAGTGGTCTAATACCAATTGTTAAGAAAATAAGGCATAAAATATGTGGAATAATCCTCATTACGTAATCACACAATAGTAGAAACTAATATGCGTAAAATATTATAGATCTCAAATAAAAGTGTAGAATAAATAACACAACACGTAGAGACAAGATTTAACGTGGTTCACCCAATTTGGGCTACGCCCACCAAGAATCACTTGCTTATATTTTATTACAAACGCCCACTCTCTCAATACAATACCTATATCCGCTGAGCTATGCTCAACAAACTCTACAGAATTCACACCCGAATTCAAAACACATCTACAATACATTTGCTTGTATATGTATCATATGCATAAGACCATATAAATAGACAATTGCTTAAGCAGTTTGATACAAAACCGTGGGTATCAAAACCATAGGCAAAAACCGTGGTATCAAAACAATGGGTACCGAAAACCATGGGCCCAAAATAGCCCATAACGGTTACCCATTACCCATGGGTTAATAAACCACCCATGAAAATTTGCTTCGGGGCTTCACCTCAAACCCTCTTGACCCACTCACCGGTGAGCGAACCGCCGTAAAAATACCAAAGTGTAACACATAGAAGGTGTACCACACTCTAACATGAAAATAGGTTCCACAAACATAACAGAGATGGGACCATGTCATAGGCACATTCTAGTTTCCTACTAGAGAGATAACCATCACATTAGAGGATATACATAGGATCCCGCATTTTCTAGTATATCGTGAGTAGGTTTATATCATTGATGAGATGAGAAGGGATGTTTGATGTAGGTATTATATGGTGGTGATGGTTCGACGTAGTTTATTAGGGGGTTTTCATATGGATCGCTTTATAGTGATGATGAGTAAGGTAAGGCCTTAGTGATGATGATGAATATGGGTATTAGTTGTTATGCATTACCTGATTTAGCAGTGTGGGTGATTTTCTTAGATATTAATTAGGTCAGTAGCTAATATGATGGATTACATGACAGATTTTTCTTGACCCTATCTTACTAGCACATGTGTACATGGATTTGTGGTTTGGAGGACATGACAAAGGTTTGGATTTGATGTATCATTTTTGCTGGAGCACTCTGCATATGAGCACATTGTAGTGGATTAGATGCGTGAAGTGCCATGGGCAAGATGGATGGATATGGAGTATCCAAATGGGTTTATGAGGTTGAGATTTGATTTTGCAGCCATATGGCCCATCAGGGGTGAGGATTATTATAGATATCTCTTATCCAAATTACAGATGGAGATGTAGTTTGGAGGCCTTATATAGGTTTCCCAATGTGGTCAAAGTGCAGGTAGGAACTCCGGGTGATATAGTAGGATAAATGGGTGCAAGGTTAGAGAGATGACCGGTGGGAGCTTATCATATTTTTTTCACATCAGTGACAATTTGGACTTGTTCGTGATGTGTCGAGGGTAGCATTAGCTTATATATAGGATGATGGATAGTTGACATAGCACATTTAGATGTACAAGAGCCATCGAGAGATGGTCATGAGGATGAATTAGGGGTGAGAGGATGCACATAGGACAATAGTAGGACATGATGATACCGGAGTGACTCGAGGCCTATGTTACGTGGAGGTTGGGATAGTTGGATGGATTTGAGATGCAGCAAGCTTCTCAGACAGAGGCCGCACTCGAGGGTGGTACCGATGGAGAGGAGGGTGATAAAGTAGCTTTTTTCGAGGCTACCATAGCTAGTCTAGAGACGAATAAGGCCACATTGTTAGCTAAGGGGGCCACCTTGATTGATGAGAGGGACAATGCTATAACAACATGAGATACTATGACCGGTGAGCGAGATGGGATGAGACAACAACTTGTTACTATACATGTGGATCTTACACAAGCCGCAGTTGAAAGAGATGGACATAGACAAGACATAGAGGCCTTTCGAAGGCCTATGATGTGACGGTATTATTAGTATTGGGAGTTGAGCTATAGGTAGAAAGATCTCGTATGGATCCACCTATTAGTGTGATCATGTATTAGGTGATGGGATGCATTATCAGTGAGGACATCGTGTCAGTGGAGGATCCTGCACGAGCCTCGATATGGTGAGTTTCCCCGAGACGGAGATAAGAGGATCCCTCGTGCAGTGTTGGGAGCATGGGTAAGGCACCGAGAGGTCTAGATAGGGACCGTAAAGGGATATGGGTGGGCATCAGGGAGTAGTTCTAGAGGGTGTGTCTAATTAATGTAAATTCACTTTATTATATAATTTTGTATTTTTATTTTGATGATGTTTTGATGTATGGGGCTCTTGTGAAGCCATTGTTGATGATGTACATATATGATATATGAGGCTCTTTAAATCCCTTGATGATGTATATATGTTTTTGATGTATATACATGATTTTGATGTTGTGTTTTATTTTTAGTAATGATTTAGATGTGATGGATATGTATGAAATGTGTGTTTGTGAGTCGATATGATTAATGATTTCTGCTTTGATTTTGATGTGATGTGTTATGGATGTATGAGAAATGTCTATTTTAGATTAGAGATATATAATGTGATTTTAGATATGATCGTGACAATTGATGATCTTGTTATTTGATTATCAGACTATACAAAGAGTGAGAACAAAATGTGGAATATTTGTTTCTTACTATTCCTCGACATATATGGTACTAGATATGATGGTAAATTGATTTATACATATGATACTACACACAAAAACTTGTAATTACCGCTAACATATGACTTAAAATGGTTAGTCATACTATGATCATGGCGAGATATATGTAGGATAGTTGTTTCCATTTTTTCCACATCGAAAGGTTTCGTATGTAGCAATCACAACAAAATGGGTACTTTGTGATAGTTCTATGGATATCCCCTCACTTTATGATATATTTCAAAAAGCTAATCGATGTAGGAATCTTGCATTTTATGGGAAATATGATCAATGAGGGAAGCTTTCTTAGGATGGTTTCTTGTTTGATTTTGATTTGAGGGTTAATTGATGCGGGCGGCGCTTTATGATACAAGGAATGATCAATGTGAGAAGTCCTTTTTCTATATTTTGATTGGGTAGCCATCCTTCGAGGGAGTGGTCTACAATTTTATTGACTTTTTGATTTCCGATAACCATACTTTGACAGAGTGTTCTACAACTTATTCGACATGGTTGATTTTTTTATAAACATCCTTCGAGGGATCAATCTATATTTTTATTACATCCATCCTATAGATATTTTGATTTTTGAGCCGAGGGCATGCCTAGGAGACCATTTAGAAGTGGATAAGTGAGTGTTAAATCGACACATATATCCTTATCATGTTGTTGAATAGGGATAAAATAGGGGTGGTGAGAGTAATGAATGTAGGGTTTCCTAACAATGATCGGGGAGCTTGTCCATGTGGAATATTCTATGAGCAAGAGCTGTGGTGCCCATATTCAAGTTGAAAATAGGTATAGTGACTTTAGTACCGCATAATTCCAAATCATTACTAAAATGATTGGATGTGCGGCTGATGGAGCGAGAAAATAGTTTGACTAAGTTCTCGCGATTACATAGTTAACAATAAACGACCGCAAATGAAGAGAGTTAAGAGGATCCTTTTCAATATCATCGTTAAGAGAGGTTAAATGATAAGCTTTAGACCCATATTTATGAGTGACGATATATGGTCCAAGCCATTTTGGAGAAAACTTCACACGCTTTTGATCTTTTTCATGTTAATGACATGTTGATTCTCTTTTTGAGGACAAGATCACCGATGTTAAAGTCACAATTTTTTAGATGCTTTTATAGGCTCATTTTATTCATTATTGATATATTTTTATGTTTTCAATGGTAGTAAGATGATGTTCATCTAAATATTCTTGTTTTGATAGGTGTTCTTGACAATAATCTTTATCAGATATGAGATCTCATAGTAAATGCATAGGGATGAAATATGAACTTCAAGAGGAAGAATATATTTGATGTCGTAGAATAAGGAGAAGGGTGTAGCACCCATAGGGGTTTGAATGATAGTTTGATAAGCCCATAATGTGAAGGGGATTTGAATATTCCAATCCTTACTAACTTGATTAACAGTTTGTCATGATGTTTTCTACGAGGGTTTTGTTGGATGTTTATGCTTTGACCATTAGTCATGGATAGTAGGGTGAACAAAAGTTGAGTTTCATGTTATAAGTATTGCAAATTTTTAGAAAAAATTTATTTTTAAATGATTTTCCATTATTTTTGACAATCTTGTGGTGGATATCAAGAAAAAAATTAGTGATGATGGATGAAGTCAATGTAATTTTTCTACTTTAGTGAAATGAGGGGGATAAATTCCACCCATTTCAGAAAGCATTCATTTGTTGTGATGATTGAATTATGTCATCAGGATGAACAAGGATTGATGAGACTAATGAGGTCAATCCCTTGTTTTGAAAAGGGCCACAAGTAACTAGTCTGGTCAAGAGTGTGGTCAAGGATGTGTGTGAGATTGGAATGTTGTGGATGTAGACATCTAAAATGTCGACATGATCAAATACAATTAACCTTCCCTAAAAATATCTCATCACCATCCATATAATAATTAATCGCAAGATTAATTGTTATTATTTAATCCATTTTATCATGTTTCCCCTTTATCATTTTATCCTAACATTCCATTATTAATCCTTTTAAATCATTATTATATCTCATTTCATCCTTTTAATTCATTAATCTCATTAATCCATTATTATATCATATTATCCTATTTTAAATCCTTCATTAACATTTATAGGAATTTAATATTCCTACATCTCACCTACCACCTACCCTACACATCCCTACACCTAGCCTTTCCATCAAATATCATCATTAATTATCCTAATCACATCATTTAACCTAATATAATCCTAATCATGTGCACATCCTCACCTCTAAATCTAGAGGCTTCTAAATCTAGAAGCTTCTCCATTTTCCCTCTCATGTTTAAATATTAAAATATTCTACACTCTTCTATTAAATTAAAAATTCAATAAAATCTCCACACAAAATCTAGAATTTTCCATTCTAGAATCCTCTAAACCTCTCATCAATCCTCCACCATTGATTCAAATCCACCATGAAAGGATCTCAACCATTCAATTTTCCACCTAAAAACTATAAATTGAACTCTCATCCTTCATGGGAAACATCTTGAAATTCATCTCAAATTGTTGTTATTTTATCCACTCAATCATCCATCCAATCTATCTACAATCAATCCATTCTTCATCCAAGCATCCAAGAATCAATCACTCCAAGGAGAGGTGCTGCCCAAATGTCTCCAAAAATATGAAGCAAGCAATCAAGTTCAATCCAAAAATCCAAGAGCACATCCAAAGCATCAAGGGAGCTCTTCATTTGGTAAGTGAAGGTATTGCATTTCTTTCTCCCTTCCATCTTACTCTATCTGAGGTTTTGTTTGAATAGATTAGATTTAGGGATCAATTGCTTTGTTTTTGGTTTCTAATTTTTATCTAATATTTTCTTGCATTACATTTTGCACTCCACCATGGGGCTTACCCCACTAATTTTCATTGAATAGTTTACATTAATAATTTAGAATAAATTCCAAAAATTTAGAAATTTTCAAGAAAATTTGACCTCAAAATTTGAATTTTTCAGTCTTTATGACGTATCAACGCATATGTACTATTTTAGTGCATTCGCTCACCTATTTCAACGCATTTAACCGATCATTTTTTTGACTCTATCTATGTAGCAAAAAAATTAGTGCTTATGATACTTCAACACATTTTTAATACTTTAGCGTGTTTATAATGTGTTTCAACGTGTACATGATCCAGTGATAATAATGTATTTGTCTAACCTTTTAGCGCTTTTATATACTATTTTAAAGACATATACATTAACACTTTGTTTATGCAGTAATGTGACACACAAGGTCACTCAATAGCGTGTTTGATAAGCATTTCAAAGGCTTATACTACTAGTATTAGTGCATATAACGACTAACGCCTCGTGTGTTTGCAGGTTTCAAACTTTAGTGCATGTGCTCCATAGTTTAGCACATTTGAACCCATATTAGCGCATTCAAGAACTAACGCTTGGTGTTTGCAATTTTTGAACTTTAGCGCATTTATTTCTTATTTTAGCACATTTGTCCTCAGAATAACGCATTTATAAAAAAGTGCATTTTTAACTTCTTGATAAATATTAACTTGCATACTTTACATTTCACAACATTTTTATAGTATCTAACATTCTATTTTTGCAAGAAAATCACATAAATAAGGGGAAACTCTGTTAATTTTACTATTCGATCAAAACGATAAATATCTTTTCCTAAGACTTGTGGTTACAGGGTGTTAAAGTAAACCAAGACTACTAATCCTTTGTCTTGCAACCCAAGTGGTCCAAGAATTTTGGGAGTTTCCATTAAAAAATACTAATCCAATTTTTTTTGTTGACCTCTCTCAAGACCCCTTTTGCATTTTTTAATCATCTTTTTATCATTTAAAAATAATTTTAAAATAATAAATCTTTATATCTTGCATCTTTCATCTTTTGCATGTTTACTTGTTAAACCCAAAGGTTGGATTTCATGTATGCTCTCCTCTCACATCCTTGGATGATCTTGAGGATCAAAATTGGTCCACCTTCTTCCCTTTTTCATTTTTAGGGGAAATGTGACGTGGATTTCATCACCATGCACTTGTCATAGTCCTAGGGGTCTCATGACCATGGGCTTCATCTCCACGCACATAGACACACCCCGTGTTTTGGCGGGGTATATAAATCCTTGAGATCTATTGATATTGGCTGATTTTCCATGTGTTTTAAGTGTGACAGAATTGAGGGGCTTCCACATCCCAATACCCAAGCCTCATGCAACATCCTCAGTAACACGGATTTGGGCCCCATGTACCGAAAGGTATATAGAGGACTCCTTAAAGAAGCCTTGTGTATCCTAGATAGGTATCCTTTGGCCACAATCAAGCTATAGTGCAAGGGAAGGAACCACAAAATATTACTCGCTAGCCAAACACACATCGATGTAAAGGTGGGCCAACTCAATGAGCACCATTTTCATGTGTGGTATTGAAAGTAGGCTATAGCTTGTTTTGCACACCCACTTGACTAGCTATATTGTGTGGGCGCATGTGTGTTACATGCTGTTGCTTACTTACATATCATTTTGACCACACATTAATCAACCAATAAAAAAATTAATCAAACAATCAATCAACCTTCCATCCTAACATAATCAAACCTAATCCATTCATCTAATTATCCTAATCTTATCCCCTTCCTAATTCATCTCATCCACATCTAATCCCCCATCCTAATCATATCTTACCTACACCCTATCCATACCCAATCCTATTCCTAAATTTTATCTAAACCCCATCCTCATCATGGATCCCATCAAACTCAAACCCGCCACCCACCAACCTTACCCTCCCACTCGATCAAAACATCCCTATTATTATCTAATCTTTAAAAAACCAAATTATGACACCCACATCCTCTATCCAATAATCTCCTAACCCATCCCAAGTTGATCCCACCATCCTCACAACCATCCAAAATCTTAACCAACAAATTCTTGACCTCCAATCACACCTTAGCCAAACATCTTCTCAACCATCCCCCCTCACATCCACTTATGATAGTGAGGACCTTATTGACATCGACCAAGATGATCCCCATCTACATAAGCAATCACACCAAATATTAAACCCACATCATCCAACACCCCTAACCATCCTCCTTCCTCACACACATAATTACATCAATTTTGATCAACTCCAATCATCCCCTTCCACCAATAAATATATCCTTTTTGAAATTTACCAAACTTTAACCAACTATGATTCATCCACCACACCCATTTCCAAAAATCCAAATCTAAATATAAATATAAACTAAACCCCAAACTCAAATATCTCAAATCACCACCATCACCTAATAAACTTCTTTTACAATTTTCTAACCTATTATCTGAGCCTAATCCTCCATCACTACTATCCACCCCTAAATCCACCATCAACCAATCTAATCCCAAACTCCCTCCCATCAAAACATATCATAATGTACCTTATACATACCCATCCACATCCAATCAAGATCAAACCAAACCACAATCCTTATCCCCTACATCACACCTTAGTCCTAAATCCTCATCATCCTCATCATCCCAACCTCATCCCATGGACTTTCTCCTAGATAGTCCCAAGTCCCCTCCTCTAACATCTACTTTAGCTCCTACACCTCCATCACTTACATCTAACCCCATCCAATCTAGTGTGACCCTAAGTCACCTACATCTTCTTCATACCCTAACCCTACTTCATCTAACATGGCCCCCATGCCACCTTTATCCTCTCCATCCACATATAATAAATATACCAATAACCAATCCAATCCCAAACCATCCAATGTGACTCCTAAGTTACCCCCATATCCAAACTCTAATCCTAATTTCTCCCCATCCCCCAATCATATCACATCCAACGTGCTTCCTAAGTTACCTCAATCTCCCAAATCCAATGTGGCTTCCACACCACCCCCTCTACCTCAACTCAACAACCATTCAACCCATCTCCCTCATCAACATCTACTCCATCCTTTAAATACACACAATCTACTTCCCAAAATACAACCATTCTAACATATCCTCTTTATCCAAATCTAACACATCCTCTTCATCCACCCCTACCTTATCCACTCCATCCCAAATCAAACCATATAATCCTACATAAACCAACCCTACACCATCCACATCTCCCACATAAACCAAATCTAGTCCCAAGCCAAAATCCACTACCAATCAAAACCAAACTAACCTCTTAAAGCTCCCTATGCTAATCCTTCATCCAAATCCCAACCATCTAATCCACATCCTAAACCTACATCCAAATCACATAAATCCAATCAATCTTCTCCTATCCTACCCACTCCTACACATATCCTCCTTAAGCCACCCTTATTACCCACACCATCTCTCTTACCAACCCCAACCGCCTTCGCCTCCTTAGGTGAAACCCTAACTACCATCTTCCATCAGCTTAAAACCTTTAACATGATCATTCACCCACCCATCAAACATCATGCTTCTAACCTCCCCAAACCATCTTGGTATCGAACGCTACTATTGTGACTTCCGTTGTACCCATGGACATTCCACAAATTGTTGCATATAATTTAGGTCTTATGTCCAAAACCTCATTAACCAAGGAATTCTTATCCTTATACCTCTTTATCCACCACCTTTCTATCCTAACCCTATATCTAACCATCAGCCACCATCTAAACCCCATTCTAAGTCCAAACATCATCTTCCATCCAAATCTAATCAGCAATCCAAAAATCCCTCATCGACCAAAAATCAAAACTCTAATCATCAATCCAAACATCCTTCATCCAAAAAAAAAAACACCTCTCCTCTCATCCTTTTGTTAAATTTGGGCCCTTAGCAGATGAGAAAACTACTACCCCTAGTCTCATATTGACCACAAGGAATCATCTTCCCCATCCACTTCATATCCTATAGCTAGAAAGATGTTTTCCAACATGAAACATCATGGTAAAAGCTTAGGTATCCATGAACAAGGTATTCATTAACCCATCTCCTTCCTCAAAATCATGGTCATTTAGGCTTAGGGTTTAAACCTAATACTAACACTAACCCTCCTACTACTCCATCAAAACCCATTTCTACCACTCCTCTTATTGATCCTACCATCCCAACCAATCTACCCACTCACACCTCCTCCAATCCCCCTACACATCCCAAACACCTAAAATCAGATTAAGCATTTAAATTGTCCTTTGCACATGGATGTTCATTCCTCATCCCTCCATCCTCATTCCAATCCAATCCATCTTCACAAATACTTAATTGACTTAATCAAACATGATGCAACTCATTAATAACTATTACACTTGTGTGACCTTGGGCTATCATTTTTATCAACATCCAAGACCGATCATATCTTAGAGATCCAATCACTCAATCACACATATTAATCAACTTATGGTGAATACCTTTAGGTGCATCTTATGAAACTCTAGCCAATGTCATCATCTGACTCATCTCCACCCCCATCAAACCACTTCAGTGATTCTTAACCCCTAGAGGTCTTAAGAGAGTGTATGAAAAATATCAAATATGAAAAAGAAAAGATCAAAAAATATACCAAAATTCAAAAATATCCAATAAAATCCACCTCAAGACTCTCTCTAGGGGTGTTTCCAAAGAATTCTACCAGTGTGGCTATGGATGTCTGGTTGACAATAGAGAAATGTTGTGACAAGAATCAGATGTATCTCTATCGGCACTATGGACGTCCAAGAAACAGAGCAATGCACGACTTAACCTTCCATTCACCTTCCATCAGCCTACTTGACTTAATCACTCCCTATACATTGGCTAGTTTGTTTTTACATCCTACCCATTGAGTCTTCACTTCAAGTGGTAATTAACTATCACTTTTGCACACACTTTGATCTCGAAGAGACATTGCGCTTGTATGTTGCCAAGTATTTCTTAGACCTTGGTCACAATTTTTTTCTAGGCTTACTTTTATTTTACAACATGTGTTTTAAGCTTATCTTTTATAAACCATCCATCCTTTGATCCATATCCTTTTTCATTCATCATCCATGGGCAATCGACAATCCTATTGCTTTATCCTATCCACCCTTTTCTTCCTTTAACCCGTCATCATTATGACTAGGGGCAACTTTATAATCCACTAGGGGAACCATCCCTTACTTTTTATTCTTCCTTACACTTGGGGGTGCAACAAACTACACTATCATCCATCAGCTCACCCTTTCATCTCGCATCCTACTTTATCTAATCAAATATCCTTCTTTACCCTACCCTATCACATCCCTCATCCTATCAAACCCCCTTTATCTTACATCCTTTATCCTATAAAAATAACCCTTTCTCTCACATCCTTTATCCTATCCACAATCATCCCTTTATCCTACATCCCTTATCCTATCCAACCAATCCCTTTATCCCACATCCCTTATCCTATCCAAAACCATCCCTTTATCCCTAATCCCTATCCACATCTCCCTTGGGACTTATAGGAGAAATTCACCTCCTTTCAACCCCACCCATCCCTATCACATCTTCATCCCACCACATCTAAAATATCTTTAAAATCCAAAAAATCCATAAAAATCAACGACACACATAAAATCTTAAACAATTTTGCATGCATTTTTGTGTGTGTGCTTGTTCGCTTGTTTATATTTTTCCTGCATTTACATCATCTTTTGGCCGATGATATGAGGCCACTTTTTCTTTTATTTTATCACTTAATTGATGATATGAGGCCATTTTTTTCCCAACCTAATGATATGAGGACCCTCTTTTTAATATGTCTAATGATATAAGAACAAGGGCATCTAGTGTTGATCAGAGAACACTTGACAAAAAGCACAAAAGAAGTCCATGCAGAAAACAGGTCATATTCAAAGGCATGAATAGAAAGGGAGAACACGCGTGTGGAACAAAATTTCAACTTTTCGGGACTTAGCCATTTTCACTCATGAAGGTCTATTTTTAGAGATGACATGCAGAGCACACAAACGAGGTAGAGACATACACACAACGCATCGCTATTCTTGGAAGATCGGATACGAGGTGTTTTAGCATGGACACAAAGCTAGAAATAGATATATTACTATCGCTAACTACCAGTAGTCTATTGTTAGCGCACTTGCATGTGTGGCTAGTTTTGTAAAGGTGCGTGGATAATAATAGCATGTCACCTATATAGGGAATGGATAAGTGGTGAAGGGAAAGTCCCCACCCTTATATATGTATTAAACTATGTAATAGAGAGAGAGGAGATATATAAAGAGATATGTTGTTAAATTTTCTATGTGCATACTACTCGATATTGTAATGAAGCTTCAGATATTTATCACATGAATATAATAGAGGATATTGATTGAATCTAAGTGTTAGTTTTGTGTGTATCTGAATCTAGTATGTTTTTGATCTCATCATGGTTAGTACTTAATTATGTTCTCCCTTAGGGATAGATCTGGTATGCTCTGTGGGATGATGTGTTAGTAATGGAACTATATGTATCTCTTAAGTCTTCATCATGCTAACATCCTGCAACAACAACTCTAAAGAGGGGCCCGACTTTGTGTTTTTGGGTGAGCACTCGGCTTAGGATGAGTGATGTTTTAGTGCATCCAGGGTTTTATTAGATTTGAATCACTAAATTCTAGGTTGCATCATTGGTTCTGTTGTTGGGACCCTCTTTTCAGCTTGTTTCGGTGGAGGGTTCGCAATGAAGACATATCTATCGTTGACCTTAGCAAGTGTTGAAGAATGGATACGTCATCTAGAAGAAGAATACGTACGACAATTCAGTATGGGATCTAAGTTTAAAGTACGCATGTGGGTGGAATAGAATCTATATAACAATTAATATGAGATATTTTTTGCTATCTTTCTAGTAGAATTGTATAAGTGGCTGATTGCTTATGCATCTAAGTGGAATTGGAGGTATCGCGCACTTGTCTAGACGAGGGAAGAATTTTAGGCCCTTTATGATGCTGATCCGATCTAGACTCGAGATGTGGATATGTGTTTTTATGGTATTTTGAACAGTTATATCTTGGAATACTTAATTTCCACTTATTCATGTCCATAAGTAGCTGAATTCTAGTTCTTACGATATCCAAGGGGAGCTTACCTACAAGGCATTCCTCCGCAACGATCAATATCCCGATGGTAAATTTGAATCTAGAGAGTAAATTGATGGCTTAACAAAACCCCACCACACGTAAGGCGGGTAGGAGCCGATTGGTGAAAGATGGCAGACCTAGTGGCAGAAAGGAAAAGAGAGGAAAGGTAACTTAAGTATAATGAGGTGTGTGAGAGGGAGATAGAGAAGCGTGTACCATTGCAGAAAGTATGGCGTTGAGGAGAGAGATGACTCATGAAGGATTTGAAGCTCATGTAGAAGACGTGGATCTAGAGCATCAGGAACTCCCCCATCTTGGAAAGCATGATAGGATCCCCCTCGGCCTCATGTAGAAGCATGATAAAGCAGAGACTACCTAGGGAGGCTGGGCACGCATCCGAATCCACCCTGTAACCTAGCCATTGTGCTTGGTTTTCTAGTATCTAGTATGAAAAGTAATCAGCAAGAAAGTTTGGGAAGTAAGAGAGAAAGCACATCAATGGCAGGTAGAAGGCTTCATTGTTATTTGGAGGTGCTTTTCAGTGCGCTTTCTACATGCAACATAAGTGCGCAGTAATGTTGGATTCACCTCTGGAAGTGGAACTACTTCACAAACCATAGGGGTTCAAAGATAGTACTATTGTTGAACACATAGGATTAAAACTACAAGACCTATTCCAGCTACATGTTCAGGGATCAGAGTCATAGGTAGCTCTGGTTCAAGTGGATCTCGTGGTTCTTGAGGCAGGGAAATATAGGAGGATTTGGATCGTGTGGGCAAGGTCCACACCAACCCAAAAATATTTACATGGAAATGTCTCTTCATCTTCCAGTAGTATAGGATCATAGAAGATGATGTTGAACATGTGCACACATGTGAAATATCAGGGGATCATTTTAAAAGTTCCCTAAACATACCTAAATGTTTTCAAAGTAAGTAAGATCATCTCGAGAGATTTCCAACGATCGTGAGAACATGACAAATGACATCGGGAGCTCTAGATATGTTCGGTCAAAGTTCACCAATGGGAAAGTCAACTCTGGTCAACTGGTCAATATTTGGACCAATCGCACTATGACACGTGGCTTGCCACCACTCATCGAATTCACTCGATTTTCCTATCGAGAGATGACAAGTGGACTACAGGATTACCGAGTTAATTATTTCATACCCACATTATATGGGTCGAAATTATATTATCTTGGTAAGTCCACTTTCCAAATGGCGCGCATATATGCCAAAGCCACATATATATATTAATGTGTATACATTAATATTAACTCCTACATAAACCTACATAGCCAACTTAACCATGTTATTGCTAAACACGTGGGAGGATGAAGCGGTTGTTTGGGAGGCAAAATCCATATGTGGAAGCTTCCACGTGGAAGGAAGAAGGTGGTAAGCGGTGGTAGGGGGCAAATGTTATGCTCCAACATGGTCTTTGACCACTTCATATGCGTGGAAAGGATTTAAAGCCTTAACATTATCCCCCACCGCCCAACATGTGGACCTTATCCAAATGCAAATCCCCATTTGGGATTTAATCCCATTAACAAATGCATTTAATCCCATTTATTTGCTAATCACCATGGGATTAGGCTAATATTAGCCTAAGGATGATATGAAATGCATATTTTAAGGGCCCTAATTTTGTATAAATAGGGAACCCATTCTATTGTAAAAACACACACGATGCTTATTATTTGTTGAGAAGCTCATTGCTAGAGCACGGAAAAGGTGGACACACACCCGAGCTTATTATTTGTTAAGCTTATTTGTGGGATGTGTCAACAAGTATTGTCTATTGGCCTATTATTTTAGGCAATATTAGATGAAATATTTGTGATTGGGAGTAAATTGTAAACTACCCAATAAGGCCCATTGAGCCACACCAATTACTTGCAAATCCTGGATTGTCTACTGAGTGCTAGCTTCGCATCGATAGAGGCGAGAAGGCCGATCAAGCCAAGGAGATTGTGCATCGTGAAGGTGAAGTCGGGTGCTATTTTTCACCCTTTTTCAAAGAACTGTGTACTGATAGGCAAGTAAAATTCCATTAGGTTTTCTTGTGAAAGTACTATCAGAACTTACAAGTTTTGACTAGTGGAACGGTTCGACCACGAACCCGAGACGTAGGCAATCGCTTGCGAACTCCGTAATCAACTGCAGTGCAATTGGCATTATTGTCTTGCATTATTTTAAATTGATTACTTAAAAGGAGTAAATTATCGCAAATAATTAAAGCCTATAAGGGTCCGAGATCAGTGTCGTAATAATGATTATTTTCGGATCAAGTTTGGTATCGTGAATTTCGACACTTTTGCTCTCATTTGGTATCGTGAGTTTTCAGCTTGGTTGTTTAGGCCTTCAAAATTTGTAATTTTGGTATCGTAGAGAACTGATTAAGCAAGTTTGGTATTAGAGTTGGTTTAGCTCCATATTTGTTTTTCAAGAAATCTGATTAACAAATGATTGCTTCAAAGTTGTGCAAGTTGGTTCAATTTGTGTGAACATGGTACAAGTGCACTATGGGCAAGATGTCTAAACAGTAAAGCTCGAGGAAATCAAGCTTATAATCACCAGATCCAGAAGAGAATTCTCTCCCGCGATCAATGTATTCCTCCTCGAAGAGGAGAATGCTCATTTGAAATCGAACCGAAAACCAAGGATGAGCTCTGCAAGGTTGCAATGTGGTGATCAGAGGAAGGAAATACCTTCAACTTCAAATGCAGAGAGCCATGGCAGATGATCACCGTAAGTTGTTCACCACCATGGAATCTTCTTCTTCCTCCCATTCGGCTTCGATTCGTAATGAAGTCTTTGGTTTGTTTGAAAAGCATACTAGAGGCATTGATCCAAGTTACTAGATAAAATGGGATTTGATGGAAGAGGCCTTGGGAAAATGGCCAAGGTATTTCTAACCCAATACAAAGTCGAGGATCGTCCTCGCTTTGCAGTTTGGGTTATCCTAGTGTGGGAATGGAAATTGAGAATGCCCAGAACGCTAACGGAGACAAGCTTCAAAGCAAAGTGAATACCCCACTAGTCCTGCAAGAAGATTCTGAGCAGGAAAGTTGTGCTTCATCATCACAGCAAGATGTGGTAAGAGAAATCAGCGAAGAGGTAATGAGATTCCACCTCCAGTTTCTTACCATAATCATAAGCACAATAAAACTTCTGATCCACTTTTTCAGCTTAAGAAGTATGGTTATGATTTTCAGAAGATGTGGAATTCTTTTCCATGTACTTTTTTGGATCGTAATCATTCAAAGGGCTGATGCTGAAGAGAAGGACACTGATGAAGAAGTTGATGCCGTTCATCAGAACAAGGCAAATCATAAAGACCAATCTCATCATGCAGAGTCGAGAAATGGCAAAAGAGTTCCTCATCCCAGAAGAAGGAGATTAAGAGGAATTTTTGTGCTCATTGCCAAGAGGAATGGGCATCGGGTGGAAAATTGCTGGAAACTACATCCATCTCGCCATCAGAGTAATGGCAAGCCAAAGATGGAATGGAGGCCTATTACAAAGGTAAAAGAAGTTTCTACTCCACCACCAATTGACAAGTCAACCCAGGACTAGGTAATACCTGAAAGTGAAAGTCCTTTAAAATGGGTAAGTCAACAATTTTTCAATTATATATTGCATAATTCAGATTGATGAATCGTATGCAGTATTAAGTTTGAGATCAGATTTTGTGAGAAAATGTTGAGAGAAAGGTTTACAATACTCAATGGATTTTCTTACTTAGAAAATTTGATTAATGCTCCAAACATATCTCCTAATCAGCTTGTGAGTACCTGTTATAGCTTGGATACAGGAATTAACTCATATAAAGCTTGAGATTGATCTCGCCATTTGTGCGAGATAGTAGAGTTCTGCAGAGATCAGCTTGGAACTTCATTCTGTAGAGGCATCAGACTGCAAAAGAATGGTAGCTGAATCACCGCTGGCATTGACATCGCTGTCGAACTTCATTCTGTAGAGGCATTGTAACCATGCAGGCGAGAATGGTACCCGATATTAGTATGTCAACAAGAGGAGCTCTCAAAGGATCATCTCTACGTCATTCGTGTCAAGGCATCGCAACCACACATACGAATGGTAGTTGATCAATAGACTTAGCATCATGCATTGAAGCTCAAGGTCTTGCAAAGAGGCTTAGCATCATGCAAAGGCGTTGAGGTCTCACCGAGACTTAGCATCGTGCATCGGAGGCTCGAGGTCTCAAAGAGGATTAGATCATGCATCGAGGTGTTGAGGTCTCAAGAGACTTAGCATCATGCATCGAAGCTCAAGGTCTTGCAAGAGGCTTAGCATCATGCATCGGAGGCATTGAGGTCTACAGAGACTTAACATCGTGCATCGAGGCTCGAGGTCTCAAAGAGGCTTAGATCATGCATCGGAGGCGTTGAGGTCTCGTTATGAGACTTAAGATCGTGCATCTGGAGGCTCGAGGTCTTAAAGAGGCTTAAGATCATGCATCGGAGGCGTTGAGGTCTCACAGAGACTTAGCATCGTGCATCGGAGGCTCGCAGGTCGGGCTGCTCGAGGTCTTGAAAGAGGCTTAGCATCATGCATCGGAGGCATTGAGGTCTCAGAAGACTTAACATCATGCATCGGAGGCTCGAGGTCTCAAAGAGGCTTAAGATCATGCATCGAGGTGTTGAGGTCTCAAGGGACAAGGCATTGTCCATCACCGACATCGATCAATCAAAGCTCTACGTAACATGGAGTTCCTTCAAACCAGCTTGATTCTCGCGAAATCAACTCGAGCCGTGAGCTATGTTATAGAGTAAAAGAAGATCCTTTTCGATATCAAGAAGCTTAGCACCGCACGTATGAGCGTTGAGGTTTCATTCAAAAACTTAGCACCATAAAGCGGAGGCGTGGAGGTCTTCTTCAGATATCAGAGTGGCGCAACGGAAGCATCATGGGCCCATAACCCACAAGTCCCAGGATCGAGCAGAGTTTTCAAGTGAGAAGGTTGGAGGAGAAGACCCAAGGGTCTACTACAACAACACTTCCGAGGTGGCAGAGTTTTTCAGATTCAGGACAATATGGAAGCTTTTTGGGACAAAAAGCTTTTCTCAGTGGGGAGGTGTGATCAGGGGATCATTTTTAAAAGTTCCCTAAACATCCCTAAATGGTGTCAGTGCAGAAGATCATCTCGAGAGCTTTCCAACGACTATGAGAACGCGACAAATGGACATCGGAGCTCTAGATATGTTCGGTCAAAGTTCAGACAACGAGAAAGTCAACTCTGGTCAACTGGTCAATATTGGACCAATCGCACTGTGACACGTGGCTTGCCACCACTCGTCGAATTCACTCGATTTTCCTATCGAGATGACAAGTGGACTACATGGATTACCGAGTTAATTATTTCTATGCCACATTGTATGGGTCGAAATTATATTATCTTGGTAAGTCCACTTTCCAAATGGCACGCATATATGCCAAACCATATATATATATTAATGTGTATACATTAGTATTAAATCCTACATTAATGCTACATACCAACTTAACCATGTTATTGCTAAACACGTGGAGGAGGAGGTGAAGCTTGTTGTTGGGAGGCAAAGCCATATGTGGAAGCTTCCACGTGGAAGAAGGTGGTAAAGGGTGGTAGGGGCGGTTATGCTCCAATGTGGTCTTTTTGACCACTTCATATGCATGGAAAAGGCTTTAAAGCCTTAAACATTATCCCCCACCGCCCCAACATGTGGGACCTTATCCAAATGCGCCTCTTTGGGATTTAATCCCATTTCATATGCAAATCGGCCAATATGGGTATTTGATCCCATTTATTTTGCTAATCCGCCCATTTGGGATTTAGGATTTTTAAAAATGCTACATGGCTAGGTTAAAATTAGCCTAAGGATGATATGCAAATGCATATTTTAAGGGCCCTAATTTTTATAAATAGGGAACCCATTCTTTGTAGATTGTAAAAATGGACACACGATGCCACAGAAGCTCATTATTTGCTAGAGCATTGTAAAGGTGGACACACACCCAACTCAGCTTATTATTTGTTGCTTATTTGTGGGATGTGTCAACAGGTATTGTCTATTGGCCTATTATTTTAGGCAATATTAGATGAAATATTTGTGATTGGGAGTAAATTATAAACTACCCAATAGGCCCATTGAGCCACACCAATTACTTGCAAATCCTGGATTGTCGATCGGAGTGCTAGCTTCGCATTGATAAAGATCGGGAAGGCCGATCAAGCCGAAGGAGATCAGCATCGCATGAAGGTGAAGTCGGGTGCTATTTTTCACCGATCATCAAGTTTTTCAAGAACTGGTGTATTGATAGGCAAGTAAAATTCCATTAGGTTTTCTTGTGAAAGTACTATCAGAATTTACAAGTTTTGACTAGTGGAATGGTTCGACCACGAACCCGAGACGTAGGCAATTGCTTAACTCCGTAATCAACTGTGTGCAATTGGAATTATTGTCTTGCATTATTTTAAATTGATTACTTAAAAGGAGTAAATTATCTACAAATAATTAAAGCCTATAAGGGTATAATCTAATTATTTTCGGATCAACAAATAGTAGAATGGTGAAATAGTTGAGAAACTATCACAGATTCATCTCATGAGATGCACACAAGGATTTGGTGCATAGATTGTGAAGTAGATAGTCACACAAAGGATAGTTTCCCTGTAATGTAAGACGCTGCGTTGCTGATGGATTGTGAAATATGCCACTTAAACCATGATGCTAGTCATTGCCCATTATTACAATGCACGATAAGGAAGAACGTTTCAAGCTATTGTAAAATATACAAGTTCATGACTCATGACACAGAGGATCACAAGCAATTGATAGATCCATGATGCTATAGATATTAGTGTATGACAAATAGGAGTTTTAGATAACTCTAAGGGAAAGAATGAGCATCAAGACCGGGAGCACAATCAAGCACACTATGATCAAAATGAGGAGCGTTTTAAAGGTAGTCATGGTAGAGGTCAAGGATATCGTAGTGGATTCAGAGGACGAGGCCGTGGTGGTGGAAGAAGTGAGTTCCCTCACGGAACGTGTTATACATGTAGATTTTCTAATCACTATAGGCGTGAATGCCCCAAGAATATTACATGTTATTTCTACGGAAATAACCATAGCTATGAAGAGTGCCCGAACTTATGTGAGCATCTGAGTAAGCAACATAAGCAAGAGAACAAAGGTGCAGGGATGGTTAGGATATAGTGCGCGGTGGACAATCAATGGATTCCCAAGATGGAAGTAGAATCTGAGGCACTACAAGTGAATATCATGACCCACACTGAGGCAACACGTGCCAGGGAGGCATTACAAAGATAAACCTACCATCACTAAGGATGAGGTTCTTCATGCACGGTACCCGATCCCGCCATCGAAGGAGGTTTATCAGAACCATGGAAGTTATAAGGAATCTTTAGGGTGAGATACAATACTTAAAGGAGTAGAAGAAAGCATCAGAGATGGTCCAAACTGATATAGATGACTTGAGAGAAGTGTGTAAAATGTTGCGCCAAGAGAACATCATTCCACTGTTAGGGATTTGGTTGAAAGGGAACACTCCACACGTGAGTACTGAGAATGGATGGTATATCCTGCATGAAAATCTCCCTCCTCATAGCCTAGATTATGACAAGGAAATCACTTTGAATGTTGTTGTGGATGGGTGGTTGTTGAGTAATATATTGATTGATACAGGCACAGAGGTCAATGTTCTTACCTTGGATGCATGGGTAAAAATGGGAAGACCCCATTGCAGTCATCCTCTAATGTATTATTCATGGCTAATCGGACTAAGGACACTCCCATAAGAGTTTTGAAATATGCATCCATTACCATATAACAAGCCAAGTTCACTCGAGATTTTGAAGTTTTAGCACCGGTAGAATCGTGATAGCTTTCCAACTCTATTGGGGTGTCCTTGATGTTATGTAAATAATGTTGATCTTTAGTTCAACAAGGGCTATATCAGTTTTGAAAATAAAGAGGAAAGGGTTATTATCCCTTTAACAGATGGAAATTTCACACCCTATGTTGAGCCCTTAAGTGAAGAAGATCTAAATAAGATTTATGTACACGCCATCCAAGATCTAGAGATGATTGAACCAACCAAAGAAGGACTAATTCAAAGGGGAGGATGCACACCCATTAGTGATAATAGGATTATCAGCATGTGATAATTGGGCTCATAGCACTTATGAGTTGGTAGGGCAAGAAGTAAAGAGCATATTTCCTCGAGGCACAAAACCATGTTATGTCAAGAGGATAGGTAATAACTCGGTACCTTGTTACACAGGGGAAGGGGATCCCATGGTATTCCTATGCACCATGGAAGAAAAATGGATAGATCCACTAGAGAGAAGAAATATGCTCACATATACACTACGTGGGACAACAGATCACGCTAGTGGGTGGTCCAAAGGGATAATCTGGTTGAATGGAATGAAATTGGGATTGCCCTTACTACTAGGTTCTTTAGGAGTAATGTACCTACAAAAATCTATAATTATCACAGTAATCAACCTGTTCATCGCCACGTTCAGAAGTGTGAGAGACTCTGAATAGAAGGGCAAGAAGCTTTACCACCTTCACTATGGGTGCACCAATTTTATTCCACTTTACAAGGTTGCGCGCGTGCTTGGTATGTATATGCAGAACTCCATAGAGAAACTAAAAATTAGCAGAATTTAATTATAGGAATGGCCCAAATGTTCAACTTCTTCTCTACAAAGCCTCCAATGGAAGAAGCATTAAAAGTTATCAAGTGCTTAACCATGGGGGATAGTTCCAAGGCTAAAGAACTCCTTCAGAATTATTAGATAAAGAGGACTCAGGAGCATGTCTTGATAAAGAACTAGAGGCTGATGCAACATTACTTCAACGTGCTTGCCTTGAGAAGGAGAAAGGAAAAATGGTCTACTTAGTGGATGACAAAGAAGTAGATAATCTGGATGTAAACCATTCAACAGGAAGGCGTGAGGTATTAGACAGTGTGGATAAGACCACGCGTGCCTATCATGAACCTATGAAGACAAAGTGGGTGAATATTGAATAGATACTAAGCCTAAGGAAGCCATAATTAGAGACTATTGGTCAAACTCTGAAGTGGCAAAAATCATAGAGTTATTAAGGGATTACCAAGACCTATTTCCTAGGGGGTACCATGAACTTAAAGGCATACATGAATCGTTAGGGGAGATGAAGATAAATCTTAAAGAGGGTGCACGCCTAGTTAGAAAGAGACCTTACAGTAATGAACCCCAATTTGCGTGAAAAGTTCAAAGAAGAGATTGATAACATGTTGAAATCTGGAATTATCAAGCCCTTGATGAGTCGTAATGAGTTAGTCTAATGGTGATCATTATTAAGAAGGATGGACAGATTAGAATATGTGTGATTACAGGTGGAGCTAAATGTTTCCTATGTAACTAATACATTCCCTAAACCATTTACCGAGGAAATACTAGAAGGAGTCAGAGGGCGCAAAATCTATTCGCTTACATATGGGTTCTCTAGGTATCATCGGGTTAGGATTTCCCAGAGGATCAAGAGAAGACTACATTTACTACCGAATGGGGTAGCTTCACCTATACTCAGTAATGCCCTTCGGTCCGAAAATGTGCCTTTTGTATTTTTGTGCATAGTTGTGCAAGCATTCAAATAATTTATAAACAACTTCTTACTGGTATATTTAGATGATTGGATGGTGTATGGATTAGTTAAGGACCACTGTGACAATTTGTGCTTAGTGCTTGAATGGTGTAGATAAGCTTGAGTATCTATTTGAACATCACAAAGTGCATATTTGCTACACCATTTGGGATACTTTAGGACACATAATCTATAAGGAGGGTTTGTTGGTTGATCTAGAAAAGGTTGCAAAGCCATTATAGGCCTAAGGGATCCTACTAAATCAAATTGAGGTGCATATATTTTTGTGTCATACAGATATTACAAAAAAATTATCAAATGTTATGCCAAAGTTTCCTCACCATTAAAAGAGTTACCGAAAGGGAAAGGTCTGCTCTACTGGGAACACCAATAGCATGCATTCGAGACATTGAAGGAGAAACTTAATACCGTGCCTATTCTACATTTTCTTTCATGGGACAAACCATTTCATGTACATGTTGACACCTTTGGCACAAATGCATTGGCACGGTGTTCGGTCCAACTTAGAGAAGGTATTGTAGATCATCCTATTTGTTTTGCTAGTAGAAGTCAATTCTCTACATAATATAAATACACAACTACAGAGCGTGAAACTTTGTAATGATCTATGCGCCCGCATAATTTTTGCCAAGACTCTACTAGTTACAGACCATTCGTATTTTATACGCGATCATATGGCATTGAAGTATTTGGTAAATAAGCCTATTTTTCAAGGGCATATATGTTGATGGGTTCTCTTATTTCAAGAATTTGAATTCATAGTCAGTAGTAAAACCAGAAAAAGTAATTCTAGACCGACCACCTATCAAGAATACAATCAGAGAAGAAGCACAGTAATTAAGGATACCAGGCCGATGCACAGCTTATACAAAAGTTACAACGCTGAAAGATCAAAACTAGAGGACATTGTTGTCTTTCTATCGACATGGATGACACCAAAAGGAATGAAATCCTTGAGAAGAAACATCTTGTTATACGTGTCACACCTTATATGTTAACGCTGGTGACTTGCAAATTGGGTCATGCGATGAGGTATCGTGTCATGTGGTATCGGAACATGAGAGCACGGGCATTATGGAAGAAGCTCATGGTGGAATTGCAGTGGCCACTATGCAGTGTGATGCCACAACGTGAAATATTCTACTCATTGGTTTATGGGAGACCCTCTATAAAGATTATAAGGAATTTTGTAAGGCATGTGACCATTGTCAACATCTTGAAGACCAAGTCGACAAGATGAAATGCCTTTGAAACCTATTACTAGTGTAGAACCGCTTGAGAAATGGGATATAGATTTTGTGGGTCCTATTTCACCAAATTGCGCACAAAACTAGATCATGCTACATTATAACTCGCATGTACTATCCGAAAAGATGGGTAGAAGCAAAGCACCTACCAAGGACTCGTATAAGCTGCTACAAAGAGTCTGATTTCTATGGGAAAATATTTTACAAGGTATGGATGTCCTTTGAGTTTGACCAAAGATAGGGGCACACATTTCTTAATGAGACAATCGAGAATTTTATTGGATGAGTTCATGATTACACACCATAAGACTACACCCTATCATCCTCAAGAAATGGAACTCACGAAGCTTTCAACAAAATTTTGGGCCATACATTGACAAAAATCTATGACGTTGGAAGAAAGGATTGGGATGATAAAGTATCTCATAGAATTTGGGCATATCGAACAACATATAAAAGGTTGAACAAAGCAACACTATTTCAGTTAGTGTTTGGTGTAGAAGTCGTTCTTCCTATGGAATTTATATTACCTTCTTTGTGTATTACACACACTCGAGGTCTAGCTAATGAGCAAGCTTAGAAGAACGGATTGAAAATATAATTCAACTAGATGAGTGACAAGCCATAGCACATTAGAGTCGAAGAAAGAAAAGGCCGGGTCGAAATAATAAATGAATCCACGAAACATATACTTCTAAAAACACTCACACGCTCATACCATCTCAATTGTGCACTAGACTTGACAAATTGAACATTATTAAGTGTGCATAATGCATGTGCTCCCCTCCATCTCAATCCTTTTATTAAAAATATTCCTAAGTTACTTGTTTAGAATGGGCAAATGCCCATTCTAAATTAACTTATTTTTTAATTGTTCTAATAAATTTATAAAGTGTAAAGTTTTCAAGTCTAGATACTTGACTATGTGGCAAAAAAATTGGTTTTACAGAGAAATGGTTATGGTTTTTTTATAAGAGGTAAAAAAGGGTTGAGGGGAACCTACCTCAACAAAGTCACAACTCCATGAGAGAAGATTAATACATTATAAAACCATCAAAAATGATAATATAAAAGTCCATAATAAATGGGCTCCCCGGAGCAGGAAAAGAGTAGCTAAACAACAAAACAAAAACACAGAGGAACTAATGAAAGAAAGATAGAAACTAATAGCCAAACAAATACAAAGATAGTAAATAAAACAAAACAGCTCCTCCCCAGATTATTTATAGGATTTTTCAAGCCCCTCCAAAGACCTTTCCCATTCCTTAGCTAGAGAATCTATGTTACCAGCCAAAGACACCAAGTCGAGACCTTCAGGAGTCGCCTTTCTTTTCTTTCCCTGACTATCCATAGCACTATAAGCATTAGCGATCTGAACCATAGTCTAGAGATGTTGCAGAGTATATTTAACTGTGACAAAACTCCACTCCATGTAGCTATGAAGAATAGCATGAAAATGGTCCAACTCATTGGTTATGAAACCATAGTTGGATTTTAAAACATCAATCTCTCTCGCCATGCCCATTGCTAACCGCTTCCTCAACCTATGCTTTCATCTTATGCCATTCATTGAACAAAAATTACATCAAGCTCTTGGTGAGTCTCATATCTCCCTTAAGTTCTTCAATGTCCATCGCCATCTTAGCCAGATGGTTTTCCCCTTTCACAAGTCCAACATGCCCCATAGCCTTGAATTGCTATTCCAATTACACATTGATAGGAGCCGGAGATTCCTATTTACTAGACTCCCTTTGTGTTCAAAGGAACACTAGGAACCTACTTGGATTTCATCTCTCTAAGATTCTGGGCCACCACAATTTCAACATCATCTTTATCCTCTTCCGAGTCACCTTCCTAAGAATCAGATTCTTCACTCGAGTCTTCTTCCTTCAAGTCCGAGTCGACCCCATCCACATAAGCTTCTAGAGTTTTAGTTAGAGAGCTAGAATTGTCAATATCCAGAGTTTATCTTTTGACAAGAGTGAGAATAAAGCCTTGATGGAGCGGGACAGAGACCCTTCTAGTTTTAAACTGAGAGATAGAAGCACTTAGGGAGTGAAAAATAAAGTAGGGGAAACTAAAATCTTGGCCATGCCTGAAATGATTAAGCATAGGCAGGTGATAGGCATAAATGCATTTGTGATGGCCTCAAGAGTGAGAAATTGGATAAGGGTGAGAGCCACATCGTCAAATGGTTTAGGTAAAGACAGATGAAGATAACCAATAAAGTGGGAAGTGAGATTTTTGTTACCTTTGAGAAATAGGTTCATCTTAGAGGCTTATTTTTGGGTTTATAGACCTCCCTCCCAACAGTAGGAAGACCCATCAATTTGGTGACCAAATCCACATAAATCTCAATGCTAATCCCTTTCATTTCAACAACCGTACCTTTTTTGTAGTCTTCCAAGTGCTGAAAAAATATTTACTAAGATTTTCAAAATGACCTTCAAAATTTTTGAGGAAGGGAGAGAAACCCTTACTATCAAACAAATCCATGGCTTCAGGCATCACCCCTTCGAGATCAACAGGTTCAGTTCTAACCAGGTCTCCACCCATTTGACCGCACAAAAAACCGTTCACAAAAAAAGTTGGAATTCCAGGTAGCCAGAGGATTACACACAAGACCAAAAATATTATTTCTCCAAGCATGGGAGGCAACAAAGGATTTTAAGACACACGAGTGGATCCTCTCCCAAATCTTTATATCATTCAGAAATAAATTCTCACTATTCCTACGACATATGACCATGATGAATTTGACACACCATGAACTGACATTATTTGATGACGTGTCCATTTATGTCATTATGTAAGTGTGCTCACACCTTGGGATCAAGAGCTTCCACTTCATTGATAAGTGTCAACTCATCACAATTAACCCCCATATTAGCAAAAAAATCCACAACAAAGTTAGCCTCCCTATAAACATGCTTGAAGGTAATAATTTCAAATAAATTTGACATTTCCTTTATACTCTTTATAGATTTTTGGATGGAAATTGAAATGGATCCTTTCCCAGTAATGTTGTTAATTATGTTCATAGAGTCTCCTTCCACCTCCAAATTGACAAAAATGTATTGGAGAGCTATAGACACCCCCAAAAAACCCCCACTACTTCAGCAACATGGTTTTTTTGAGTTCCAAGATTGTGATGGTACCCAAGAATAAATCTACCTTCATAATCACGTAACTACTCGCCGCATCCAAACTCTACCAGGGTTTCCTTTGGAAGCACCATCAAAGTTCAACTTAATACACTCCTTGCTAGGTTTCACCCATCCTTTGAGTCTAGGGTTAAGAGTAGGGGTACTAGTTGATGAGGATCCAAACCCCACTTTAAGGAAAATCTAGCTTCATTCTAAAAGATAGTCTTCTTTTGAGGGTCTAGATTAGAGAAATTATCCTGAATTGTATTAACACAACGGGCTCCAACTTTCTTAATCGACTCTTTCTTACCTTTGAAAATTCTTCTATTTCTCTCCTTCCATATCTCCCAAGATAAATGCATAATAGAAAAGGTCCACAAATATTTTAATCCTTGGCTCTTAAAAGGACTAGACCATTGAGACCACATTGTTTAATGGAATTTGGGAATACCCAATTGACTTCAAAAAGATTAAGAATAGTCTTTCTAACTGAGACTAGATAGGGACAACTGAGAAAAAGGTGTGAGGAGTCTTCACACTCACTTTCACACATCACACACCTATTAACCATATGAAAATTTCTCTTTTTTTGGTTGTTGACGCTTAGAATCTTATCATGGATAACAAACCACTAGAACATATTTATCTTGGGGATTAAATCTTTGACCCAAACACTTCCATGATTGAATTTTTCAGTTTCCCCCACATCAGAAAATAAATAATTATAGGCACTTCCAACTAAGAAGATTCCATTTTCCTCCTTTGACCAAAAAATACTATCATCTTATAAGCTCTCCTTATTAACAATAACACCTCTTAATTTGTTGTAAACAAAAGAAATCTCAATGTCATTAGAACCATCCAGCTTCTATATTTTTCCATTGACTAAGGGGCTCATCAAAGTTGAAATAATCTCCGACCTTGGTCCCGTATTTAGCTACAAAATCTCTATAGACCGTGGGGTAAATGATCTTAAGAGGAAGTTCCCGACCATTTTTCCTCCCAAAATTAATCATTCGCCATTGCACAACCATCCATTTGCTACCCTCAAAGACAACATGTTTTTCCCAATTTATCAATTTCCAGAAACAAGAAGAACCATTTGAATCCTGGATGCGTACACCATTCATTTGTTAAAAGATTTGGCCAATATTTTCCCCTAATAATAGAAGTTTATAAACTCTTTCCTCGACTAGCCTCCCACTCATTTTAGACATAAGATTTCTTTATTCATTTTGGTCCAGTCTATGATACCTAGACCTCTAAGTTTTTTTGGGGAGAAAACCTTTTCCCAAGCAATAAGAGGAATTCTATCTTTGGTTTCTAAGCCACTCCATAGAAATGGTTATGGTTTATGATTTCATTAGAACATATGAATTATATGCTTTTAATCCCCAAAATTTATATGCATAATTACCCATTAATTAATTTTGGACACTAGATAAACCTTAATTAATGAAGCCACATAACCTTTCAATTAAAAATATTCTTAAGTTACTTGTTTAGAATGGGAAAATGCCCATTTTAAATTAGCTTAGATAATATTGTTCTAATATTATCTCTATAAAGTGAAAACCTTTCAAGGGTACAATGGGATGATTTTGTTGCTTGATAAAAAGAGTTTTCTAATTACTTGTACATATTGTAAATATTGGAATCTGATATTACACTAGATAAAAACCAATAATGGAAATTTCAAAATCCAATATCACACTAGATAAAAACCAATCATAGAAATTTCAAAATTTTATTTCAATAATTATAAAACCAGAAATGATGATACTATAAGTCTAGATTCTTGGACATATGTACAAATTTAATGAAATGTTAGTTATATGTAGATATGTAAAAGCACATATGACATTTATATAGAATGTCCTTCCCTATTTTTTATCTTATTTTGATAAAAATAGAACCACATATGCAAGAAAAAAAGCTCAATTTGTTAGAGAACCGTGTGATCTAAAAAGGCATTTTGTTTTTTTCATCGTCTTGATTTACGAACACCTACATACATGATAGAATAGTTGTATTGTGTATAAAAATCTACAGTTAGAAAGTACACTATGGCAATTGTCGATATTATCCTCCAAAAATTACAAAGTAATTATATAAGTATACCGATGGTAATAGGTTATAAAATATGCTAAGTGATTTCAATACTTTAACTATTCTTCTTATTATATGTAGTGCAATTGACACACATATTAAATTATCATATTGTCCCTAACACAAGTATACTCCTATGACTATGTAAACTACCATCATTTCTATAGTGTTTTATTGCAAGGAATTTGTGATGCAAAAAAAGTATCTTGGGATGTGTGTGTCAATGATCCTTGTGGTGTTATTGATTCTAATCATTGTAATTATTTGGAAATAAAAACAAATAGGTATTAGCAAACACAACATTCAAATTGAAATAAGTATTATCTATCCCTAATTAATAGGGTATTTTACATATCCTATCTCTCCCTACTTATTGAAGTCATTTAATAATAATATCTCTCTAATGCATGAAATTTTTGATAGACATTTATCAAGAGGCCATATGAAAATTGAGATGCATTTGGCATATCAAAAGGTAGATGGAGATTTCTTCATGATATATGTGTAGAGTTAGATAAAGTGCCTAAGATTGTAGTAGCATGTTGTGTGATCCATATTTTTACAAATAAATAACGAGAATGATCCCAAAATTCAAGCTTATTTACATACTAATTTTGTATACTCAGTAGCGTTCTAAAACCATAGAAAGATACCAAGGAAAGGCACAAAGAGATGTTATGTTTCGTGAATGGGAAAGAGACTATAATTGTATTATAGATCAATTATGTACACCATGTTTTAGTATGGACTATATGATGCATTATGATATTTATTTTAAAAACCATATATTTTTACCTCGTAAAAATCCTTGCAATTTGAGTCATGCGCATCCAATATTTTCTCTATTCTTTTTATCTTGTTTCATTTTCACTTGTTCAATTTTTTTCAATGTTTGAGTGAAATGATGCATACTTTTCTCCATTCTCTCTCCAAAATATTCATTAGAGGTTCTTTTCCTCTTCACACGTTTCCATTCAACTCAACTTGTATCCATACACATTTCTTAATTTACCCTTCAACAATTTCAATGTTCACAAATGGGATTTCTTCCTATGATTTTCCTTTTGTGTCTTTTTCAAATGTTGAAATGCTTTAATTAACCCATTATTTTCCATTATACCCTAACATAATACTAATCACCTTGGGATATTTTCCTATAATAAGATCAAAATATTTATAAAAATTCATATTGAAGGTGTTCCTTTTGTTGTGTTTTCTAATTATTTCTCTTTCTTAAAGGTTTTCTTCAACCTAATCCACTTGTATTTGCATTGAATTCTTGTGAATGATGTTCCACACATGATTTAGATCAACTTGCTACTTTATAACCATGCTTCTTGCCAATATTTGCATGGTTTATATCTTCATACACCTCTTCAAATTTTGAAATCAATGCTTTACATGGTTTGGCCAAAGTTCCTCTCTATATTCCTTCTTTAGTGCCTCATATGTTCTATCACTATAATATGCATGGGTTAATGAAATTGTTTCTTCCATTTTTGAGTCATTAACATCATCAACAATATATATATATATATATATATATATATATATATATATATATATATATATATATATATATATATGTATGTATGTATGTATGTATGTATGTATGTATGTATGTATGTATGTATGTATGTATGTATGTATGTATGTATGTATGTATGTATGTATGTATGTATGTATGTATGTATGTATGTATGTATGTATGTATGTATGTATGTATGTATGTATGTATGTATGTATGTATGTATGTATGTATGTATGTATGTATGTATGTATGTATGTATGGAGTGTAATTAGTACATTTATGATATTTTCTTGCAAATGTGGGATACTATCATACTTATGCATGAAAAAGTCCATTTCTTGGCAATCACTTGGTTGTGTTGAGAAACCCATGTAGTCTTCAAAATTTCTTGGAGTGGGTTTGAGATTGTGGGATCGAATCCTTAAAAATAAACTTGTATGTTTTCCATGAAATGGTGATTTTTCCATTCCCAAAAACTAAGTTCCTGCATTCAATCACAAATAAAAATAATATTGGTAAACTAATAATATAAATAAAAAATATTGTTGTTCCTTTCAAACTGAAATAAATAGAGCAATTGTAAATTTTGCACTAAAATCTTCTAGTGTCCCCGAGATTTGACCATGAAATCGGGACTAACCTTTTTAAAAAATTGTTGTTTTCAAAGTAACGGGTCGTTTTATGTTTGTTTTTCTTGTAGTTTCTTGCATTTCTCTAAGGTATCCCAAAATTCATAAAAGCCAAATTTGACAAATACCCACATGCCAAAACTCACTCAATTCCTTCGCCAAACCTTGTCTGCAAGTGTTTTATTTATTTATTTATTAAATAAATAAAGTTCTTTTAAAAATAGATTGAGCTAAAATTGGAGGATTTAGGTTATATAAAGCACTTCACCCCATCATTATTACCACGAACATTCACCCGAGGAGAAGAATTTTTGCGCATCATCTAATCGAGAATTTTTTCGAGCAATTTCGCTCGCAGCTTCTTTTGTTCTGTTTTATTTCTTTTTGTTTGTGTTTTGATAATTTTTCTCTAAAAATTATCGTAGCCTTTTCATTCTTCCCGCTGACCTTTTCCCAAACCTAGGGTTTTGAAAATCTATCCAGTATTTTTAATTACTAATTGTCTAAAGGTGATCAAAGCTCAGGATTCTTTTAGAAGATTGTAAGAAGTTGCTTGGTCCAAAAAGGTGCAAAAATGGATTCTATGAAAATAAGAAAAATATTGCCTTAAATGCGTATATCTTGAGAAAATATGCACTTTTAGAGAAAAACACACCTAAAACGGAGCCACGGAATGAAATTTATGACACATGTAAATTTTTTACGTTATATCTTCCCGAAACCTTTCCAAAATGGAAAATTGTATTCTATACTTGTGTTTTCTTCACCAAAAATCCAAAAAAAGAAAGAAATGCAATTTTCATGCCAGTTGCAATTTTCAAGGCTGCCTTTTGCTTCCAATTTCCACGCTGCCCTAAGTGGCGAATTTTCACACAATTTTAAAGAGTAATCTTTCATGCAAGTCAGACGTGCTTTTTTGGAAGGAAGGATTTAAGATGCCAATGGGGAATTTTAGTAGTGACATGTAGGTGGGAATTTCTTTCCTATCTAATAGGTTACTTTTTCCCATCAAGTCAAATCACTTAAGCTACCAATGGGAATTTTAGAGGTGGTAGGCAGGTGGGAATTTCTTGCTTGCCTAGCAAGTTACTTTTCCCATTATGAAAGAAAAATCACTTAAAGTACCAATGGGATTTTTGGAGTTGCCTAGTAGGTTGAATTTTCCCATCAAAGAAGTTTATTCACCCATGCAAGTCACATTTCTAAGGAGGCTATTTTTCATGCAAGTCACACTTTTTGGAAGGAAGGATTTAAGCTGCCAGTGGGAATTTTGGTAGTGGTGGTAGGAAGCGAGAATTTATTTCACCTGTAAGGGTGAAAATTCCCATTATGAAATTCAAATCACTAAAGTGAAAGGCAGGAATTTCTTGCCTACTTTGCAGGGTGAAAATTCTCATTATGAAAGTTAAATCACTTAAGTTTCACTTGCCAATTTCTTCCCCGCCTTGGCATTATTTCATGCATTAATTGGAAATTCTCATTATGAAATTTAAATCACTTAAGTGAAAGGTGGGAATTTCAAGGACTATCTTGTAGGGTGAAAATTCAAATTTCTTTGACTTCTTATTTTTAGCAAATACCTCTTGCCAAAAAAAGTGCAACCCATTCAAAAATTGGGCACTAAATGCCTAAAAGTTGACTTTTTATTAATTATCGGAAGCATCCAGCTTTGGTGCCTAGGGTTGAGAATTTTTTTTTATTATTCAAAGAGCATCTCGCATGTTGATGTGGGTGCACACATGAATAAAATAATATTTTTAGCTTGCTTGACATGCAAGCAAAGTCTAAAAATAGAGGGTAAGCAGGATTTATAATCAGATCTTGGTGAAGAAATTAGATAATCATGCTAGATTTCATATTCAAGTGTCTAAATTATTTACGGGAATACTTCATTTATGCCCATATTGGTGAAGAAAGTAGAATTCAATATCTGATACATTGAATATATCTTCAAAATCAAAGGAAGAAATAGATCCAACTCTCATAATTGCAAAGGGTTTTAGAAAAAAATCCATCCTCTTGTTTCTAATGCAAGCCCATGTGGAAGTTATCGCATGGAAAATTCCTTTTGAAGAGCTTTTCAGCATGTGCTCCCAATCTTCCAAATTGAAGCCTTCATTGAATTTACTTGTATTTTCCTTCACCCGAAGTGCTTTCCAATTTAAAATTACTCATATGTAATTAAAAATAAAATATGATGAGTTTTGTCTAAATTATTTACTTGAACATCATTATCGGTGCATATACTAGAAAGAATTGCAAAAGTTTCAAGGATAAGGGGGAAGAATAGGTCAAGGCAACACCCGCAAGAAAATCACAAATAGTGGCTTCTTCCAGATCCATTTTTATGAGAATCAAATGAAAAGATTCAACAACATATGGGAGAAAAAGGCATCTCGATTCAAGGAAGCGATCTCATTTAGATCATTCATTCTTAGAATAATGAATGAAGCAGTATGCAATAAAGGTTGATCAAGTATGTAGGGTATGGAATAAGAACAAGATTAGAATGTTGTAAGACCTTTCTTCTAATTTCTTCTCTTTCTTTTTCTTTCTCTTATTTTCTTCGAAAAATTAATTGAGTAATCAATTAAATTGTAAAACTTAAGTGATTGGTTTAAAATTCATTACTTCAAGTTACTGGAAGAAGTCAATTACTTGGAAATAGGTGGCAAACATGCAAAATAGAAGGTTCTATTTTCAGTTATAAATCATGCATGTCATGCAAAGAGGAATTCCAAGAGGAATATTTCCATTTTCTTCCCTTTTCATAGCTTCAACATGTGGCAATTCATTAAAAAATATTCCTATTTGTAATTGCCCTCTATACACTATAAATAGAGGAAGAACCTACGGGTTAAAGGATCAAAATTTGTAATCAGCATTCTTGTGTTCCAGACTTTGAGCTGAAACCCTTGATATCTTTCTGAAAGCTAAGGAATTGAAAGGAGGAAGGTTTTCGAGAACTTTGTGTCAACGGTGCATTTGTTTCTTATTTATTTTAGATCTTTGCATAAACTTTGTGTTATCTCAGATCTAGATCTAAAACTTTCCTTTGCTTTAAATTCTTTATTTCAAGATCTATTTATTTTATCTATGTGCATGAGACCAACTCTACAAACTATTGGTTAGATTGCACATCTTCTTTCCTTTCTTCCCGTATTCAATTATTTCCCTCTTTGCACATATTTCTTTACATTGCTTACTTGTTGCTGCAAAATTGCCTAGCTATGGTGCATGAGCTTTGTAGTTAAAGTAAAACCAACAGATAGATATTAGAAAATATAATTGATAAAAATATTACATGGGAGCCTCACCGTAAATGAGGGAGATTTATCTCATGACTGCCTAGGTTTTTAGCTGTGCAGAAAATCTAGCCAACAATTTTTGGTGACTCCACTGGGAACAACACAAATTAGCAGACCAGAGCTTTCTCTTGTCAGTTCCCTTTTATATTATAAGCTCAACCTTGGCAAAACATCCATTCACGTGGTCTAGCAAAGCTCAAGGAAGGATCAACCATTTTTATAGATTGTAGGAGCAATTTAATTTCAATCATCCTCCTCAAGTTAGAAGCCACAGATCCAGTCTTTCACCAGGAAGAAGAGTGCAAACTCCTCCAGATCCGGATCGTGTCCAACACAATCCAGCAATAGAATTATTCACCAAGTCTATTCTCAAAGAAGACATGCTCCTTTCATGATGCAAAATCAACCACTTGCCCCTGCAACACTTGTTCCATGGGGTGTAGACCTTTGGACCTCTGAATCTTGACTCCTCCTATGCATGATCTACCTAAAGGGATGAGAAATAATTTTCCAAAATTCTTTGGAGATGGAAAAAAAATATAGATGACCACTTGGTTGCGTTTCTTTATATCCTGTGGAGTGCTCATCATAGAACATGAAGATGTGTCTATCCGACTTTTCATAGAGACTCTTGCATGACTTGGCTGGAGAATGGTTCTACCAGCTAGCTCCTACACCATAACCAACTGGGCTACTATGCGAGATGCATTCCTAAAATATTCAAACTAGCCAAAGATTCCAATACATTGATAACTCAACTAACTCAGCTTGAAGAAGGAGCCACAAGAGCACATGCGGGATTTTATTGCAAAATTCCAAAGATTACTTTATAAAATTTCAGCTTTTGCTTCTCTGAATGATGAGAATCAAAAGGTATTCTTCATCAATGCTTTACTTCCTGAAGTAAGCTATCAACTACGAAGATCACGTCCTACTGACTTGTTAACATCCCAAAACATGGCGGTTGAAATTGAAGATGACCTCATCATGGCTGGAAAGATAAAGAGAAACACTTCTAGAGCTGAAAGTTCATCCTCTACTACTACTTTTGATTCACTATTACAAAAATTAGCAAATGAGATGTCTGTATGAAGAAACAAATGGCTCAAATGGCTTAGGGAAACAACATTGCCCTACTCAAAATTTCAACAACAACAACCATTGGAACCACATTGTTGGTTCCCAAAGATTAGCAATTGAAGTTACTCCTAGAAACAATGTGGAGATGAATGAAGAAGACTAGGAAGTTGTCACTGATCAACTCGAGAATGATGATTTTGTAGGTCCTACTGGTGACTCCAACATTAATTACCTAAACTACAAATCTGAACATGACTATGAGGAGCTTCTTGAAGATGATCATGGTCATGCATATGTAGTATTTACACAATCACAAACTCACCAAGATGAGGCATTAGCTGATGAACAAAGAAGGGGAAACCCTTTACCTTCTTCCTTAGCTCCTAGAAATAAGAATGTGAGTTCTTCATCTCAACCACAAAAAGTAGCTCAGGTATCTGAATCTATACCTTCTTTTGACATTATTGATCATGCCAAGAAAACTAGAGTTCAAATGTCAGAAGTTGAATACTTGAGAGCCTTTCTTGAGCAGTTAAATAGGCTAGTTAAATATGTGCAATCACCAGACAATCCAATACATCAAAAGGCTTTTTCCTAAGCCCAAGGATACTCCTCCCAAAACAACACTGTAGTTGTTAAACCCTCATTATCTTCTGAAAGAGTAGAACCTTTCTATGTCTCCTTATTGCTTAATGGTTTCAAGTTAAGCAATTGCATTCTAGATTCGGGTGCTTCTGACAATGTCATGCCAACTAAAGTTGTAGATGCTCTTGGGCTTACCTTGACAAAGACCATAAAAGGTGTTATTCCATGGAGAGACAAGTCCCTTTAATCAAACAAATCAAAGATGCACAAGATGTTCTGGAAGCTTTACCTGAAAAATATTAAAGATGACAATCTTAGTTGCAGATATTCATGTCTCTTATGGGATGTTGTTAAGCAAAAACTTCTGCAAAGAGTTGGGAGGAGAAGTAAAGATGGATTGGTCCTGTGCTCATATTCCTATCAAAGGAATTAATCATAAGATGGAGCCAAAAATAAGTCCAAGTACATGGTTACAAAATATGAGGATCCTAGATCTCATATTATTTTTCAGGAATCTGACCGTGGGGTCTATTTCTTGGAAATGGATAAAGACGTTCTAGAACCAGAACTTCAACCAGAGCCAGAGCCAACAAAAGAAGAAGAAAAAGTTTGGACTTTGAGTTTAAAGGCACTTGTTGTTCTTTTGGATCAGGATCTTCCATGTTCTATTAATATCTCCAGATCATGAGATATTCCCATACTCCCACAAGTTGATGTTCAAGAACACCAATCATACGGTGGAGTATGAAGCATTGCTGCTAGGAATGGAGCAAGCTAAAAGAAAGGAGTAAAACTCCTCAAAGCCCAAGGAGATGTTGAACTTCTAGTAAAGCAAGTTTGAGGGAAAAATCAAGTCAAAGGAGATAAGATGAAGCATTACAGAGATAGAGTGTTTTTTGCCACACTTGATTTTGCATCCTTCTCTATCGACTTCATTCCAATAAATCAAATTCCAAGGAAGCATAACTCTTTAGCGTCACAAATTTACACTATTGAATCTAGATAGACCACCATCCATATTCAGACAAGGAAACTATAAAGTGGAGATGGTCTACCACCCCAAAGTCCCTGATAATGTTGAACAATGGCAAACTTTCAATGATGAAAACAAACAACATTTGCATGTCTAGAACAAGACAACTTTGACAAGTTGTATGTTGAAGGGAGTAAATCACCACCACGAAAAAATAGTCACAGGTAAAAACTTGATCCGATCCAAATTATGGTGATAATTAGTGGAATAATCCAACCAAAAGGTAACAAAATCCCCTAAGGGTTTAGTTTCCTTAGTGGAGACTTTTGACAAACATGATCAGTACTGAAGAAGAACAAAGAATATGGTGATAGTTCTCCTCAAATGTAAATCATTGGTAAATCTTGGGAAAGAGGAAGTTGATGAAGACTTATTTACCCACCACAGAGAAGAAAGGATGAGCCACCACAAGATGAAGTTGATGAGGAATTTCCCAAGTTATTTGACAAGAAGGCTAGATAAAGGAAGTTTGAGATCGAGACTGGGTACTCTTGTGGGACAAGAGACATGAATCAAAGGGCATGCACGACAAATATGATTCACTCTAGAAAGGGCCCTTCATGATCAAAAGAGCTTCCAATGGATACTTTCTTCCTTTCCTATTGGATGGAATTGAGTTACCACTACCTTTCAACAAGCAACATCTGAAGTTGTTCAGAACTGAGATATAGGATAAAACCTGTTTGTATATAAATAAAAAATTTTTTTTTCTTTTATTTTCTTTTTTGTTTTGTTTTGGTTTTGACCCAAACCCAATGGACAAGACATGAAACCAAAGATGTTGGGATCTCATCTTCACTCCTTTCATTTGACAAAGGTAAAATTTCCACAGATGGAGCCTGTGTTGTCCCCAAGATTTCACCCTAAAATCTGGGACTACCCCTTTTAAAAAAATTGTTCTTTTCAAAGTAACGGTTCGTTTTGTGTTTGTTTTTCCTAGCAGATTGTTTTGCATTGCTCTAAGGTATCCCTAAAGTCATAAAAGCAAAATTCTACAAATATCCACATGCCAAAACTCACTCAAATCCTTCACACCACTTATGTCATAAGCCAGTTTTATTTATTTATTTATTAAATAAATAAAGTTCTTTTAAAAATATATTGAGATAAAATTGGAGGATTTAGGTTATATAAATCACTTCACCCATCATTATTACCATAGAACATTCACCTAGGGATAGAATTTTTGCAGATAAGCTAATTAGAGAAATATTTCGAGCAATTGCCCATAAACCTTTTATTTTGTTTTATTTCTTTTTATCTGTGTTTTGATTTGTTTTCTCCGACAATTCCCGTAGCCTTTCATTCTTCCTACTAGACCTTTCTTATACCTATGGTTTTGAAAATCTATCCATTTTTTAATTACTAATTGGTCTAAAGGTGATCAAAGCTCAGATTCTTTCTTAAGATCAAGAAGTTGCTTGGTCCAAAAAGGTGCAAAAATGGATTCTATGAAAATAAGAAAAATATTACCATCAATGTGTATATCTCGATAAAATATGCACTTTTACAGAAAATGACATCTAAAACGGAGCCACATAATGAAAGTTATGGCACATGCAAGTTTTTTTAAAGCTACACATCTTCCCAAACCTTTCCAAAAATGGCAAATTTTATTCTATGCTTGTGTTTTCTTCACCAAAAATCCAAAAAGGAAAGAAATATAGTTTTCATTTCAGTTCATAATTTTCAAGGTTTCCGTCCACATCCAATTTCCACGCTGCCCTAAGTGACGCATTTTCTCGCAATTTTAAAGAGTTATCTTTCATGTAAAGTCACACTTTTTTGAAGGAAGGATTTAAGCTATCAGGTGGAATTTCGGAGAAGGCGGGCGGTGGGAATTTATTGTCTTCTCATAGCAGCTACTTTTCCCATCAATTCAAATCACTTAAGATGCCAACGGGAATTTTAGAGGTGGCAGGTAGGCGGGAATTTCATTCACACCTACCTTTAAGTTACTTTTTCCCATTATGAGAGAAAAATCACTTAAAGTACCAATGGGATTTTGGAGCTGCCTAGCAGGTTGAATTTTCCCATCAAAGAAGTTTATTCACCCATGCAAGTCACATTTCAAAGGAGGCTATTTTTCATGCAAAATTCGACTTTTTGGAAGGAAGGATTTAAGTTTCTGCCCTAAATTTTGGTGGTAGGCGGGCGGAATTTCTTGCTTGCCTACAGGTGAAAATTTCCATTATGTTGTTTAAATTACTTAAGTGAAAGGTGGGAATACCAAAAAACAAGTATAGAATAAAATTTGCCATTTTTGATTTTTTTAATCGAAGATGTTGCAAGTAAAACTTGCATGTGCCATAACTTTCATTCGTGGCTCTATTTTTTAGATGTTGTTTTCTGTAAAAATGCATATGTTATCGAGATATACAGATTGATGGTAATATTTTTCTTATTTTCATAGAATCCATTTTTGCAATTTTTGACAAGCAGAGTTTTCTTGCAAATCTTCAAAGATTTCGACCTTTGATCACCTTTAGACAATTAGTACCATTAAAAATGGATAGATTTTCAAAACCATAGGTATAAGAAAGGTCACGCAAGAAGTGAAAGCCTACGGGACATTGTCGGAAAAATGCATCAAAACACGATAAAAAGAAATAAAACAAAAGAAAAGAATTGGTATGGCATCAAGCTTTGAAACCATTTTCTAATTACAGTAATGGATTCGTGGAAAATTCTTATCCTCACTCGTGAATGTTTTGTGGTAATAATGATGTGGTTCAGTGATTTATATAACCTAAATTGGTGAAGTGATTTAGATAAAATTGGATGATTTAGGTTATATAAATCACTTCACCACATCATTATTACTACGTAACATTCCCTGGGGATAAGAATTTTTTAGAAGATAAGCTAATTAAAGAAATATTTCGAGAAGACCATTGCCCACGCTTTTTTGTTCCCTGCTTTATTTCTTTTATATGTGTTTTGATCTCAATGCTTTCTCCTCAATTCCCATAGCCTTTTCATTCTTCTCCTCCTCCTTTCTTATACCTATGGTTTTGAAAATCTATCCATTTTTAATTACTAATTGGTCTAAAGGTGATCAAAGGTCGATTCTTTTAGAAGATCATAAGAAGTTGCTTGGTCCAAAAGGTGCAAAATGGATTCTATGAAAATAAGAAAAATATTACCATCAATGTGTATATCTCGATAAAATATGCACTTTTTACTTAAAATGACATCTAAAATGGAGCCACATAATGAAATTTATGGCACATGCAAGTTTTTTTACACTACATCTTCCTAAACCTTTCCAAAATGGCAAATTTTATTCTATGCTTGTGTTTTCTTCACCAAAAATCCAAAAAGGAAAGAAATATAGTTTTCATGTCACCATAATTGTCAAGGTTTCCGTCCTTATCCAATTTCCATTTGCCCTAAGTGACACATTTTCACGCAATTTTAAAGAGCTATCTTTCATGTAAGTCACACTTTTTAAGGAAGGATTTAAGCTTATCGGTGGAATTTCAAAGTAGTTTGGGCCTTCTGGGAATTTATCAGCCTTTCCTAAAGCAGGATACTTTTTCCCATCAATTCAAATCACTTAAGATGCCAACGGAATTTTAGAGGTGGCAGTGATAGGAATTTCACACTACCAAGAACAGTTACTTTTTCCCATTATGAGAGAAAATCACTTAAAGTACTAATGGGATTTTTTGGAACTCGCCTAAGAGTTGAATTTTCCCATCAAAGAAGTTTATTCACCCATGCAAGTCACATTTCTAAGAAGGAGGCTATTTTTCATGCAAGTCGAACTTTTTGGAAGGAAGGATTTAAGTCAGTTAAACCTGGAAATTTTGGCGTGGGTAGGCAGGTAGGAATTTATTGCCTACCTAGCAGGGTGAAAATTTCCATTATGAAAGTTAAATCACTTAAGTGAAAGGTGGGAATTTAAATTTTCTCATATGCAATTAAAAATTAAATATGATATTTTTTCCGAATTATTTACTGTAAACATTGCATGGGTGCATATACTTTGAGAAGAATTACAAAAGCTTTAAGATAAAAGGGGAAGATAGGTCAAAGGCAACGCCCACAAGCAAAATCACAATCGCGCTTCCAAATCCAGCTTTGATGAGAACCAAATGAAAGGATTCAACAACATATGGGAGAAAAAGGCATCTCGGATTCAAGGAAGTGATCTCATTTAGATCATTCATTGCTAGAGTGAATGAAGCAAAAGTGCAATAAAGGTTTAATCAAAGATGCAAAGTATGGAAGAAGAACAAGACTAGGAGTGTTGCAGTAGTTGTCTTCTAATTTATTCTCTTTCTTCTTCTTTCTCTTATTTTCTCTGACAAATTAATTGAGTAATCAATTAAATTGTAAAACTTAAGTGATTGGTTTAAAATTGCTTACTTCAAGTTACTGGAAGAAATCAATTACTTGAAAATAGGTAGCAGACCTACAAAATGGAAGGTTCTATTTTTAGTTATAAATTATGCATGTCATGCAAAGAGGAATTACAGGAGGAAGATTGCTAGCTGCTTCCCTTTTTCATAGCTTCAACATGTGTCAATTCATTAAAAAGCTTCCTATTTATAATTTCCCTCTATACACTATAAATAGAGGAAGAACCTATGGATTAAAGGATCGAAATTTTTATTAGAATTCTTGTGTTCCAGACTATGAGTGAAACTCTTGATATTGTTCGAAGCTAAGTAATTTAAAGGAGGCAGTGTTTCCGAGAACTTTGTGTCAACAAGGCATTTGTTTCTTATTTATTTTAGATCTTTGCATAAACTTTGTGTTATCTCATATATGGATCTAAAACTTTCCTTTTCTCTAAAATATGTATTTCAAGATCTATTTGTTTTATCTATATGCATGAGACCAACTCTGTGAACTATTGGTTGATTGCACATCTTCTTTCCTTTCTTCCCGTATTCAATTATCTCCCTCTTCTACACATATTTCTTACAATTGCTTACTTGTTGCCAAATTGCCTAGCTATGATGCATGAGCTTCATAGTTAAATTAAAACCAACAGATAGATATTATAAAATATAATTGATTAAACCTTACATGGGAGCCTCACCAAGAAATGAGGGAGATTTATCTCGTGGTCATCTAGGTTTTCAAATGTGCAAAAAATCTAGCCAACATGTTCTTTTAACATTAAAATGAATACATCAGTCGCAAATACTTACATTGCAAAAATATATATAAAAGGATTAGCTAAAACCATATATTTCAAAAATAAAAATACATGAAAATTTAATTTTTGAAAAATTTGGATTTTATCCCTACAAAAGGCCTTTGCAATGTTTTTTTAATTTACTTAATATACTATAAAAATTTCTTAAATGTTTGTTTTATGCTTGTGCCACCCCTTTCTTTATTTTCAAGTAGAAATGTTTCGGCTTCGTATTTTCTATTATGGGTGCCTTCAAAATAAATATACATATCAAATATCGTGCTCATTTCAATATGAAACAATATTTATGTTAAAGGTGTGTATAACAAATGAGCCTATCCATCACATATGTTTGCATAAGCTAATTGGTCAACAACCAATGGGATGTTTACAACTTTTTAGAGGGAATTTATCATCGGGCGCTTGACCAATGGCCTATGCAAACATATGTGATGTTTAGGCTCCCCATATAACAAGCAGGGAGAAGCTCGATGACAACACTCTCCAGGTTGCTACACCCGTTGGCCTTACATGTTTTTAGTCAGCCATAAGTTACCATGCACTTTGGTTTTCATTGTGGCATACATATTCTTTTTATGCTTATTACAAAGCTTGTGTTCCTTGTATTCCTTTGTTTCTTTCTTTCTCGCGCTAGTTCACTCACCACTGGATACAAGTTCTTCTACTTCCCCATCTTGATTTTAATACAACATATTATTTATGCTTTGTATGATATTTAGTTTTCATGTTGTGTTTCCTATCACTTCCTTTTCTTCCTTCTATCAATGTCGACCAACAAATGTTTTCCTGTTTGACCAAAAAAACTATAGCGTTTCCACTGGATAAATGTGATTTAGGTGGTGATTTAATTTGTTGGGGTGGGTTTTGCTTAGGAGTGCCAGGCATAAAGGGGATTTCATTATGTGACATAACATATAGTGAGGGAGAAGGTTATTTTCCTATCTTAATAGGTTGCACAACAATTTTTATCTCACCAAAATGTTGATACAAAACATCTAGTTTCCATTTGCGATGTGTTCATACAAATCTCCTATAGTTGACTTGTACCAAACCTCTAGCAAGATCCTATATGAAAGCATTTATATTAAATGGATATGTGTATGAACTACATTCAAGGTCACCCTCTCTTTCCTATGTTAAGCGTTAAAAACACATATAATGTAGACAGTTCGTATGCTTGGATATTAGTTATGCCAACAATATTGAACATAACACAAACTACAACATCTTATTATAGACATATATACTAGGTTGCTACCTTTTTTAGTTGTTGTTGCTACTAACCCATACTTGTGATAGATGATGTACATGATGTAGCATCTTGTCCTCTTCACCTGGTCTTTTAGACATCAATTTTAGTGCAAGGGTTAAAAAAACCTAATTTTTTGTTTATGTTGTTGACAACATGTTCTACTTTTTCCTACACGCATTGTGTATTACACATGTTTCTTACTACTAATGTCATTGGTTCACAGCATCGCTTCTTTATTACAATATAATTTAGATATTTATTTACATCTCTAAAATCTCCATCGTGATTAATAATTGTCCATGTGTATTACATATTACTATAAATACATGTTACTTACATTGCATACTCATGGAAATGGTCAAGAGTAGTTGGCCCTTGTAGCTTGTTACCACAACAACCATTAACAAATTGCATCCATACCATATGAATTGGGTGATCGAGGGTAGAGTTACTCATAAAGGAACTGTACACATGTACATCAACGAAAAAAGAGAGGGTAAGGTTCTGAATTTCAATGTATTTGATGCCCTCAGTGATGACATGAATGTCATTTTATTCAGAAATGTAGTTGATTATTACAATAACACGGTTCAAGTTGGTGAGGTTTATGCCATGTCAAAAGGTACCTTAAAATATGTCAAACTAGAATATAAAGACACCAAAGAGTCCCTAGGAGCTCATTCTGAATATGTAATCTATTTTCCAACTTCCAACTATGTCTACAACCTACAATAGAAATTCCACTCTACCATTTCCATTTCACCACTATAGTTGCACTCCAAAACCTAGCACTTAGCTCTATAGTTGATTTTATTGGTGTTGTAACCTCTACATCCATCATTACCTGAAAATATGGTAGTTGTATGTAATGGTGTATTATTTCCATACAATATCAGACAAGATATACTATAGTTATAACCTTGTGGGGAAATTTATGTAATGAGAGCACACAACAATTACCACCGCCACATGATGACGACGACATACATATACCAATATTAGCTATTAAGAAATCCAAGGTCACCACATTCGTGACAAAAATATTAACCACAAGATTCTAATACATAATTTTTTTGGGAACCCCAGAGAGAGGAAGCAAAAGCCCTCTATATTTGGGTGGGTACCATAGAGCAAAAGATATTTCAATTACACCGAGTACATAAATATTGGTTGGGAAAACTATTGCTGACATTTATGTGTCCTCTTTACAAAACCTATTCCAACAAGCTACAGTTGTTCCAACAATTATACATATCAACATGACTAACTTTTGTTATCTTGTTTGTTCTAGGATGGTTAATGGTAAATAATGTCACAAAAAAATGGTTATAAATACATATGATTCTGGGAATTGGTCAAAATACAACTTTGATTCAACTTTATGTGAATATAAATATGTATTACAGATGATGTTAGAGGACCTAATCGGCACTATATGGGAAACAAATGTCGATGATCGGATAAAACATTGTGAGGCTTTCCTACGGATGATCTTAAACAAAAAGATACATGTACTAATGTTGTATGGGACATTATCAAATAGATTTTCTTCCATGGGTTCAAATTCATCCTTTCTATTTCGATATATACCTAAAATGTTAAGAAGAAAATATCATGTACTATACATAGCTCAACTACAAGTGAACAAGATGGAAGCCATGCAAAAATGTTAAAAATGTTTTGGGATCCTCATAATAAGATAGTATAGTGTTCTTGCAACATATATGTACATGTTGAATAACAAAACCTTATAATACAATGTATGTATTTGCAATAATGACTCTCTTGTAAATACAAAACACGCAACTATGCCCACTTCCAAGCTTGTAACATGATGTAAATATTTATAGTAATGTACTTGTTGTAAATGATATACTTACAATTACTAAGAATACACAAATCACTAATATAGGTTCAACTTAATTACCACACACAAGGCATTTTGCAACCACTTACTCCTAAAATATGACAACCCTATGTATCAAACTTACACACACACACACACACACACACACACACACACACACACACACACACACACACACACACACACACACACACACATGTGTGTGTGTGTGTATACAGACGTGTATATATATACATACATATAGATATATATACACATATAGATACATATATATACACATATATACACATCCAAATGCGTGTGTGTGTATATATATACACACACATATAGATACATATATATACACAAATCTAAATGTGTGTGTATATAATATATATATACACAATTACTAAGCATACACAAATCGCTAATTTAGGTTTAGCTTAACCGCCACACACAAGGCATTCTGCAACCACTTACTCCTAAAATATGACAACCCTATGTACCAAACTTACACACATATGTGTGTGTATATATACACATATATGTGTGTGTATATATACACATATGTGTGTGTGTGTGTGTATACACAGATACGTGTATAAACATACATACATATAAACATATAGATACATATATGTGTGTGTGTGTGTGTTTTCGTGAAGATACAAATATGTTTTACGCCTTTCAATCCTAATAATGCCCATCACTATCTACACATACCAAACTAGGGCACCATACCTAGATAGGAAATAACCCCCAACTAAATGGAACCTTCACCTTAAATTACCGAAGGATAATATATTAGTTCCACTTTGACTATATGCAAAATATAATTTTACTTATTCTTGTACTTAGATAAATGGCTCATTTACATCCAAAGCTTAGATGTTAACGACATGCTTATGCATACGTAGTTGCTTCATGTACTACATTACATATGCTTTAGTCATATTCATTTCAATGCTTACTTCCAATTATTTAATTTCTTGGGTTCCATGCTACAAATATCGAACCTACATGATCACGATGATAAATGCACGATGGTGAATAACTTACCTTTAAATGAGAGATACACTCAATGAAAAACAATGGAACATCTATATTGAGTGCAAAGACATCCTCAATATATCCCATCACAACAAGAAAGGTTCCCATTCTTTCCCCTCGTAAAATATACCCCTACCAATAGATAATGCTCCTATTGGTTTGAGTATCCTTCGTGAGAAGCTTCCGCATTTGGATACTAGATAGACACCCTATTTTGTAAACACATTTGCTTTGTTTGCAATGAATCATACCTAGGGATGAAAATAAAACATACAAATACATGTCCTATGGTGTTTTGTAGAGAAAAAACACATCGATTCTCTTCGTGGAACAATATGGATCTTGGTGCCCTTCCTAAAGAACTAGCCATTTTAACATAGGTTGAAGAAATGCTTATTTTAATATATGAACTACCTCTATGGGTCACTCATACTCGTGGGGGATAATATATGTATAGTGGATATACCATAAGCTTCCCCAAGGACATTTCATCCATATTACATCACTTGCCCCGACTCCCACAAGACTTGGATATCTTAATACTACATAGACAAAGAGTCGAAGGAAATCCGTATGAATTTTTTGTGAATAGGGAACATGTTAGTGATGCACTTTCATACAAAATATGACATGACCCATACTACAGGGGATGCTATTATAGACGTAGATTCTCTTATAATTTTTCCCACTAAAGTTGAAGATATCTCTCGGAAAACTACCTTTTATGTTTGAGACATCCCCTACCTTAGTACAACCTTTTGTACCAAAGATACAACCGAACCAACAAAAATAAGAACCACTATATTTAATTCATCGTCATTTGTTACATATGTTCCATCTTCCCACACCGACTTTGAAGAGATTAAAATATTCTTATAAAACAAAACTCACAACACCCCACCCTTAGTTGATTGGCCCCAAATAAGTTCTGACCCCATTAACAAGTACTCAACATAGGGCTTATTTTATATGGCCCTTCCAACCTTATTCCCATTTAGTGTAGCTATGTTTCACCAACCTAACAACAATGAATTCTATATGCATGAATATTCTCTCCATTTAATACGGTACCATGACAACCACTTTGGCACCATCCAAGGTTCCGCTATTTTCTATCAATTTTATGATGTGTCATAGAAGTCAAGCCATGTCATCTATATTGTTAAACGTGTAATATCAAAGACAATTCACCTACAATTTTTCAAGACCTATGCATTTTATTATAACACCTTCTAGATGTGAAAATTAGAAATAAACTCATGCGGTTCAAATGCTACAATCTAGGAGGTAAAAATATGATTGATACAATGCAAAATGAACTCTTAGTCATGATCACTTAGCTAGGTTCCCCAATGTTGTTCTTCACATGAAGTATTGTTGATACTAAATGGCTTGATCTACATAGATGCATGCCTACCAATGCCATATATCATCTAACACTTCACATACATAGAGAATCCATAACATAATTGTGTACCCACATTTGACAACCATGTATATGGCCACTAGATTCTTTACATTCCGATAAGAAATCCTAGAGAAATACTTAGACACCAAGGACTTTTGGTATACGTATTTTTGCACACATTACAAACTTACAATATTCTTTACAAATGCACACTAAATTTCACCTTTTTATTACTAACACAATGCGCTTCTCTAGATTTGAATGGAAGCATAGAGGCTCAGCAAAATCATGGCTTCATATGGATATATAATAGCCCCGACATGGAAACATTGGACTGGAACAACATTAAGGACGTCTACACCACTAGATCCTACTTCTATAATTTTTTCACAACATGGAACCCTCGGAAAACTTTACAATTAGTTTCCATATGCCTCGCTCAGAATTGATGACCATGCTTACTACCTTCTCCAGCTATAATAGCCACCAATAATGACACAAATTATGAAGAGTTGGTTACCCATGTACAATTTCATACCAAGTGCACTACATCAACATACTTATGAAAAAGGAACACAACTATCATTGAGGTACAAATGTCCTTGACCTATTCAAAACAGCTCCACATTTTGTCTGAACATACATGGGAAACTAGTATATACTCCATCTCGCAATGATGATAGGATAAATATTCACAACATAATCATGCTAGAAACTTGGTGAGAAAATATTGATTTCCAACTAGTTGTTTCATGCCATTTCATTCTGAAATAATTAAAAATATGCATCTAAAGCAGAACAAATATCATAAACATACCATCACATGTTAGTAAGGATAACAATGTAGACACCGAAAATCACACATTCCACTCTTACACAAATAATTGATTAAATATTACCATTCACATACCATTTTACAACTCAAGTCCTCCATTTGAGTGGTCAAGATTATCATCACATCATTACGACATCCCTAAACCTAAGTCATTAATCCCATACCCCTTTAATTAATTAATTTACCTCACATTTCCTAAAGTCATACCACCCATCTCAAAATTAATTGATTAATTAAATAATAAAATTGATTAATCCACTCACCCACACACCTCACCATGAGAACTCCCTCTAACTCACTAGTTGTAGCTAGTTTAAATAGGAAACCTTCTAAAAATACTACTCTAACCACCTCTAGCTTATCCCTATAACCACTTCTCACCCCTCACTAGTTAGGACTAAATTAACTTGGGAAACCTTCTAAAAACACCTCCACATTTATTTCAACTGACTTAATTCTAATCCAAGTTCATCCCTCTAAGCATCTCAAACCTATCTCAAATATATTGTGAATCAAGTTCAAAATGGAAAGAAAATCACTCTTGTCATCCCCTAACTTGAATTGGCTGAAATTGCCAGTGATTATCCCGATCATCGACAATCTATATAAATACATTTCTCTACCTCTTTGTGGGGTATTTTGCAAGGAATTCATGACCATTCACGACCCTCTTAGCTGAACCGTAGTATTATCCATATTTTCTCAAGTATTCAAGCAATATTATCAAGCTCTCATCAACATCATTCTACATCTAATTCACCTTTCAAGAGTTTTTAGAGCTATTCAGGATCATTTATCAAACAAAATCATAGACAACCAGAGTGTCATCACCATTTATCATCAAAAGGTTTGTTTTTATCATCTTTCATTCTGAAATAGTCTAATTAGATCATTACTTACTTTCTCTGTGTTTTAATAGATGATAGTTTCATCTTAGACGCTCTGGATTATTTCATTTATTAGTGTGTTAGTATTTCATAGAATCGCTTGCAATGAGCCTAATCGTTTGCGATTCATGTGCTTATTTTTTTCTTAGCAATCAATTTTCATTAGAATTTGTTATTATTTAATGCATGTTTTGTGTCGCTAATCTTTGTGCCAAGATCAATTTTGTAGATGGCTATATCAGGAACTAATCACCCCATCACCAACATTAACTCACTTCCGATTGTCCAACACCGCTTGCACCGGGTTCTGGCAATGTGTTACATGATCTCACTGTGCCATTCATGCAATGCCTCTTGACAGGTTAGAATCCATTTTCACATCTACCCAAAGAATTCGTGAAGCCACCAAAGAATTTTGGGGGCATACTATGAGGCTCGAGGATACAAGTTCACCTTGCATGCATGGTACGAGTACAACTATGAAGTGGGATTCAACCTCCCTGATGACCCCGTACCACATCTGAATCTAACATTGAGAGTAAAATCAGCCTTCCAAACACTGATTATGATCTTGCACGCTTATAGGATACAAAGGAGATCTCTGGTTTCTTAGTGGAAGACTACATCTCAGATCCTGATTCATACTTCACCGAAGATGATGATTTATCTTGTTTGGTGGGCTCTAACATATTTTCTAAGAACTTATATATAGACTTAGATTCTGACTTTGGATTCTAGGCTTATTACTTTTCATTATCGTTATCAGCGATGTATGTAATAATCTAAATAAGTGATAATACATTTGATCACATTTTTATATCACATATTGTACACCATTTCATCAATAAAATCTTAAGTGTTTAAAAGTAGGTTGACATCCACACAAGGAAGTCTTTTGACTTCTAGGAGCTAGCCTTTGCCAAGCATCCTGCCTACCTATTTTTACTAACTCCATTTTGTGTAGTGTTTTTATTTTCAGCTTAACTACAGGGAAAGGAATCCTATTTCATTCTTCACGAAGTGCAACCAATCATACACCTATTACATCCTATGGGTACCACCCGAAACCCTGCCATGATCGAGGTTGAGCCGGTTTTACCCTTTGATATTATCAACTAAATGGCAAGGAGAAACTATCATCAACAAGAAGATAACAAACATATAAGAACATTGTGAACACTACATACGGAAAACTACTCCCGAAATAGTAGATGATCAACATATAGGTGCACAAGAAATGTGTCATATGCTATTGAAACTACCACAATCGTTATATATCCGTACTTTATAACTCTATCTATAGATAAAAAGTCTACAAAAAAATCTACAAAATCACCACTACTAGGATTGCTATCAACCTTTATTGATGTGTACATGAAGAGACCCACCTTCTTAGATCACCAAAAAATAATAGAGTGTGCAAATTCATGGCCATACAAAAATGACATAAAACTAATCAATGGGAAAAAGATTGAAAATAACAATTATTAGAGATTTTCCTCATATTATAAGCACTCCTATTATTAGATCATGTACAAAGTTTTTTACTTCAAAGAGATCTTTCTATACAAATCATTACATGATATTATAATGACATCGGCATATGAAAAGACATATTAAGCTATAATTTGGCTACATTCCTACCAACATATCAACTTTGGCATGTAGAACATGCAACTTTTGAAAACACCTACAAATTCTCCGATACAACTAGCTATGAAGTCGACATGCTTGAAACATGATTACTTTAAATGGAAGAATGAAATTTTTTTCTCATCTACACTGACATGGACCCTCAACATAAGTGATCTAGAAATACTTAGTAAATGGGATTTTTATCTTAGCCACAATTTTTGTAAACTACGCTGGAAATTAGCTACAAGAATCAACCCCAAATTTCATAGAGTATACCCATATCACCAAGACAACCAATTCCACCATAAACCCCTATTTAAAAAAACCTACAACTTATCAAGAGAGAAAATGGATCATTCCACATAATCATAACGTATGCATCTATAGAGGCCAACTTATCACCCCTCTAAATGATCATCCAAGGCATAATCCTACAGAGAAAAAAATACTTAATACAATAGATTATAAATGAACTCCACATGCTACCTAATTCACATGCACGTCTCTTACTTCTTTTATCTCCCACGGGTATAGTAGCATTTAACATTAGTGGCACCACTATACATTCCACACTTCACATCCCCATATCGTGAAGCTACATCATTCCGAGGGAAAACATTTTCTACTTTTCAAGAATATATGCGACATGTGGATTGCATTTTCATTTATGAGATGAGGTTTGTTGGGCCAAAGCTCTTAAACCATATAAACACCCGCTTGTAAGAGGCATTCTCACTTGTAAATGTAATATGTTTTAGGGCAATTCACCATACTTATTGGCAACCTAAAGCACACTACCTCTAGTAAAGGATACTCCATGATACATTTCTAGCACTTACAGTACACGTCCTATGGTTACAATTCAAAACAATAATAACTCTTACCACCAACTTACAAAAATAATGCATTAACATTGTTAAGTTCATTTTCAGAAACTTACTATTCAATATCAAAATGTAATTACCACAAGGTAATACGGAACCTTGTGATGTTTAGAACTCCAACATGCATCTCCCTTGTAGAGCAGAACCTTTTGAAGATGCAACACACGTGTATGTTACAATATGTTGGCCACTTCTTACACAACAAACAAAAATGTGGGTGCTAAACATGCAAATCAGACCGAGCAAAGAAGAGACAAATTGCAGAGAAAAGTAATTAGAACAAGTAATATGCAAATTGAAAGTAAACTCTTCATTTGTGAGGGAAAAGAATCCATGCTTACTACAAACTTATGGATGTAAACTAGCCTTGTCAATGACACTCAAGGCTAATTCATTACTATAATGTATGCCCTAGGTTTCACACCCCTAACTTTGCCATTATATGTAGTTGTTCATTTTTAAAACTACACAGCCCACCATGGGACACCACAAATCCAACACATCTTTTGGTTCCACCAATAACAAGAGGCAACCTCCTCGTTAGTTGCCTCTCGAAAATGGTGCAGAACTTATAATTCACAAATCACAAGGACTCACCATGGACAAGGAAACCATTGATATAGGGCACACCAAACAACAAGGCATAACTATTAGAGCCCTATCTCGTGTGCGTGCTCTTGCGCACTTGCATTTTCCAACATTCTCCTTTCACCCGATATAAACACCTATAATAAGATCCACATGCCCAAGCTTGATACAAGAAAAATCACTCCTCCAATAATGTAGCTCCTCTACACACCTCATGTATGTTACCGCATTATACCGTACATTATTATGCATACCTTCCATTAGTGCTAGATGCAACTAAGAATGGAGCCCAAAACATTTACTTGTACAATGAAAACTAATGAGTTGGTTCATCATTGATTTATAACATACAAACTATTTCCACTACATATACAGTTCTCAAGATGGCAGACAACTTTACAACATAGTGAATCATATTGAAAATGACTATAGTTACCTACAACATTTAATATATGAATGTGAAACATATCACTATGAAGTCGACACAATTATGTCCAAAGTTACAATTTTCACAATGTTACTAACCCAACAATGCATAGAATGAACACAACAAATGCTACAGAGGCGTAATTGTGATTCTATAAAATAAGGATTTTATTATGAATTTAAATAGTACAACAATGTAATAACTGAAATAAAAATGCTAAGTAATTTATATAATAATTGAGATAAAATAAATTGAAAGGGGAGAGGTACTTACCTAATTTAGATATACCTTGCAGTTGATCCTGGGATCGAGCATAGTGATGAAATGACAACAAGATGTCATAATGAACCTCATAAAGTAGCAAAGAGAAGAAGATTTGGCCGGACCGGGGCACTGGAGAAGGATAGGAGCACATGTGGGCGCTTTGGTCTGAAATCTGGGTGCCCTAGTCTACAAGACAACTTAGAATCTGATACTAATGTGGTCACTAGATATTCACAATACTTCACCTTTAGTAACATGGATGTCATGCTTGGTTCACTAGTGTTGTTGTTGATCTCCAATGAATAATTGCCTACAAAACCCCACACAAAGCATCAAACCCTAAAAATAAAGATGTAAATGAATGGGTCGTATCTTGTCCTCAACTACCGAATGGATGGACTTATGATTGAGTGTTGCACTACATCTCAGACCTAATGTAGTTCTATGAGATTGTGTGTGCAATAATGTGCCAAGGGTGCCTTAGCGCCAATGAATCCAAAGTAGCGGGAAATAGCTAGATAAAATGTAAAATGGTGGATGGAATAAAATAGACTCCCCTTCCTATGCAGTGTGTGATGTAGAATAATTCCCAAATACAGTCCCTTTCTCTATGTAGATAGATATCCCTTAGTAGAAATAGTTTTCCCTTAAGGTAGTGTGTATGTTGTGCTTATATAGGGATCTCTTGTTCAAATTTCAACACTAATGACCCGACATGCCGACTAGTACCTAGGGATATGGGAGGGAAAACCATAAAGACCGACTCATGAATGTCTAAATTAAAACCAAGTGTGACAAGGACCAGGGTGCCTAGAAATCAAGACTAGGGCACCCCAGGAACCATAATCCCTATCTAGGCACCCTATTTAAAGACTAGAGACAAAAACTAAGTGAACTATGATAGATAGGTGCCCCTAAAACTTGACTAGTAATGTACAAGTAAATGACAAATGTGTACAAAAACAACAATAAAGATGAACAAGACTGAAAACTAGACAACGAGATGGGTCATTAGTGAATACTTTTCTTATGCAAGATCCATACATAAAACAACATACTTGGCAGTATAATAATAGTAGTAAGTGCATGATTTTATGAATACATTTACCCCCACTTTAGTTTGGTGAGTGAAATCTCAGTAACATAAAGTACTTAGAGATGCATACCGATAGAAATCAAGAATCCCATGTTGTAGAAGAACGCATGATATGGTAGAAGATCATGTTGATTGCAATCATATAGTGTGATTTAACCATGAATCAATGTGTTGATCCATGCTACATAGAAAGAGATGAAAAACCATGGTGAAGTGCACTAGATGAAAGTGATGATTGTAATGTTGAATGATTGATGATTTTGAATGTCGTATGATGATGATGTGATGGGGTAGGGAGTGATCGGTTCTCCTAACCCAATTGCGTCTGTATGAAAAATCAAAGGATTTGGGTCTTCTACCACCGGAGGAAGAGTGTAGGGAGAAAGGTGCATTAAAATCCAACATTTAAGTACATCCTCAACATATAGCCACTACATATAGACTTAGATCAAATTTATAGTGATTTTGGATCTAAAGATTTCGATCAAATGTGTTGACCCATATAGCAGCAGTATAGGAAAGGAAATGACATATCATTCCCCCCACTTTAAGGGTATCACCACAATGTATGGTGGCTTCCATGTTAGGTCATCTAGAAGAAAATACAAAATGTAGAATAACTTCCCAAGTTAGATCATATGGGAAAATAGCAATGTAACTCCAAAGTTAGGTCATCTGAGAGGCCAAATGTAACTCCCAAGTTAGGTCATCTAAGAGGATGAATATGTTATATTTTTCAATTGAATGGTGTGATTTGGATTGTTAGATATTTGAACATAATTTGTTGGTCAATTGATTAATTATTTTACTCATAGAGATATTTTATGCTTGTTGCCCCTAGGTTAGGTCATTAGGGGGAATCGATAGAAAATGATGAAATATCATGTGATGTATTAGTAAATGTTCGAAAATGGAAAATTATAGGTGTTGAATGATTGCATAGTGGTGTAAGAGGAATTATAGGATGACCCCAATTGTATTCCCCCTTTTGGTGAAATGGGAAGTGATAATGAGAACGAATGTTAAGCCGAAAGTAAGCCTAGTAATAGATAATGTATAATAGATATGGAAAAAAATGTGTGTAGATCGAGTGAAAGACAATGTGTAGGAGAAATAGTGGGTGTTTCATGTGCATTATATGATGGTAAGTGAAATTATGAAGAGAATGTTGTCGACGAGGGTTCAATTGGAGTAAAAATGCTCAAGATATTGGCAAAATTGTGTGATGTGTATTAGTTGAGTAGTAAATGTGAAGTGTGACCTTAGTAGAGTGAATAATGAAAAGTGACTATAAATACTAAAGTGAGAAAGTGATTAGTCAACTCATTTGTCTTGTACGCAAGTGTGAGAGTGAGCTCTGAGTGTGTAAGGATGTCGTAAGTGAGAGAAGCACAACCTAGCCGTTTTGAGATGGTGGCAACTTTCATGACATCGCATATGATAGTGGAGTTAGTAAGTATGAAGTTTTTTTGAAAAATATGTGTGTAGTAGTCATGTTTGGTGAATTTTCACAAATTTTTTATTTTGTTTTTCTCAGCGTTTTAGACCTGGATAAGAGCAGTGAAGGCGCTAGTGACCTTCGGGATAGGAGCACCCAGACTTGGGCATTGGTGTCCTATTCTTGGGCACCTCGGTCCATGATTCTAGGTACCCTAGTCCAAAAAGTGTGTAGTCAATCCAGAGTGGTGTAAATTTGATTTTTACTTGTATAATGTAACGTCTTGAATGTTTATGTTTTACTATGTGTAGTTCTTTAACGCATTGTTTTTGTACTTTGGTGTTGTGTAGAGGGATATTCATTCGAGGGAGTTCTGTGGTGGTCATAATTTGAGTACTTTGTTTGGGTTGGGTTTGTCAGACAATGATTGGGAGGTTATGGACCATGTCGGCCTACTACACACATAACTAGGTGCTGGGATGTGCCCCATAATATGCCTATGTTGACAAATTTATGTGAGAGATGGTGTGTGGATACTTGTATGTTTTGGTTACCTACTAGTGAGATGATAGTCACACTAGAGGATGTATATCACATATTTTGATTACCTGTTGTTGGTGAGAGGGTGCATGTCATGGATGTGGAGAACACTGAGAGATAAATGAGGGAAACTAGGAAGTATTTCATGGGGACTCAAGTGCACCGTTAAGGCCGATATTAGCTTGAATGCGATTTTGAGGCTAGGGTTCTGCGCTTACAAAATTTTATAGCCATGGTTATTGCATCATCTATTACAATGGAGGGAGGTGGTGTGGGAATCTTATATAAGATGCATGATATTTTCCAGTGGATAGAGGAGGAGGGTACTAGATATGTCTGGGCATGATGTGTGTTGGCCCACCTATATAGAGATCTTTACATATTTACGGAGGAGCATGGAGGTGGTATTGGAGTGACTACTTTATTGCATTTATGGGCCTATAAGCGTATAGAGTAGCACCGAGGCCGATTGGTGGTCCTGTTTTCGAGTGAGCGAGGTCAAACATATTTTTGAGAGATGGGTTGGTGTGCAGGGGCAGAAGATGGACACTGATACTTATAGAGCCTTGATAGGTCATATGGGACTAGAGGCAGTGATATCGAGGCCATACCGAGATTATGGAGGATGGCCCAAGGAGGCTATAGATTTACATTGTATACGGAGGACTATGTGGTTGGAGGATCGATTCCCAGGGGTGACCAAGTTATTTCGGAATATCGGATATCTCAACAGTTTTGTATGGCTCAGGATGTGTCCCTAAAGCCATATGTGTGGGTATTATCCATTAGAGAACCTAGGAGGGTCATGGCTAGACCAGGGCCCATAGGAGATCAGCTAGCACCTCTTGGGCTGGAGAGGGGCTGATGAGGAAATGGATCCTATAGATGTCGATGATGCAAGGTGTATGGAGGCATACCATGCATGGTGGAAAGCACACCGATTGGTTCTTTTGTTTCCATTGTTTGTATATGTGGTGGGATTACCACAAGGAGGAGGAGTGGAGGGCAAGAACATGCCCCCGATAATGTAGTAGTGGTGATAGTTGAGCGTGTGTATTTATAGTTGTGTTTTATGATTGGTTACTTGCTTATGTGTTGGTTATGGTTGTCTAATGTGTTGTGCTTTTTGTTGTAGGTGACACATATTGGAGCTTGATTGTGGACACATATATCCGAACATTGACGCATAATGTTCCCACCAACATATTGGTGAGTGGAGGGGTGTTAGAGCGAGTGGACGATATTATGGGCGAGCATTCCCATTTTTTTAAGCTAGTGAACATAGAAGCAACGACATGTGTCATGTTGTTGAGTGAGAGGGATGAGGAACATGAGGAGACATGATGAGAAAGAGAGGTGGCAGGTGGAGGTCCTTTAGCACAGGATGTGATTACACAATTCCTTGCATTACAGAGTCACTTTACAGAGAAATCTATGAAGAATACACTATTACGTAGGTAGGGGAGAAGTATAGGGGTTACAATCAGCGGTGTCAAGTTAGTGGCGAGGTGTTGAGTTATAAAGCACTTGTAGTACCAATTAATGACAATGATGATGAGATATGATTTGTATTGATGTATTCAATGTAGGGGATTTTCCCCCAATGATGAGATGTTTTGTAACTTTGATTGTGATCGATATATATAGATAGATTTATTGGCATATGACGATTATATTCATTTGTATTGATGTGGTGATGATGTATGATTTATGTTACTTATGTATGAATTTTTATGTATTTGGATATCGTTTGATGTGATTTGTAATGTATAGTTATCGAGTAATGCGTAGTGTGATGATGATATAGTGTAGATGATAATAGATTATGCATGTAATATGAAATTGTGTTGAATGATAAATTTTCGTGCTATAGTGTAATGAAGTGTATGTTAGTAAGATGAAATTAGGGAGGGGGAGATCATTGATGCCCCCAAATGTATAGATGATGATTTTTATTTAGAGAAGACCCTCAATGTGACCCAATAATGAACCATGTAATCCAAGAGTGTGTCATCGGGAAATGATTTGATAGAATGTTCTAATGAATCGATAGAGTGCATGAAGAGAGGTTCTTATTATAACAGATCCCTCAATAGTCATGTAAGAACTATAAGAACATGAGTGTGTCATCAGGTGGTGAGGTGATAATAATCACCTACTAAAGACCAAGGTGGTGCATAGCGGTGGAAGTGTGTGGGATGGAAGCAGTGTGAGCGTAGGAGCCAAAATGAATGTCATATGGAGCAGCAGAGGGAGGTGTGAATTCCAAGGGTTGTGGAATCCAATGTGAAACAATAGCATGAGGTGATGTATGAGATAGATGAGATGGATGAGATGGTGTAGTAGTGGGTGGATGCGGATGAGTGACGATCTGCAATAGGTCGCTATCACATAGGGCGAAGCAATCATTATCCCTATGGCCATTGATATGGTGATAATTACAATATGATTGATCACTGACGTTGTAAACAATATTGTGGATGATGTTGGTTAGAAGGTAATCAAATTAACCATTCATTAATCAAAACATGTAGAACATCATGTGGTCTAGCATGATGCAAGAAATGTAATGGCTCGCGCATCACAGGTGTAGAAGATTTGGGTGTGGCTTGTTTCGAGTATGAGAAGAAGGATGCTTGTGTGTGATGTAGTACGCAAAGCTTGCTTGTGAAGAGGAGATGGAGATTGTGTGGGACACTCAACCTGATAAAGAATGGAGAAGAAATAAATGATGTAATAGTGGGAACTATAGGTGGATGATATATAACATGTGTAGTAATGAGGTCTTGTTCAAGATCAATAACTCAGAATACGAGGTGTGAATGATTCACATGTGTCATATCAAGAACCGTTATTTTAGTGTGGGAATCAAACCACGACAAAAGATGAATTATTTCTCTAAGTTAATAGGTTGGAAGACTAATTGGTGCATACAGGAATTGAATCATAAGATGTAATCCATGATAGGTTTTGTTTTTCCCTGATGTAAAGTAGGTAGATGGTCATAAGTAACTCTAGGGCCATTGTTGATGATAAAGCGATGGAGAAAAGATTCTTCTATCTCATGATAAGTGCTAATAGACCCAAATGGTAGGTGAGTATACCATTGCAAAGTGTCATTGGTAAGACTATGTGAAAATCCCTTAAGAAATAATCGATCATTATAATATGAAGCCATGGCCATACAATAATGCTAAAGATGTAAGTACAAAGGTAGGCATGATAAAATTCTTAGGAAATGTTGAATTATGAATCTTCTTAGGAATAGGGTTGTCATTTAAGGAATTGTTATCAATGGAAGCATAATAGGCCTTGCTTTCTAATGTGAGTGATTGAACCTGAGATTGTAAGTGACCCACAACATGCATGAGAGACAAGATGTCTTGTGAAGGAATAGTAGAAGATGGAAATAATGTGTTAAGTGGTTGTAACTTTCCATTGTGAGTAATCATAGGTATGTCTAGAGGAGACAAAGGAGATTCGATGCTAAAGGAACACTAGGTATAGGTGCCGAAGAAGCTATAGGTGATGAAGGACATGAGATATCCATAGAAGTAGTAGGACTAGCATCGGAAACATCCCTAGGAGATGGAGTGTTTGATGGAGATGCAACAATACGAGGAGATGAATTAATGGATGGATATGGAGTGATAGGGTTGGATGAACTAATAGATGGAGGTGAGATATGCATAGTGGTAGATAAAACCTTAGAAGGAGATGAGAATGGAGCAGAGATTCACACTCATATATATGTAAAGTAGAAGAATTGTGACTATTAATTGTTTCGTCAAAATCATATAAGGACTCAGATATGAATATGTCATTAAGTGTGTCATCAACTAGATCATTGACATAATAAGAAGGAGCATGCCAACTTGTAAATCATAGTTCTTTGAGAAGCAAGATATTAGAAGTAGGAGAATCATGAGATGTAGCTATAGTAGTGGTCTTACTAGGAGGAGAATTAGTATGCACATATGTACCATTGTCAAGACCAAGCATGAAATCAATAATAGAATCATCTAGAACTTCCTTAGAAATGTCAGAAGGAGGGTCATGGCTAATTGTATAACATGGTGTACAATGAGTGAAGCTCATCGGATCAGAAACAATGCCAATAGTAGAATTTTCAAAGCTAGTAGGCACATGGAATTTTGAGCTAAGAGTTGTTGAATATGATCTGGTATAGTAACATCACGATATAGGGAAGTGATTTTAACGATGGTGGCTGCATCGTAGATGAGATTAATGCTCCCATAAGGCATGATGAATCAAGAAGGAAATGAACTACCCTTAGCCATTTAAATTTTTAGTGGATCCTAGGGAAAATGTTCTAATCTACAGTTCACCAAAATGATTCTATAAAATAAGTGTTGAGTGGATAAGAGTATGATGTGAAGGAGAGGGCGCAAAGAAGGTTCGCGCATGAGAATAGGGTGTAGTCAAAGGCATGGAAGGATAGGGAAGGACACATGCGTGAAATATTAGGGTAGATTCGGGACTTATCCATTTTCACATGTACGGGCTATTTTGGAGATAACATGCAGAGCACACAAACCGATAAAGACTTATGTGACATGCATCGACTATTTTTGTAAGAGAAGCTACGAATTTTTTTGTATGGGTTCGAGACTAATAATAGAATTTCTACTACCGCTAAACCGAAAGAGGTCTATTGTTAGCGCACTTGCATGTGTGGCTATTATTGTAAAGGTGCATGGTTATTTTCAACATGCGACCTATTTTGGGAGTTATGCAAGTGGTGAAGGGAAATTCCCCACCCTTATAAATATGTATTGATCTGCATAGTATAGGAGGGTGTGTGAGAACTAATTACTGTGAAGTTATGCTGCCAGATTTGATGAGTGCATAAGCTTATGGTATTACCTATTGTAATGAGATTCTGTGTATTTATTGTGTTTAATATAATGGAGTGTATTGGCTGAATCAGAGTATTAATCCTGAGTATAATTGGTTCTTGCATGATTGATTTCATTATGGATATTATTTAAACATGTTATTCTTTAGATCTAGATCTAGACATGCTCTATAGAATGTTATATTAATTATGGATATGAATGCATTAAGTCTTCATCATGCTAACATCTTGCAACAACAACCTTAAAGAGGGGCCTAGTACCTTTGTGTAGCTTTGGGTGAGTGCTCAGTCTAGGCTGAGTGATGTGCCAGCGTGCACTTGGGTTATTACTGGTAAATTTTAGGCTGCATCATTGGTTCCATTGTTGAGACCTCTTTTTCAAAAATTTTTCAGGATGGTTCACAATGAAGACATACCGGTTGACCCTAGCAAGTGTTGAGGAGTGGATACATGATCTAGAAGAGGAATACGCATGGAGGTTTTTAACACCAAATCTGAGTTTAACTGCACGCACATGGGTGGAACAAAATCAGTATGATAGTTTGTATGAGATATTTTTCGCTATTTTTCCAGTAGAAATGTACAATTAGTGGTTTTTATTATGTGTCTAAAAGGGATTGGAGGTATCACACACTTGTTTGGATGCAGGAAGAATTTCAGGCCCTCTATGATGTTGATCTATTTGGACATTCATTGTGGATACTTGGTTTCATGGTGTTCTGAATAGCTATATTATGGAGTACTCAATTTCCACTTATTCTTGCCCAGAGGTAGTAGAATTCCAATTTTTACGATATCCCAGGGGAACTTACCTACAAGGCATTCCACTGGTGATCAAAATCTTGATGGTAACCTTGAACTTGGAAAGCAAATCGATGGCTAACTAAACCCCACCACGTGTGGGGGTAGGAGCAGGTTTGGTGAAAGATGGAAGACCTAGCGAAAAAAAGGCAAAGAGAGGAAAGGTGAACTTAAGTATAATGAGGTGCATGAGAGGGAGATAGAAGTAGTGGGATGTTGCAGAGAAAATGGTGTTGTGGAGAGAGATGGCTCACAAAGGATTTGAAGTTCACACAGAAGACATGGAACCAGAGCATCAGAACTCCCCCATTTGGGAAAACATAATAGGGAACCCCCTCATCCTCACATAGAAGCATGCTGCAAAGAGAAACGACTTGGGTCCATGGGTGCACATCTGAATCTACCTAGAAACCTTTCCCTTGTGCTTGGTCTTCCAAAGATATAGTAAAAAAAAGTCAATCAAGCTAATTTAGGTAAGTAGGAGAGTAGGAGTAAGTCATATAGCAAGTACATCAATGGTAGGGAAAATGTCTTCATTTTTGTTTGAGGTACCTTTTCAAGTGTATCATCCACACATAAATTCAAGCACACAAAATTTTGGACTCACTTCTGGGAGTAGTAACACTTCACAGACTATAGGGGTGCAGTTCAATACTACTATTGGGACACATGGAAGTACATCTTCTAGTCCGTCTCCAGCTATAGGTGGAGGATTAGGAGGTATAGGTGGTTCTAGTTCTAGTGGATCTGGTGGTTCTAGAGGTAGAGGAAACACAGAGGTTTTGATCAGGTGGGAAAGGTCCGCACCAACCCCAAAATATTTATATGGAGATGTCTCTTTGTCTTCCAGAGTATAGGGGCATAGAAGATGCTGTTGAAAACATGCACATGTGTGAAATCCTGTGGCACACAAAGGAATCACGACTTCTAAGCGCAGGGAAAGTCAATTTGCCACTATGTTACAAGGGTGTGCACACACCTAGTACAGTAAAAAGTATAACCCGATCGAGACTTGCGTAGACTATGCAACTTAAAATATGCTTTCCTTAAAGAGTTTCACATCCCTGAGTTCAATCAGAAGAGTATAAGCACACTCAAGGATATTAAGCAAGGCACTACTGAGAGTGTCAGAGAGTATGATGCCCATTTCAAAACACTTTTATCTAAGCTTTCTTATGATATTCATGCAAGTCCAGCATGCGTAATGGTTCGTTGGAGGTTTGATTACACCTTTTAGAAGGATGCTATCACATAAGACATACACTAATATGTGCGAAGCACTTGAAACAAATTTACGTGCTAAGGTAGTTGGAAGTATAGACACTAGGGTGAGCCCATTTTTGGAAGCATAGATCGCAGCCATGGAGAAGCAGTTAGAGAAGCTATCAATAAATTCAACACATGAGACGTGCACGAGGATTTGGTGTACAAATTGTGAGGTGGAAGGTCACACCAAGGATAGTTTTCCCGCAGATCAATATGCTCATTATTGCTAGACTGTGAGATATGTCATTTAAACCATGATGTTAGCCACTTGCCCATTATTACAACATGCAATAAGGAAGAACGTCTCTTGCTACTATAAAATTTACAGGTCCACAACTCACGACATGGAATACTACCGACTGATTGGTCAAATCCATGATGCTATAGATATTGGTGTATGATAGACATGAGTATCAGATAACTCTAAAGGAAAGAACAAGCATTAGGATTGGGATCACAATCAAGTGCACGCTATGATCGAAATGAAGGGCGTTTAAAGGAGGTCATGGCAGAGGTCGAGGATACCATGGTGGATTCAGAGGATGAGGCCATGGTGGTGGATGAGGTGAGTTTCCTCATGAACATGTTATACATGCGGATCTCCTGACCACTACAGTGCGAATGTCCTCAAAATATTACATGTTCTTTCTATGGAAAGAATCATAGTTATGAGGAATGCCTAGATCTATATGAGCATCTTAGTAAGCAGCATAAATAAGAAAACAAAGGCGTAGGGATGGTTAGGATACAACATGCGATGTGGAAAATCAGTGGATGCCCAAGTTGGAACTGGAAATCTAGGCATTACCTATAAATATCACTACCCACGCTGAAGCAACGCATGCAAAGAAGCATTACAACAAAAGCCTACCATCACTAAGGAGGAGGTTCTATCACAATACCTAACCATCCATCGGGAGGTTTATTAGGAAACCATGGAGGTACTTAGAAATCTTCAGGTGAAATACAATGTTTAAAGGAGAAATCACGGAAGATGGAGCAAAAGAAAGCAGCAGAAATGGTCCAATCTGATATGGATGACTTGAAAGAGGTGTGCAAGATGTTGCACCAGGAGAATATCATTCCACTTTTAGGGAATTGGTTAAAGGGAAACACTCGCACATGTAAGTATTGAGACTAGGTGGAAATCCTACATGTAAACCTTCCCCCTCATAGCTTATATTATGACAAGGAAATCACTCTGAATGTTGTTGTGGATGGATGGATTTTGAGTAATATATTGATTGATACATGTGAAAAGTCAATGTTCTTACTTTAGATGCATGGGTACAAATGGGGAGACCTCCATTGCAACCATCTTTGAATGTATTGTTCATGGCTAATCAAACTAAGGCCACTCCCATCGGATTTTTAAAAGATGCATCCATTACCATACAGAGCCAAGTTCACTGGGATTTTGAGGTTTTGGCACTGGAAGAGGCAGATAGCTTCCCATCTCTACTTGGGCATCCTTGGTGCTATGAAAATAATGTTGATCTTCGGTTCAACAAGGGTTATATCAGTTTTGAAAAAAATGAGGAAAGAGTTATTATCCCTTTAACAGATGGAAAATCTGCACCTATGTTGAGCCTTTGAGTGAGGAAGACCTGAATAGGATTTATGTACGCGTCATCCTGGGACCCATGAGGTACTTGAGCCATCTAAAGAAGGAATCCTTCAATGGGAAGATGCACAATCTATTAGCGATACTACAAGTGTTGCTTGTGATAATTGGGCTCATAGTACTTATGAGTTGGTAGGGCACAAAGTAAAGAGCACATTTGTGTGGGACAATGACCTCATTGTATCAGGAGAATAGGTAACAACTCGGTACCTCGTTACACTAGAGAAGGAGATCCTACGGTATTTCTACACGTGTGCACCATGGAGGAACAATAGATAGACCAGTTGGAGAGATGAAATATGCTAGCATATACCCTCGTGGGGACAACATCACATTGGTGGGTGGTTCACAAGGATAATCTTATAGGATGGAATGAAATTAGGATTTTTCTTGCTACTAGGTTCTTTAGAGAAATGCACCTACTCAAATTTGCACTTATCATGGTAATCAACATGTTCAGCACCACGTTCAGCAGTGTGAGAGACTCTGATGAGGGGCAAGAAGCTTTACCACCTTCTCTCTGGGTGTACAAATTTTATTCCACTTTACAAGGTTGTGCATGTGATTTGGTATGTATATGCGGAACTCCATAGAGAGACTGGAAATTGGCAAGGATTTGATTGCAGAATAATCCATACATTTGAATATTTCTCTACTAAACCTCCAGAAGAAGAGGCATTAAAGGTTATAAAGCGCTTAACTATGGGAGATAGTGCCAAGGCGGAAGAACTCATTCAGAGTTGTTTGATGAAGAAGACTCAGAGCACGTTTTTTGAAGAAATAGAGATAGATGCCACACTACTTAAGCATGCTTTTCCTTGAGAAGGAAAAAGGAAAGATGGTCTACTTAGTGGATGATGAAGAAGTAGAAAATCTAGATGTAGACCATTCAACAGGTAGGTGTGAGGTTTTGGATAGTGCAGATAAGACCACACGCACCTATCATGAACCTATGAAAAAAAAGAAAGTGAATATTGGGTCGATGTTGAGCCTAAGGAGGCCATAATTGGGGACTATTGGTCTAACTCTGAAGTGGAAAAAATCATTGAGTTACTACGAGATTATTAGGACTTATTTCCTCGAGGATACCATGAACTTAAAGGCATGCATGAATCATTAGGAGAGATGAAGATAAAGCTTAAGGAAGGTGCACGCCTGGTCAAAAAGAGACCCTACAGGATGAACCCCAACTTGTGTGAAAAGGTCAAAGAAGAAATTGACAAAATGTTGAAGTCTAGAATCATCAAGCCCTAGACGAGTCAGAATGGGTTAGCCCAATGGTGATCAGTATCAAGAAGGATGGTCGATTAGGATCTATGTGGACTACATGGAGCTAAATGCTGCATGTGTGACTGATCCCTTTCCTACACCATTCATCGAGGAAATACTAGAAGGTGTTATAGGGCAATGAAATCTATTCATTTACAGATGGATTCTCTGGTATCATCAAGTTAGGATTACACAGAGGATCAAGAAAAGACTACTTTTACTACTGAATGGGGTACTTTTCCTATATTGTGATTCCTTTTGGTCTAAAAATGCACGTTTGTTATATTTTCACGCATAGTTGTTCAAGCATTCAAAGATTTTATTCACAACTTCTTGCAGGTTTATTTAGATGATTGGATGGTGTATGGACTTGTTAAGGATCATTGTGACAATTTGTGCTTAATGTTTGAAAGATGTAGATAGTTGAGTATTTCTTTGAACATCAAGAAATGTGTATTTTCTACACCATTTGGAATACTTTGTTAGGGCACATCATTTGCAAGAAGGTTTGTTGGTTGATCCAGCTAAGGTTGCATTCATTATCACCTGGCGAGCCTACCAATCAAAGTGAGGTGCGTGGATTCTTGGGTCACACTGGGTATTATAGAAAATTTATAAAGGGGTATGCTAAGGTTTCCGCACCTTTGGAGGAGTTACTAAAAGGAAAAGGGACGTTCTATTGGGGAGAACACAACAACACACATTCAAGACATTGAAGGAGAAACTTACTACAACGCCTATTTTGTGCTTTCCTTCATGGGACCAACCATTTCATGTACATGTGGACACCTCTGGCATCCATTGGCATGGTGTTGGCTCATCCTAGAGAAGGTATTATAGATCATCCTATATGTTTTGCTAGTAGAAAGTTGACTCCTGCAGAGTAGAATTATACAACTACAGAGTGTAAGCTTTTCGATGATCTATGCACTACATAAATTCAGATAGTACCTACTAGCAACACCATTTGTATTTTATACCAATCACATGGCATTGAAGTATTTGGTAAACAAGCTCATTTTACAGGGGTGCATATGTAGATGGGTACTCTTATTCCAAGAATTTGATTTCACAGTTGTGGTAAAACTAGGAAAAGTAATTCTGGATCGGACCATCTATCTAAAATATAGTTGGGAGAAGAAGCGTAGGCAATTGAAGATACCATGCCCAATGCACAATTATATAGGTTACAATGTGCCTTCGAATTAGAGGACATTGTTGTTTTTCTACGAATAGGTATGGCGTCAAAAGGGATGAAATCCTTAGAAAAGAAACAACTTTCTATTCGTGTGACACCATTTATGTTGATTAGCGGTGACATATACAAGTTAGGCCAGGATGAAGTATTGTGTCGTGTGTACTAGAGCATGAGCACACATATATCATGGAGGAGGCTCATGGTGGTATTGCAGTGGCACTATGCAGGTGACACCACTGCGTGCAAGATCCTACTCACTGGATTATGGTGGGAGACCCTGTATAAATATTGTAAGGCATATTGTAAGGCTTGTGATCACTGTCAGCACCTTGGAAAACCAGGTCAAAGAGATGAAATGCCTCTAAGACCTATTACTAGTGTAGAACCATTTGAAAAATGGGCTATAGATTTTGTGGGTCCTATTTCACTAGCCACACGTGTAGGACTGGATCATGATATATCATTACTTGATATAGACTATCTGACAAGGTGGGTAGAAGTAGCAACACCTACAAAGGATTGTACAAAGTGGCTATTCTGATAGCCGTGTTTCTATGGGAAAATATTATTACAAGGTATGGATGCCCGTTGAGTTTGACTAGTGATAGGGGAACACATTTTCTAAATGAGATAATAAGAATTTTATTAGATGAATTCATGATTGCACACCATAAGACTACACCATATCATCCTTAGGAAATGGGACTGTTGAGGCTTTCAACAAGATTTTGAGCTAGACATTGACAAAAATTGTGATGTTGGAAGAAAGGATTGGGATGATAAAGTTTTTGTAGTACTTTGGGTGTATAGAACAACATACAAGTGGTTAAACAAGGCCACACCTTTTCAATTGGTGTTTGGCAGAAGCAGTTCTTCCTATGGGAATTCATGTTACCTTCTTTACGTATTGTGTGCACTAGAGGTCTAGCTGATGAGAAAGCATTAGAAGAACGAATTAACAAGTTGATTAAGTTGGATGAGTGACGAGCAATAGCACATTGGAGTCAGAAGCAAGAAAAATCTAGGCAGAAAGCATGGCATGATAGGCACATTAAAGGAAAAAACTTGAGATAGGAAAATGGTGCTTCTTTATGATTCTAAGTTTTGTGCCATCCAGGCAAACTCAAAGTACATTGGTTAGGACCATATGTTATCACTCACATACTTGAAACAAGAGCTTGTTAGTTAGAAATGCTTGATGGAATATGGTTACCCGGTTACTTCAACGGGAGTAGGTTGAAGCCCTACTATAAATAAGTCTTCTTGGTGTTTGTAATAAGGAAGTATTTTCATTTAGATTAGGTTTTCAATTATGTATTCCCTTAATGTATTTCCTTCTTCATCACTATGCTTTTCAATTTAATTTGGTGTTTTGTGAAATAAGTGTGTTTGTCTGCATGAAGCTAATTACCATTTGTAGTATTTTTATGTGCAGAGGACTGCACATACCATTTGTGTGGGGTGGTTATTAAGAAATGGGTACACATAAAGGAACAAACACTACATGTGTTATTCAAAGTTTGAAGAGTTAGTGAATAGAAGATTTCTTCCAAATAAGGACCATAGATGGAGATAAATGAAGGAACAATATAACACAAGGTAAGCAACGGTCGTGGAGACTACCAGGAGAAGGCACAGTGATGAGGTACTCAGGCGCATGGAAGCATGCTAAAGAGAAGTTTGTAGCTAGAAGGTAGGAAGGCACACTAAAAGGTTATAGCTGAGGTGTGAAGATGTACTATGCGGAAAAATGTGAAAAGGGTCAATTAATGAGGATTATTGGTAGGTGAAGGAGCAATAAATGCACTAACTTTTTCAAAATCTATATAAGGAAGGGATACGAGTTCATTTTTACCATTGTAAATCACAAAAATTTGAATGATCCAAGTGCAAAATGAGTTGAGTGAATCATGTTGAGGTGTGAAAGAGTGTGAAACCAGACGTGGAGAGCAAATTTGTGCATAGGAGAAGCTTACGTCCCCATTGGTGAAGGGTTTGAGTGAAGTAGAGCATTGTGAAAAGAGCTAGGGCACGTGATTTCAACTAGGGCACGTGGATTCAAGCTAGGGTTTGGAACTTGCTCATTACATAAGGTAGAAGGCAAGCTTTTGCACACTACAGAGGATAGAAAAAGTTGTGATTTACAAATGGCACCAAAGAAAGCACCTGCCGTAGGAGCCAAAGGGAAGAAGAAAGTGGAAGCAGAGGTTGAAATTTCTCTCAAGAGAAATTTCTTAGGAGATGCAATACCTAGAAGGCGTGATAGTGGGACAAGAATGGGATTCTCATGTCTAAAAGTGCAAGATAAGTGACTACAACCACCACACATCGATAAAAAAAGAATTGGACGCGTTGTTGAGTATGAAGATGAACAAGCGCACAATAGAGGACATGCTAGTGTATGATGATGTTGGAGAGAAGTTGCTAAAGCAGATTGGAGTTTACCAATTTTACGAGCTTCCATATTTTAGAAAGTATGAACCTTTGTACCAGTGGCTGATGAGTAGGGTACATGAAGACTTTTTCTATTTCATCGAACACATGGTAAGGATAACAACCTTTGATTTCAACTATAACAAGATTAAGGGGCACAAGAGTGGATCTGAATAGTGACTTGATAGATAAATCAACCATCCTAGAGATGTGGAAGGAGTTAGGGTATACCAAGGGTCCACGTAGAATGGATATCGACAAACTGAAGAAGTACCCAGTGGTACAGGAAACTACACATTTAGTGACTAAATTGAATGATCAAGAGAGATGGTCCCAGGTGAATACAATGTGGCTGCACATTGCAAGGAGAATGTCATAGGGAAAAATTTACAACATATCAAGCTACATTGCAGAAACTATCATCAAGGAAGCATGCACAGGTGAGAAAATCAGTTTCGGCGTTGTCTATTATCCCTGGTATTTATGGAAATCGAGTGCCCGATGGGCCAAAGAACAAGATCTAGGAGTACCCCATGCAAAATAAGTCCTGGTGGAAAGATTTGAGAAGTACTTGTGTGAAGGGTCAATGGGTGGGCCATTCAAGTAGAGGGAAAAATGTGGTATGACAAGCTCCATGTGGCTTTCGAAGAGGAGTGGCGCATCCCCAAGGAGTTACCTTTGGTGGTGGGCAAGGCATTCTAGCTCGCGGTATATCAAACTTCTGCATCATGCGATTTTGTGATGAAGGATGGGACTTAGAGCCCCTAGTGTAAGTTTTCGTATACCTTCATAATGCGCTTCTTCAGGTGTCACCCATCGGTTCAATAATGCGTGACACCCGAATTTTATTACACACAAGGTAGATCATGCGACTACCACACGTTGTGTAAGACTTATGTATATTCAGGTTAGACTGCCTACATTGAGAGGCTAATTTTAGATATGATAAGCATGAATCCCATGAGTTTGGTGATTGGAGAGATAGTGGGGCGCACTTATCTACCTTCAGCTTAAGCCTAAGTTGGAGGGTAACAAATATGTGGAGAATGAGTTCACACTCCCGGGCCGCTTAAGGGTAAGCATACAGTGGAGAATGTACCAGCTCCAAAGCCCACTAAACCTATAGAGGTAGATGATGAGGAGGAAGAGCGTGAAGACAGTGGTGGCTTGGTACATAGAGGATGAAGGCAACCCTCAGACAGGGTAGAATCTGAGCACGCAAGTACTCCACCCTGGCACGGGAAGAAGGAGACAAAGAATTGGAGATATGATCACACCCCGAGGAATGTGGCTTTAAGAGGGTGTTCAGATGGACAAGAACTCAAGGTGTTACTCCACAATCAGTACGGAGATCACCGTGACTCTCTCCACAAAAGGAGACAACTGAGAAGAGAAGGAGAAAATTGAAGTTGAACGAGGAGGCAGAAGATTCTAAAGAGAGTGTGCGTGGGTCTCCAATATAATCAGAGGATGTGGAAGAGCCCAAGGACGTAGAAATGAGGTTTGAGGAAGAAGGGGTATATAATCCGAAAGAGACAGAGAAAGATACCACTCAGGAAATAGAGGATCCAACTCCAAACCTTGGCTCTCAAGTGCCTAAGGGGCCGAGATCAAGGAGGACAAGTGGAAAGTATGTTGCGCCAGTTATGGGCTATGAGGAGGACACAAGTAAAATTGTCCATGTGTGCATTCCATAATATAGTGGGCCTTAAGGACTTATACGGATGGGAGTTGATGGACCCGACATGGCAACCACATGCGCGAGAAAATAGTTATCATGGTCCATGTAGACTCACATGGACGAGCCTGATTTTGATGTGTGTGAAGAGTCATGTGTATCACAGAGGATGAGAAAGGCACCACATAACAGACACATAACCATCAAACCTACGATTATGTCTGATGAACAGGTAAGTAATGCCTTAGTGAAGGTGTCTACGAGAGGTGGCGCGAGCAGGAATGTAGATAAAGCTTCCACTATCAAAGCACTAAGGGAGGAGATCAAATCCAAAGATGCAGAGATCACATGTTTGAAAAGGAGAGAAGATCACAGGTTTGATCGGCAGGAGAGAGACCTAGATCATGTCCTCCAAGAAGAATGGGGTCCTTAAAAATTTCGACTATGCACTATATGCATACTTAGTTGATCCGGTGCTTGAGGAGGGATCGGTTTGGATGCGGGACCAAAGGACCCCTGAGCGGGGAGGTAGAGAGGGAAAAGGCTGCAATAGTTCAAAATATTTCATCATATGAGGCATTGCTTCAAACCTTGCAGAGGAGCTGAAAAAGAATGGACCAGGCATTGAACATATGTGCAGCTCCAGAGGTAGTAATAAGGGTCAGGACAATAGTGGAAGACAATGAAGTCCTAAAAGCAATGAAGGATGACACATTGGGACGTGCGGAAAGATTGGCATTAGTCAAGCAGAAGCACGAGGCCCTTGCAACAGCACATGACCCCATAAGGAAAAATTGGATGAGATTGGGAAACGGATAGCATGTAGAAGATGGATCTGTTAGAAGGGTGAATGTTTGTTATGTCCAACATTGTTTTGGTGCTACAAAACAAGAAGGGAGAAATTTCCCAAGATGAGTTGGAAGCTATTGCAGCGAACATCCCAAGAAAGATAGAAGCGCGCTAACTGAGTGACAGACGTTGGAAGCAGAGATCAAAGAAGAGTATCCGGAATTAATTCTTCCAGGTTGAGACAGAGGATGTTGCATAGTGAGAATTCATTCTTTATGTAGGAATTCTTTCATTCCTTTCCATTCTTTATTCTTTATTGTTCAAGGAGTAGCCATTGTCATGGCGGCAATGCAAATTAGTGTGGAGTAATTTTGAGTGGATAAGAGTATGATGTGAAGGAGAGGGCGCAACAAAGGTTCACGCATGAGAAGAGGGTGCAATCAAAGGCGTGGAAGGATAGGGAAGGACACGCACAAAATATTAGGGCAGATTCAAGACTTAGCCATTTTCACATGTACGGACTATTTTTGGAGATAGCGTGCAAAGCACACAAACCTAGATAAAGAATTGTGACACGCATTGGCTATTTTTGGAAGAGCAGATACTAAGCGCTTTACATGGGTTCGGACTAATAATAGAATTTCTACTACCAGTTAACCAAAAGAGGTATATTGTTAGCGCACTTGCATGTGTGGCTATTATTGTAAAGGTGCATGGCTATTTTCAAAATGCGACCTATTTTGGGAGTTATGCAAGCGGTGAAGGGCAAGTCCTCACCTTATAAATATGTATTGATTTGTGTAGTATAGGAGGTGTGTGTGAGAATTGAATTACTGTGAAGTTATGCTTGTCAGATCTGATGAGCACATAAGCCTATGGTATTACCTATTGTAATGAGCTTCTATGTATTTATTGTGTTCAATATAATGGATTGTATTGGCTGAATTAGAGTATTAATCCTGAGTATAATTGGTTCTTGCATGATTGATTTCATTATGGATATTATTTAAACTTGTTATTCTTTAGATATAGATCTGGACATGCTCTGTAGAATGTTATATTAATTATGGATCTGAATGCATTAAGTCTTCATCATGCTAACATCTTATGCAACAAAACCAAAGAGGGTATCTACCTTTGCGCCCTTTGGGTGAGCGCTCGCCCAGGCTAAGTGATGTGTCGGTGCGCAGGTTATTACTTGGTAAATCTAAGCTACATCAATAAGGATTTTATCATAATCTAAAGAGTACAACATTGTAATAACTCGAAATAAACTGAAATAACAATGTTGAGTAATTTATTTTGTAATTGAGATAAAATAAATTGAAAGGGGATAGGTACTTACTTGATTTAGACTTACCTCACGGTGATCTCGGGACTAAGCAAAGTGATGAAATGGCGGGACATGATGTTGTAATGAACCTCGAAAGTAGCAGTAGAAAAGATTTGGCCAGACTAAGGCGCTTGGAGCGGGATAGGGGTGTACGTGGGCGCCCCGGTCTGAAATATGGGCACCCTGGTCTATGAGACAACTCAAAATCTGATCATGATGTGCTCGCTAGACATTCACAATACTTCACCTTTGGTTGGATGGATGTCGTGCTTGGTTCACTTTGGTGTTGTTGTTGATCTCGATGAAGAATTACCTACAAAACCCCACACAAAGCATCAAACCCTAGAAAAGAAAGATGTAAATGAATGGGTCAGAATGTCCTCAGCTACCAAATGGATGGACTTATGATTGAGCGTTGCACTACATCTCATACCCGATGTAGTTTTATGTGTTTGTGTGTGCAATAACGTGCCTAGGGTGCCCCATCGCCAAAGACGCCAAAGTAACGGGCAATAGCTAGATAAAATGCAAAATTGTGGATGAATAGAATAGACTCTCCTTCTATACGGTGTGTGATGTAGCTTGCTCTATGTAGATAGTTAACCCTTAGTAGAAATAGTTTTCCCTTAAGGTAGTGTGTATGTTGTGCTTATATAGGGATTTGACACTAATGACCCGACATGCCGACTAGTACCTAGAAAGATGGGAGGGAAAACCATAAAGACCAACCTCGAATGTCTAAATTAAAACCAAGTGTGACAGGACTAGGGCACCCCATACGCCCTAATCCCTATCTAGGCACCCCAGTCAAAGACTAGAGACGACAACTAAGTGAATTATGATAGATAGGCACCCTAAAACCTGACCGAAACTGTGCAAGTAAGTGACGAATGTGTAAGACAAACAACAACAAAGACCAACAAGACTGACAACAAGACAACGAGATGGGTCATTAGTGAATACTTTTCTTACGCAACATCCATACATAAAACAACATACTTGACAATATAATAATAGTAGTAAGTGCGTGATTTTGTGACTACAAATTGTAGTGGAAGAGACCCAAAAATTTCTGAAAGAGAAACTCTATGCTCATTTCTAAAACAAAAACCATAAATGCCCACCTACATACAGTGTACACTTCTTCCCGCCTCCTCATATGTATATTACCCTTTTGTAATATGCAAATATTCCTGACCTTCTGTTAAGATATAGCTTTTCTTAACACGTCACATAATCGTAGCTCCCGTCTGTACTGTTCCCAACTTATCTACATGCTCAAATCGTAAGCTGCATTACTATTTATCTTCCACACATCACATTCATGGCACTCTTTAATTTGTTTATTTTGCATGTCTAAACCCCAACTTTAACATTGCATTTCAATTGTTTACTTTGTTTTCTTGATCCATGGGTTGGGTTGCATCTTCTTCTTCGTCATTTTCTTTTTTTTTTTAATTTCTTATCCCATCTACGTAAGAACCCAGATTCAAACTGTGTTTCAAGGCAATGTAATTGTGGAATTAACCTATTATTCTTTTGCATCTACATATTTCATCTGACATGGTATTTCACACTCATGTTATCTTAAACCATTCATTTCACTGGTTTACAATGGATTGTCTGCCATGGCATCATTACAATCAGTTTCTCTCACATTATCACAGGGAACACAATGTATTATTCAGAACATCATTTCGCCAATCCCAACCAATATTTTGCAACACGGAAAATGTCTAAACAATGTTACATATTCTATTCTGTTACAGGAGTTTTCGACCAGCATCAAAACTCTTACAGAAACCCAACAACTGCATGCCAGAATTATCTTGAGTGGTAATCAGAAAAACACATTATTTGGAACAAAACTTATTAGCGCTTATGCCACCTCCAGACGCCTTGGCGATGCACGCCAAGTGTTTGACAAAATTCCTAAACCAAATATTTTTCCTTGGAATGCCCTGATCAAAGGATATGTCATAAATGGACACTGCCAGGAAGCTCTTGTGTTATATTGCCAAATGCAATCGGCAGCCTTGCAGCCGAATGATTTTACGTTCCCCTTCGTTCTGAAAGCATGTGCTGGTTTAGGAGCTCTGCAACAGGGTAAGGGTTTCCATGAATGTGTAATCAGAAGTGGGTTGTGCTCCAATATTTGTGTGGAGACTGCTCTCATAGACATGTATGTAAAATGCAAGAATGTGGAGGATGCAAGCAAAGTGTTCGAAAACATTTCTCAAAAAAATCTGGTGTCTTGGACTGCAATGATTGCAGGGTATGCACAGAATGGGCTTGCTGAAAAAGCCTTGGAAGTTTTTCGTCAGATGCAACCGGCTGGCATGAAGCCGAACTCTGTTACAATCACGAGTTTTCTTCCGACATGTACAGCCTTGTCAGCTGCACTTGGTGGAAAAGAAATTCATGGTTGTTTGATCAAAGGTGTATTTGAATTTGATATTTTAGCTGTAAATGCCCTCATAGACATGTATGCTAAATGCTCTGGTGTAGATTATGCACGGCAAGTGTTTGACAAAATGTCAGTACGAAATGCGAGTTCTTGGAATGCTATGATCGTAGGTTATACCCAGAACAGAAATTGTGCCGGGGGCTTGCGACTTTTTCACCTAATGCAAGAAGCAAGGGTAAGCCCAGACTCAGTTACTTGGAATGCACTGATTTCAGGGTGTTCCCAGAATGGATATGTGAACGAGGCTTTTCATCTCATTAGGGAAATGCAGCTTGCAGATGCTAAACCTACCTCAATCACTGTGTTAAGTATTCTCCCTCTATGTGCAAGGATAGCAGCTCTACAAAAAGGTAGAGAGATTCATGGATCCATAGTTAGAAGAGGATTAAAATCAGAGACGTGTGTGGGTAATGCCCTCATGGACATGTACGCCAAATGTGGAAGTATAGAAATTGCTAACCAAGTATTTGACAATATACCTCAAAGAGATACTATCTCATGGACTGCAATTATTGCAGCCCATGGCATGCATGGGTATGGGATGGATGCTCTCATACTTTTTCACAAAATGCTCGAGGAAGACATTAAACCAAACGACATCACCTTCGTTGGAGTTCTGTCTGCCTGTAGTCATGCAGGTTTGGTGAATGAAGGCTGGTACTACTTTCATTGCATGAGTCAAGAGTATAGTATCACACCCAAGGTCGAACATTATGCATGTATAGTGGATCTTCTTAGCCGTGCTCACCGACTGGATGAGGTATGTGATTTTATCAAAATAATGCCAATCGAACCCGGCGCAGGTGTCTGGGGAGCATTACTTGGTGCCTGCAGAATTTATCACAATATAGAGCTAGGAGAATATGCAGCAGAACAGCTTTTTAAATTAGAGCCTCAGAATTCTGGAAACTATGTACTATTGTCAAATATATATGCTGAAAGTGGCAGATGGGTTGAAGCTGGGAAGTTAAGAGTGATGATGAAAGAGAAAGGAGTGAAAAAGAACCGGGATGCAGCTGGATTGAGATCAAGAAAAGGGTTCATCAATTCCTTGTAGGAGATGTATCACACCCTGAGGCAGAGAAAATCTATGAAATGTTGAAAAGGTTAAATCGGTTGTTGAGAGCAGAAGGGTATGTGCCTGACACACGCTTTGTCCTGCATGATGTATGACTACAAGAAAGGGGCTGTCCTTGCAAGTGACAATACTATGCTTTCCATTGCTCTTGAATTTTTTTGACATGCATCCTGATTTTGGAAGCTCTCACAACCCTGTTTGAAGAGGATAAGATTGCAAAAACAGCAGATTACTTGACTAAAATCCATAATAGAAGGCTCAAGATTAGCAAAGAAATCGAGAAAAAGCAGAAGTAGCAGTTTTGGGCCGGTTTCTTTGGTGTATTTGGCTGGCTTGTTTTTGTTTTTCAAGTCCCATAGGCTGTTTGGTCTTGTGGACGTCATTAAAATCATTCATTCATTCATTTTTCCGTAAAATGTAGAAGGATTGTGTAGCGAGTGCCACTCCACTACAGAGCATCTCCAAGATTGTTGGGTAAGAAAATATTGGCAATGTGTACAAATTGTTTTCATGCATCTCAATTTTTCCTTCTAATAATATATTTGGGATTCATGGGACCATACTTCTGTTAGTGCTAAAGACTCCTATTTTGTCTCTGCACGAGAAAAATAAAAATTCATGGGACCCTATTAATGCTAAAATATCCTATTTTTTCTCTTCCTCACCTGCTCAAAAGATTTAGCTTTCCCTTTGCATGGAAAACAGCCTAACTATCTTGCCTTCCAACTAGGGTTTTAGTATTTCTAGTTTTGAATTGGTGATGATCCCATGAAGAGGAGGATTCTAATTTTTCTCTGCTGGTGTTGTTGAAGGAGATTATATGAAAATTACGACTGTTAGTAGGAACATGAAGTTCTAAATTCAAAGTTACCATATTTTTTTGATGAAAAAGATCTTATATTATATTAATGCAATAAGATACAAGATAGCTTTCAACAAAAAAGCGGGCGGTATGAGAGCACACCCCAAAACCACGAACAAACTAGGCCGAGCCTAGAACACCAAAAAAAATCGACTAGGCCAGCCTAGGAAAGTACAAGAAGGCAAAATCAAGCGAAGTCCGCAAACATGCCCGAGGCGGGCGGATCCTGATCATCCGACCACCCCGAACCGTAGATCTTTGCCGTTGTCCTGAATCTCCTAGCCGCAGCAGTGTGTTCTTCCTCTGGGTCTGCTTCCCCACGTGTAGGAATGGCAAGGTTGAGCTGGGGAATTCCCAAATGATGGCGGGGTGGCGGCAATTGCCAAGTGGCTTGGTGTGAAGTGGCGGAGGGAGAGCCCCAGCCCTGCTGGTGAGCCGATCACCATATGAATGTTGCCATTGGAAAAAACTACTTTTAACTAATCTTAGCGGGGACGGCCATTCGTCGACACCCCCTTTCAAAATCCCGCTCAAAGTTTCCAACGAAAAACAAGCCCACTTAGATTTATCAAATAAAAACACTTAACTTCTCCTATTTACAGGATTTTATTATTCAATGGAGTCACCTACATATTAAAAATAGGAGCATGGAACCCTATCCTAATAATCATTCTCGCAAGTATCACAAGTCTTAGCTTTAACATCTTTTAACTTACTCGGGAGAGGATTATGTTATTTTTAGTATAGATGTGTGATTATGTCTTGATATCTCGTGTAACACTTTTATTCTTTTCTCGTATGGGTTCACCCATTTCCCATGATACATATCCCACTAGAAAAAGACTATCCAAAAATATTTTGATCATGAACCACAAAGTGTCTATTCAATGGTTTGATCATGAACCAAAATTAGCAAATGCAACCAGCTTCTTTTTCTTAGTGGGTAATCAAACTACGATAAAGACCGGTTTACTACCTTTAATTATTTCTTACTCGGGAATTAAAAACATGTTTAGAAATTCTTCAACAACTTTCGGTGGGCGGTTTCCATAAGTCCAAGCAATTGACTACCAATAACTTTATGAATACACACGTACTATTCACATTTGCATGAAAACAAAACTCATCAATAATTGCCATAAGTCACTTTCAAGGTTCACCAATATATCAATTTCTAGAAATTGCAAGGATTTCTAGTCTAACATCGCCTAGAAATTGCAAGGATTTTCTAGTCTAACATCGCTTTCTACTCAATACACACGTAGTATTCAATACACACGTATTGGTAGTCAATACACACGTACTATTCACATTTGCATGAAAACAAAACTCATCAATAATTGCCATAAGTCACTTTCAAGGTTCACCAATATATCAATTTCTAGAAATTGCAAGGATTTTCTAGTCTAACATCAGTTTCTAGAGATTGCAATATTTTCTATTGTACACACATAAACGTGCGTGTTTTAATTTCTGTAAGGGGCTTAATTTCTTGGATTTTTATTGGGTTGGGGTTTTAATGATTAGCAAAAGTGAGGTACATCAATAGGAATTACAAAGGGACTCTTTGGTGTAATCAATGGAGAGGTATCGTTTAATGCTACAATATATTTTTTTAACGAGGTGAATGCAATTTCAACATTTTTTGTTAATTTTAAGTAATAATATTAATGTGATGTTCATCATAGTTTATATAAATTTGTAAATTTAATATATATATATATATATATATATATATATATACATATATATATATACATATATATATATACATATATATATATACATATATATACATACATATATATATATACATATACATACATACATATATATATATATATATATACATACATATACATACATATATGTATTATATACATATACATACATGTATATATATATATATATGTATGTATATGTGTATATATATATGTATGTATATATATAATAAAAATATCTTTTATAGTTGTATGAGCATTATTTTAATTATATCGATTTGTACAATTTAAAAAATAATACTAAAATATTTCTTAGTCATGGTTAAATTGTGTTAATGATTATCCGATGTGCATAATTTTTATATCGATATGCATAAATATAAATTAAATAATAATCTTTGTTCAAATAAAGGTTGTTTATAGAAAAAAAAACTTCCACCTTGAATTGAATGTACTTGTGTTAAAAGTAGAAGACAAATAAATAACGGGTAAAAAGAGGGGTACATATAGAAATTTTATTCAAGGCTTAATTTTACGTAGTAACCCATAAAATTAAAAATCGCCTCTTAAATTGTAATATTGATTGGGTCCATATTTATTGTTTTGGTTTGGCGTAGACTTTAGATACAACCGAAAATGCTTTTTCCTTAAATATTAAATTCAAAATTCAAAAACTTACATTGTTGCGATCATCTTTCCAACTTGTCACATAGTTGAAAACTTTAAACTTTTCATTGATATGATTAGTTGGGCACATTGTATATGTTATTTTAAAGTACATTTAATGAAGTGAAGTCAATAATAAGATCTCAAACATTTTTAAGCAAGCAATGCTCCATTAAATTATTATTTACATTTAATTTGTTAAGTAACATACATGTTGAGCTTTTCTAACATTAAAAATTTGAATAAGTCAAATAAAAAGGAGTTTTGATTGGCATCGAGGTGAGGAGATTAATCATAAGAAAAGAAAAATTATTATTTTGGTACCTATTCTATAGAGACTAATAATACATTGTCAAGGTTCTATTTAATTCATAATAAAAATAAATGTCAATATTATTTAAATGATGGTGATATGTAAATGTAAACAAAATGCACTTTTTTGTTGTCAAAGCTCCAACATACTTGTTGTTGTGGAGCATTAGTGGAAGGTTGTTCTTGACAATACAAGCTTCAAGGCATTTATGCATGATAAAAAAATACACAATGTAATTAAAGAGGTATTAATTGCAAACACTCCTCATTTCTAATTAAATTATGTTATGGATTGTTTTTCAACTCTTAATAATGTTTAAAGAAAAATTGAGGTGATATTCAATATTGTTGTAAATGTGAAAACTTGTCACTCAACATGCCTTATCCAATACAAACACTTGCAGTACTTAGATATTGTCAAATCACATGCCATATTAATAGGTGCTTATCTTGTGTTACAAGAGGAATTGGCATGAGATGTAAGATCGATGGGGTTTTAAAATTAGTTTATAATAAATATATGCTACTTCCCTAAAACCTTTGTTAACCTAAATAATTGTGACCCACAAGTCACATAATAACGTTACTTGTTTGTCTACACTAATCGATCATCATCAACATTGTTAGATGCTTCATGACAATATATTAATTTCACCAATATATCATGTTGTGAGTTGTGCAAGGATTTGTGAGTCCAATCATAATTTCATATATAATAATCGAGTTTCTTACAACTAGCAATATTGTTTTGTTTGGGATGAAAAATGTTAAATGTGGTAGCGGCTAGTTCCTTTCTTACTAAATTGACATATTTTAATCGCATCCCAATTTTCTATTAAAAAGGGTCCAAAACAACGTTACCAATTATATAAATTTATTCGGCATATTGAGAGAATGATGAGGAGAAAGAGTTGTATTAGGGATTTTGCAGGGAAAAGGCATTGAGATAAAAATGTTATTGTGTATAATCGCCTTTTTTAGATACAACCAAAATGAATAAAATACACAATACAAGCTTCAAGGCATTTATGCATGATAAAAAAATACACAACGTAATTAAAGAGGTATTAATTGCAAACACTCCTCATTTCTAATTAAATTATGTTATGGATTGTTTTTCAACTCTTAATAATGCTTAAAGAAAAATTGAGGTGATATTCAATATTGGTGTAAATGTGAAAACTTGTCACTCAACATGCCTTATCCAATACAAACACTTGCAGCTTAGATATTGTCAAATCACATGCCATATTAATAGGTGCTTATCTTGTGTTACAAGAGGAATTGGCATGAGATGTAAGATCGGTGGGGTTTTAAAATTAGTTTATAATAAATATATGCTACTTCCCCAAAACCTTTGTTAACCTAAATAATTGTGACCCACAAGTCACATAATAACGTTACTTGTTTGTCTACATTAATCGATCATCATCAACATTGTTAGATGCTTCATGACAATATATTAATTTCACCAATATATCATGTTGTGCGTTGTTGCGAAGGATTTGTGAGCCCAATCATAATTTCATATATAATAATCGAGTTTCTTACAACTAGCAATATTGTTTTGTTTGGGATGAAAAATGTTAAATGCGGTAATGCTAGTTCCTTTCTTACTAAATTGACATATTTTAATAGCATCCCAATTTTCTATTAAAAAGGGTCCAAAACAACGTTACCAATTATATAAATTTATCCGGCATATTGAGAGAATGATGAGGAGAAAGAGTTGTGTTAGGGATTTTGCAGGAAAAGGCGGTGAGATAAAAATGTTATTGTGTATAATCTGCCTTAGATACAACCAAAATGAATAAAATTGTATCTACAATATGATAGATACTTAAACCCTTGTTCTTAAGCAATGATGATGGTCTAGTCGACACTATAGAGTATGTTTAGATATGGGCTACCTCAACTTACGTGTTTATCGGCCCCACTTGAAATATGAAGCTCAATCATATAGATTTCCCCACCTACATTTTACCAATGTTGTATTACAACTTGATTGATATGAGGACATAGAGTTTACATCTTTTCATGAAATATGTAGCTCAATTACATAACTTCATAGTGTTTCATCTCCACTACTTGTTATATCCTTAACTTTATTGTACATATGTTTTTGGATTTGAGCTTTTGGCCATATAAATTTGTCAACTTGATCATAAATATAACATAGATATCTATACAAGCATATGGAGCTCCAATAATTGAACTGGATATGCTTGTAATGGTCAATTGGGTTGTGTTTGTTTTCCACCTAAGGTCATAACCTTTTACAAAAATCCAATGCTCCATCTCGAATACATAATACAAATATAATGAATTGGAGGTTCTCAAATATTGCCAATTTCAATTTGCATGCTTTCACTAAATGACAAAACTAGTTCCATTAAATTATGGCCTACCTAATTTTCAAAGCACGTAGAGGTGACTCACAAGATTTTATCCTTCACTCCAAAGGATTGATGAGTATATTTTATCAAATGTACAAGCAATAATATATATATATATATATATATATATATATATATATATATATATATATATATATATATATATATATATTACACATCTAAAATACATGTAGGACTCCATATTATTTAAAAGCTCCTAAAGCATGGCTCTTATTCCAAATCTTATACGAGGATAATCGCTAAATATATATCTCACTCCTAATAATGGAATATATTTACCTTGTAAATCAAATTTAACTTGTCATAGATGCGCTTTAATTTTCCCCTCAGAAAATAGTGGACTTACATATTTAATCATGGAATATTTTACTTCAGGGATGGTAGTACACTTCCTAGATTGATCACATACATGTTGGCAAAATTGTTAGTGCCCCTCGTGGGATTTATGACATGGACTAACCGCCTCTCATGGATTCATTAACTCTAACGCTTGTATCAGAAATTGATGGGTCAACCTTTTGGTTTAACAACAATCGCTTCCAACAATTGGTATCAGAGCGAAAGCTCACATGTTCGAATCCCCCCGAGTAATGTTGGGGTGGAGTTTATTGGAAAAATTGTCAACACTCCTCGTGGGATTCATGACATGGACTAACCACCTCCCTTGAATTCATTAACTCTAGCGCTTGTATAGAAGATTGATGGGTTGACCTTTTGGTTTTATGGTAATCACTTCCAACAATACATGGCTAGTCCCATGTGAATGAAGTCATAAGATTTAGTACCTTGTTAATATGTTTCACCATAACGATGTTGCAAAATGAGCTATGAAAATGTTTGAATTGCTTATGTTTATATATTATGTGCCTTCAAGTATAGGTACAATAGGAACTAAAAACATTTTATGCATCACAACCCCTTTCCCTAGTCCCCCACTAAAAATGATAGATGTCTAGACCATATAGTCGATTAATTGTGTGGTTCGACTTTTCACATGTTTATATTAAAATAATACCAAAATAAAAAATATGCCACGACATACTATTGTTTTCTCTAGTGATGGATGGAATTATATTTAATGTAAGGGTTTTGTAATGTCCCTTTTCCAGATCTAACTGAAACAAGAGAAATTGCACAAACCCCAATAGAAAGTAAACTGAAAATTATGGCGGATAACCGGAAATTATGATAGTAAGGTACAATTGTCTGCAATTTTTATAACAACAACAAGAAAAATGCAATATTTAAAAATGCATCATTCACACCATCCAAAACATGTATGGAAACTTAGAAAGATTATAGAATAATTATTGAACAAGAATTGTGTCTTCAAACCACATCTATAATTTATTTAATTAAATAAAATGACAACAATGAACACCCTTAAAAAGTCACTAGAAATGAAAGATTCCAAGCCCAAAAGTCAAGTCTAAATGTAGATACCTACTGTTAAAAATGTGAGATACACAATGATGGCTGAGTTGGATGTTTTCGTGCCCTAGAAACCCCTAACTCCTCCACAAGATGGGTCGCTCCCCTAGGAAAGGGGTTGAAAATCGTTGTAGAACTAAACCCTAGCTGAAATTTTAGAAAATCAATCTTCAAGCTCTTTGGAGAACCGAGGATGGAGAATCCTCAATGGATTGAAGATTTTTCATTCTTCGATCAAACAAGGAAGGTTTTTGTCCTCACTTGTTGGCCACATAAGAGGGTTTTTTTCCTCAAGTGGACATAGTTGAGCATTCACCCAAAAACTATGCAAAGTTATTTTTATACAAGATGATGATACACAAGTGAGCCAAGTGACCCTTTCTTATGCCTTGTTGTGGTGTCAAAACCAATTAGAATGCTTTTGAATAGGACCGACCTCATAATTGATACTTCTATTTTTCCTTTGGCTTTTCACCTTCTTAACCCATCCAACCTAAATTTATATAGAAAACTATTAAAGAAGAATGCAATGCTCATGAAAATAACTAAAAAGCATGACAATTACTTCCCTTGCTCATTTCACCTTACCCACCAAAAGTTTTTTTTTTTATTAAGGGAAAATAGTTTTGAAGGGACTATACCCTGTATACAAAAGGGCTCAAAAGCCGATAATAAAGGTGAGAGAGATAGCCCGTAGAAGGGAAAAATGCACCAACCAAAGAGGGCTCAATAGCCAAATATGAAAAAATAAGAGCAGAAAGGATCCAATCGTACAATGATCCAAAAAGAAGCAGAAAAGATCAAAAAGTAACCAAAAGAGAAAAAACATATAGAACTCCACCAAAAAACAGCGCACTTAATCGCCAGATAACAAAGAATTCAAGCAGCCAAAAACAAAGATCATCCGCAACCCGTTACTTGATAGCCCTGTCAATCTTGGTCTTGATAGCACACAGCGACATGAAGAAGGAAATGGCAAAGGGCTCGAGAGGAGTCTTTCATATCTTCCTGAGAAATTGCAATATCCCTTTTCTCTTTAGGGCCCCAAATGTCCTCATTAACCCCACTTAAACTGCAGACACTATGCACATGTTGTTCAATGAAATTATAAATGCTTTTGAGGCAGGATAATATACGCAAATATCATTGACTTTTAGCATTCCCCATTCTGCCATCTAAGGACTGTAACTTCTTGAAGACTTCAGCAATAACCCCCTCTTCCTCATCACTTTGAAGAATCCCTTTTCCCTTAGCTCTTTCCATATTTTTTATAGTCCCTTTGAGCTCTTGTATCTCCTTTTCTAATCATCCACTCTGTCCATCAATTCCTCCTCCTTGGGCTCCTCCACCGGTTTACTAATATGCAGGAGGTTTTCAGCAAGTTCCAGGTCTTTGTGGCTCCTTAGGACCCATTGGGAAGCAGGGATTTTAGCTTTGATGCTCTTGCTTTTCTTGTTGGAAGCAAGCAGCTTCAATCTTTCTTTTCAGCAGGGGGAGTGGAAGCGGTGCGAGCAGTGGAGGTATGGAGGAAGAAGGTGGGGTAGGATTCACGGGGGCAGCTAGAACAGTGGTGATGGATCAGGAGGATAAGTCCCTGGTGCAAAGGGACAGCCCTAGAGTGGCTCTGAACTTCCCTAATTGATTTCTCCAGTGAGTTTATCAAATAGTGAGGAAAGCTAATGATGATATTTGAATGGGCTCAAAGTCTTTCAATCGAACTATTTTGGAAAAGGGGACATTACAGTCCTCTCCCAAAATTGTTTTCCCTCAAACAATTACAAGCTTGGTTGATCTATAACTTTTGTATCCTTCATCTTCCCATTTTTTATTGCAGCATCATCAAAAGAGCAAGGAATTGGCTTCCTTGAAAAAACATCCACCAACACATTATTTTTCTCTTTGACATATTCATATCAAAATCATATGCTTGGATTTTATTTACCCACTTTTGTTGTCATTACATTCAAATTTGTTTGGTGAAGAAAGAACCTCAAGCTACTATGGTCGGTTTTGACCCAAAACCAAGTATTTCCAAAATTTGACCAATGAATACATGATGGCCAACATTTCCTTGTCATAAATGGAGAAATTCCACTCATACTCCTTGATTTTTCAGCTCTCATATGCAATGGGATGTTTATTTTGCATCAAAACAACCCCTATACCTTCACCTGAAGCATCACATTCAAGCACAAATGGAATCAAAATTTTTGGAACAAGTACTAGGCCATCACTTTTTTGAGCTTATCAAATGCTATTTGGGCTATTTTTGACTAGATGAAAGCTCCTTTCCTAGTTAAATAAGTCAAATGAATGGAAATTTTTGAAAACCCTTTCAAAATTATCTTATAAGAATAACACAAACCTAAAAATCCCCTCAAGTGTGATATATTGGTTGGTGGTGGCCACTCAATGATGGCTTGAATTTTTGTTGATTCACATGAACCCCTTATGCATTCACATGCCCCAAATACAAAATCTCAGTCATCCCAAACTCACACTTAGAATCTTTTTCATAAAATACTTTTGTTCCAAAATTCCAGCACCTTATCCAAGTGTTGGAGGTGTTTCTCCCATTTTTTACTATACACCAAAATATTATCAAAGAACATTAGCAAAAAAATCTTAAATGCTTGCCAAAAATATGATTCGTGCGTGATTGGAAAGTGGCCAGGGAATTGGTTAACCCAAATGGCATGAAAAGAAACTCACAGTACCCAAAATGATACCTAAAGGTTGTCTTGTGAACATCCTCCTCTTGTACTCGGATTTGGTGCTACTCGGACCTTAAATCAATCTTGAAGAAGAAAACCACCCCATGTAATTCATCAATTAGCTCATCGATCCTTGGAATTGGGTACCTATTCTTGATTGTCCTTTTGTTCAACAATTGATAATCTAGACACATTCTCAAGGTATTATCCTTCTTCTTAACAAGTACCATGGAAGAAGAAAATGGACTGGAACTAGGCCTAATGAGTCTCATTTCAATTATTTGATTGTCCTTTCAATTTCTTCCTTGTAGACCCTTGGGTGGTGGTAAGGAGTAGTTATTACCGGTTTGGTACCTAGTTCTAACTCAATAACATGTTGAAATCCTCTATCTGGTGGCAACCCATGAGGTAGATTATTGAAAACTTTAGCATGCCTATCAATTATGCGTTGAATATCCTCATGATAAGATTGTTGTATTGCAATAGAAGAAGTAGACCTTACCAAGCAATGAGTTGCCCATGCAACCTGCCCTCTCTTGAAGGTTCTCTCCATGCTCTTGGTTGTCACAATTTGAGGAGTTCCACTCTTCATACCTTGTAGCACAACCTCCTTGTCATCCACCTTGAATTTCAGCTCCATGCTTTGGTAGTTTTGGGTAAATTCACCCAATGAATGTAGCCATTGAACCCCTAACACCAAATTAGTTTCACCAATTCCGATGACATAAAAATCATCCTTTACTTTGTGCCTTCCCAAAGAGAGCATGAGTTGTGGTATCCTTCTAGTGCATGGGAGGGAGAAGCCATCTGCTACCATAACATTGAAACCCTTGAAATTTTCAGCCCTCAACTTTAATCTTTTCACCAAGCTCTCATCAATGAAATTGTGAGTAGCTCCACTATCAATCAAGACCATGACTCTTTTCCCTTATAGGTCTCCTCTCATACGAAATGGATGATATCTAGGAGCACTAGACAAGGTGGCAAGAGTGTTGTCCAAACTTTCTAGATCATGATTTTGCTTTGCCTCTTCAACACCTACTTCTTCTTCTTCACAATATGAAAATACCTCAATATAATGCACACAACCCTTACCTAGGCGTAAATGACCTTGAGACTATAGATCCTTGTAAGAGAGGGATAATTTCTTCCTTCTTAGCTCATTCCTTGACTCCCCTTCTTTGTTTGTTTTGGACAAATCCTTGGGTATGATTGGTGCTTGTTGAAAAGGCCTCTTTGGTTGGTCCAAAGATGTGGTTCTAGGATTTCTCTAAGGTTCCTTTAGTTTTCCACCATTCCAATATTCCCTTGGCTTCCTCGCTAATTTCATTATCCTTGAGCATCACATTCTAGATCTAACAATTTCTTTATTGCCTCTTGGAGAGACAAAGGGTCAAATGCTCTCACCAAACCCTTGAGTGGTTCAACCAAACCCTCAATGAACAAAACAATGAGCCTCCTCTCTATCACATCCATAATCATCACTGAAAGCCTCTGAAATTCAGCGACATAGTCTTCCACCATGCCTTGTTGTTTTAACTGTGCTAGCTCCCGAAAGTGAACTTCTAGATCAACCCTATCAAATCTCCCAATGAGCCTCCTACAAAACTCATCATATGAGTGGATGAGATCATGCCTTGTGTGACTAATTGATTTAATCTAAATTGATTTAAATATTATTTCGAGTAACTTACTGTAATAAATGATATTCAAGTAATTAAGTACAATAATGTGAAAGCACTAAGCATTAGACAATGTAAAACCATAAGAAAATGAGAGAGGGGAAGATAACTTAGCTAATTCATGTGACACAGGAATGATCGAGACTATGTATCTTCTAGAACAAGATGGAGATAGCATCACAAAGGCTCTATGAGGGTTCAAAACCCTAGGAATTCTTAGGACAGAAGTGCTCTCATGAGAAGGAAAGGAGTGCTCGAAAGCAAAAGACCGATCTGGGCACCTTTCTCTAGCTTAGTTGTTCATAATCTTATCTTTTGTGGGTTGAAAGGTCTTGCCGCTGCTCACTCTTTGTCACTATGGTTTTTTTGTTGGATCGTTTATCGTGCATGTAACCTGTAAAACAAATGACTAGCTACACATTCCCACAAACCACATCAAATCTAATAAAAAATATGCATAATGTGGAGTCGAGTTGACCCAGTGGTCACCTAAAGAGTGAACTTATGACCGAGCATTGTACTACATCTCAAACTCCATGTAGTTCTTTGTGTGTGTGTGTATCCGTGTCCCATGCCCTAGGTTGCCCTTGTGTAAGTTGCATAATGATAACGAGATAGATCTAGATTTTTCCCAAGTATTCAAAATGTGTTTGATGGAATAGAATGAACTCCCTCCTATGCAAAGTGCATGTTAACCAATGTGTCCCTTGTCCCTTGTATGAATATGTTATATATGTACTTTTTAGAGTTCCCGTGCCTTTGTGCAAGCTTAGGTGATGATAGATAATGATTATAGTGTTTGGCCCCTTATTTAGAAGAAGTAACTAAGTATATATATGATTCCCTTGTTTGAATTTCATAATTGAAAACTGAAAGTTTGACCCAAAGTGTTAAAAGGTGACCAAGAAGTGAAAAAGACCCAAAAGAGAAAAAAGAAGAAAGAGAGGGACATGAGCGTCCACGAGGGACATGCGCGCTCGGGCGCTTTTGTCGGCACTCATGTCCTAACTAGGCACTAGTGTTCGAGGCCATTAAAAGATAAATCAGTCAAGTGTTGGAAGAGTTGTAAGATGTAAAACTAGTAAAGTGTAAGAGATAAAGCAACAAAAGGCCAAAAATGAGTTGTTAACCACTAGTTTTCTTTTTAGGAATCATGTATACATTAGTATGCTTTAAGACCTAGAAATGTACCCAAGTGCATAGATTTTGTGTCTACATTTGCCCCCACTTTATGTTTTTGAGTGAATACTCGATAGCATAAAGTAGATAGAATATGTGTACCTTGTAATCCGAGAGGAATGTAGCCGATAGTGTGCCGAGTGGACAAGTAGCCATGTGAAGCGTGAAGTGATCGCAATGTGAAACGTAACAACTAGGAGGTAGACCCTAGGGGTGAATCATATGCATATTAGGGTGTTGTAGGAGTTTGTGCCTGTGTATGTGAGTTGCTTCTTGTTGCTTGTAAGGATGGACCTACAAAAGAAGAGAAAAAGAGTAGTCAAAGTATCGTATGTGAAAGATCGAGTAACGTATGTATAAGTATGTAAAAGTATTAGAAAGTAGTATTTAAGGAATGAGTGCACCTGATGTATGAGAGATTATAGGATAGAAAATTGTTCTATTTTCTTTGGAGATGCTATGGATTTGAGTGTCTTGCCACCAAGAGTGAGGTATTTGGGTGATCTCACTCCAAGAGCGATTTTTTTGGGCAATCTCACACCAAAGACAATTTTTTGGGCGATCTCCATGACACTTCTCAAATGATAATTACCACTACAGATTGGCATGTCCCAATTTGTAACCGAATTCTAGTCGAATTGTAACCTAATTGAATGAATTCTGTAATTGAATGTAAGTGTATGATACTATAGATCTATACTATAAACTGTTGGAAACTGTGTTAAATTGAGAAAATGTTTGATTTTACTCGTCAGACACTAGCGCCTGGTAGGACACAAGTGTCAACCATTTCTCGCTTTGATACTGGCACTAATGTATGTTGTGTTTATGATTCAAGATTGATTCTAGACCACTATGTAATCCGTGTTCCTTTGTCAATTATGTAATTTTCTTTTTTCGGCATTTTGTGTTGCTATAACGGTGAATTTTTCATCTCGATAGTTTCCCCCCTCATTTGGGGTGCATGTGATGAATGTAGGAGGAGGCAACCCAAACGAGAGGACTCAAAACTGCTTATGCATATTGAATATTGGATACCCGTAGGGGGTAGGGGATGGTCCTGTTCAACACCAAGGAACATGTAAACAAGATAGGATAGAAACAAGTATTAGTGTAAAAGAGCTAGCATTCAATAAAATACAATGTATCAAACAACTATGAAGACAAGAGGTACCGCAAAATGCAGCTTGAATACATGGGACATCGCTCACAATGTCACAAGACAATCGGTTTCAAAGCATCTATAAGCAAACAATGATCAACAAGACATAGGGCATAGCCCGTAAATAGTGGAAAAAATAGCAAACAAGAAGTAACAAATAACCATGGTTGTATAGAATCTTGCAAGGCAAATGCTACACATGAAGCACCCATTATCTTGTTATAAATACGATTAGTATGTCAAAGCATGCATAGAGCAGCAAAAATTAATGGGGATAGTAACAAGAAGTAGTAAATATTGTAACAATAGGACCTATGAGTGTAGAGTATGAGGGTAGTAAAGGTAGATTCCCCCAGATCCTCGGTGGGACTGGTAAATAATAGTGTCGAGCATCATGCATCGTGTAAGAATATGTAAAATTCTTGCATTCACCTCAAGATACCATGTGATTGGGTAGTAAAGGTATTGTATGTGATTATTTTAGATGCTAGTTACCATGAAGCATAGAGCAAAAGTGTAGTAGATATGCTACGATAGAGACAAAAAATAGTGATAGGGGAAATCCAATGCCCCCACCAAGTGTGTGACCGATGGAAAGTTATCTAATGATAGTGAAGAGCGAGGGCCCCTTATCCGGTATCCAAGAAGGAGAAGGCATGTGACCATGGTCTAGGACCGGTGGTGTAGGAGAGTAAATATGTGTATGTGAGGGAGATCGATGTGGTAAAGGAGGTGGAGAACACCTATAGGAATGGGTTGCTTGAGTAGGGGAATTAGGCCAAAGGGGTGGACTAATGGACTGGAGAGGATGACAGGTCCTAATGTAAGCTATGTAAGGACGAGAGAGCTAGGTGCGGAGATAGATTTAGACTTGAGATGTGGTGGAGGCCGAGATGCTATGACTGGGGGCTGAAGTAGAGGGGAAAATAGGTCGAGGTAATGGTGTGCGTGGTGGAATACCTTTAATGGTGAAAACTTGTTTGTTATGAATAAACTTAAGGCATAAATGGAGCATAGAAGGGATAGCTTGGGCATCTCAAATCCAAGGGAGACCTAAGACCATGTCACAAAGATTAATTTTAGATATAAAGAGGAACAACATTGGTATGGTAAGGGACCCAATAGTAATGGGGAGGAAAATATGTCCGTAAGAATTGGGGATTAGAAATGTAATTTGAGAGATTGGAAAGTTGATAGCTAGTAAGAGTGCCAGAGAGCATGCATTAGAAAGGGCCGAGGGATGGACCATAGTATTATTGACTATATGAGCACCAATGGAAGCATCAATATGCAACGAATCGGAAGAAAATGTAGCATGGTAGTCACGATCCGAGAATGTAATAATTGGTGGTGGCATATCAACAATAACAATAAGAAAATCAAGCTGGTGCTAATGAGGGAGGAGGTACCACATGATATGTGTGATTGGAAAAGGAATCAGTAGCCAAATTTTCATGATTAGGTAATGGTCATTGAATATTTTAAGCTTTTGATTATCATTGTCTGGTTTATATGTAGATGGCTCTGAAGCTCGATTGCATTGTTATTGATAAGATCTTGAATAAGATGTTTGAGCTTAAAACAACTATTAGTAGAATGCCATTAGATTAGTGATAATCAAAACGTGCATTTTCATCATAATTACGTCCACGTGGTCGAGAAGGATCTAGATTGAGCGATGGAGGGAGAGTAATTAAATTTCTTTCAATGAGTTGTGGTAATATGAGCCGAGGTGCGTAAGGTAACCCAATGAAGGTGTGCCTCATGGATTATAATTGAAGCTTGGCATAATAACGTCCACGTGGTCGAGAAGGATCTAAATTGAGCGGTGGAGGGAGAGTAATCATATTTCTTTCAATGAGTTGTGGTAATATGAGTCGAGGTGCGTAAGGTAACCCGGTGAAGGTGTGCCTCGTGGATTGTAATCAAGCTTGGTGGGTGTAGAAAAACTTTGACAATAAATTTAGAATTAGTAGGATTAGTGGATGGTTTGAATGCAGATTTGGCTTGAAACTTGTTGGAAGATGAAGTGGAAGAAGTATCATAATACTTCAATTTTCCCATAGATAGTAGTTTTCTTTTGCATAATTTGAGTGTGTGACACAATTGATCAAAAGAAGGAGAAGTATTGAAAATGACACACTCTTGGAGTGGAGGAAAAAGGATTTGAATGAATAAATCTTGCAATTTTGAATCAGCTAGAACATTGGTCATTTTAGTAAGGTTATTCTTATACCACAAGACATAGTCCGTAATATGTTCATTAGATCCTTGTTTGATTTTAGCTAGTTGTGCATAGGATATCTTAGTGCCAATATTCATAGAAAAAATTGAGCAAGGAATGCATTAGCTAAAGATGTAAAAGATGTTATCGAATGGACATGTAGATCATAGAACCATCATATAACATAATCATGTAAGCTTCGAGGAAATAGTTTTGCCAATAGTGGAAGGTCATCAACATAGTCAAGACATGCAACGTGAAAGGAACAAAGGTGTTCTGAGGGTCGTCATGGCCATTGAAGATAGGAAATTTAGGTGTGACAAAGTTAGGAGGCAAAGGATAAGAGGAGATGGTGGGTGCAAAAATGGATATGAAGGAGGAGTGAGGAATCTAGAGATGGAGAGGAGGATGAAGAGGCTTGTTGTAATTGGAGAATTTGGGTTTGTAAATCATGGTACAATGAGGTGAGGTCATGAGTGCCTAAAGAGGAGCTAGGTTGTGTATGGGAAGTATTGAGAGGAATGAGAGGAGAGGTGGTTATAGTAATATAAACATGAATGGTGGAATTTTGGGTAAAATTCAAGATGAACAAGGAGGAAACAGTGAGGGGAAGTGTGGTATCATCTCGAGAATTTTTAGCAGTGATTAGAGCATTTAGGACATGCAGAATATGTGTGGGGTGATTGTGTAAAGAGGAACGGAAATTAGTGAGCTTGTCAAGTTGTTCTTGATCAACATTAGTGTCCTCATCGTATGATTGTTCACTATCATAAGCTTCAATGTTTTCAAGAGGAATGTGGATTGAGTTAATTAGGGGGTTATCGAGTTAGCCATTGGTTTAGAGAGCTTACGGGAAGATGGCAAAAGCTCAATGTGCTCAAGATGACCAAAACGACCACTACGGGTGATGGGCATAAAAAGAAGGCCTTGAAGCAAGGTAGGGTTCGAGCGAATGGGTTCACCAAATGATTTAATCTAAATGGAATTAAATATTATTTCAGAGTAACTTAATGTAATAAATGATATTCAAGTAATTAAGTATAGTAATGTGCAAGCACTAAACATTCAACAATGTAAAACCCTAAGAAACATTAGTGTCCTCATCGTATGAGTGTTCACTATTAGAAGCTTCAATGTTTTCAAGAGGAATGTGGATTGAGTTAATCGGGGGTTATCAAATTCAGCCATTGGTTTAGAGAGCTTACGGAAGATTCCAAAAGCTTAATGTGCTCAAGATGACCAAAACGACCATTACGGGTGATGAGCATAAAAAGAAGGCCTTTAAGAAAGGTAGGGTTCGAGAGAATGGGTTCACCAAATGCTATAATATAAATGGAATTAAATCTTATTTTAGAGTAATTTACTTTGGTAAATGATATTCAGGTAATTAAGTATAGTAATGTGCAAGCACTAAGCATTCAACAATGTAAAACCCTAAGCAACATTAGTGTCCTCATCGTATGAGTGTTCACTGTTAGAGGCTTCAATGTTTTCAAGAGGAATATGGATTGAGTTAATCAAGGGGTTATCAAAGTTAGCCATTGGTTTAGAGAGTTTACAGGAAGATGGTAGAAGCTCAATGTGCTCAAGATGACCAAAATGACCACTACGGGTGATGGGCATAAAAAGAAGGCCTTAAAGCAAGGTAGGGTTCGAGTGAATGGGTTCACCAAATGATTTAATCTAAATAGAATTAAATCTTATTTCAGAGTAACTTACTGTAATAAATGATATTTAGGTAATTAAGTATAGTAATGTGCAAGCACTAAGCATTCGACAATGTAAAACTCTAAGCAAATGAGAGAGGGGAAGATAACTTAGCTAATTTTGTGTGACTTGGGAATGATCGAGACTTGGTATCTTATGGAACATGATGGAGAAAAATTTGCAAAGGATCTATAGACACTAAATCACACACTTTGGGTATCTATCTAGTTCTGATCACATACTACTATTCATATGATTCATAAGTAAGAAAAGTAATGATTAACCCATGTCTTTGGCCATCTTTTCTTGTTTCATGTTATCCTTCTTGGTCTTACATACCTTGTTACCCAGTTTGATCTTCAACCCTTCAGCTTTATGATTCTCGGACACCAATGCCTAGCCCAGGACGCTAGCCCTGTGTGCCCCGTCCCCTCTAGGTTCCCCTAACCTCTTTGTACTTTGCTCACATCTTTTGGGTCCTTTCTATCCATTTAGGCATCTTATCTTTTTGGTAGTCGGCCTTTTCGGGGTTAATTACGAAATTCAAGAAAATGAATCATATAAATATAAAGTTATGTGACCATAATAAAGGACCAAGCACTAAGCATTAGCTATCACCACCTAAGGTTGCATCCAAAGGCTATTCTAGAGCATTCAAACATCCATTCTAGCTCCACACAAGGGACAAGGGACTGCATTCTTCTACATACACTTCATAGGAGGGGAAGTTCATTCTTTCATACACACATCTATCTACATTTTCTAATCTATCTATTGCTCGCTATCAAGGTCGACACGCACAAGATCCGCCGAGGGCACAATCTCTTCACACACACAAAACTACATCGGGTCTGAAATGTAGTGCAACGCTCATTTGTAAGATCACTTGTTTGACAACTGAGGACAATCTGACCCCTCATTTGCATTGTTTTCTTTTTGGGATTTGATGTGCTTTTAAGGGTTTTGCAGGTCATTTATTTATTAAAAGTTATCAACAACATCGGTGATCATTGTGCGACATGATAAAGCAACAATAAGAAAAGGACAACGAACATCTCACGACCTTACAAAGCTAGTTTTTTGAGGTTCCGAGAAGTCACGGTGCCTAGAGCAGTCCGCAGTGCCCACAGAACCCCAGCTTAAGGAAAATCTTGTAGTTGCACAAATTTTGAGGCTCTGTCTCGACACTTTTCCCTCCATGTTCATCATTTTGTCACTTCGGTATAGTCCAGAATAACAACAAAATAACTAAGTCATTTTATCTCCTCATTTGCACTTAGGGTTTTAAATCTTAATTGCTTATTTGCTTGGGTCAATTTTGTACTTCATTGCATATTCATTTACTGCTACATTGCAATCAGATTTAGACATTTATAAATCCTATATTTTCTTAATCGGGATTGATAAGGGTTCGGAACCATAGGAATGCGAGAGGACGAAGCGCCCAAATGAGGATATGGCGCCATAGGCGCTAATGATTGATCTAGGCACTTTGTATCCGCTCAAATGTTCGAAATCTGGTCTTTTCTGGTTGGAAGGACTTCACCGTTGTTCACTCTTTGTCATTTCGGTTTTCCGTTGGATCATCTATAACACCCGTAACATGCAAAACAAATTACTAGTTGCATATGCCCACAAACCATATCAAATCTAATAAAAAATATGTGAAATGTGGAGTAGGACTGATCCCAAGGGTCACCCAAAGAGTGAACTTACGATCGGGCATTACACTACATCTAGAACTCCATTTATTTCTTGTGTGTGTGTGTATCTGTGTCACGTGCCCTAGGTTTCCCTTGTGCAAGTTGCACGATGATAGCGAGCTAGATATAGATTTGTCCCAAGTATGCAAAAATGTGTGTGATAGAATAGAATGAACTCCCTCCTATGCAATGTATGTAGACCAATGTAGCCCTTGTCCCTTATATGAATGTGCTAGATATGTACTTTGTAGTGCTCTTGTTCCTTTATGCAAGCTTAGGTGGTGATAGATAATGCTTATAGTGTTTGGCCCCTTATTTAGAAGAAGTAACTAAGTATATATATGATTCCCTTGTTTGAATTTTGTAATTGACAACTGAAAGGTTGACCCAAAGTGTTAAAAGGTGACCAAGAAGTGAAAAGGACCCAAAAGAGTAAAAAGAAGAAAGAGAGGGATATGAGCGCCCATGAAGGACAGGAGCACATGTGCACTTCTGTCCTAATTGGGTGCTAGTGTCTGGGCCATTAAAAGATAAATCAATCAAGTGCCAGTAGAGCTGTAAAATGTGTAAAGCCGTAAAGTGTCGAGATAAAGCAACAAAAATGCCAAAAAGGAGTTGTCAACCACTAGTTTTCTTACTTAGGAATAATGTATACGTTAGTATGTTTTAGAACCTAAAAATGTACCTAAGTGCATTGATTTTGTGTCTACACCAATCCATGGAACCACCACTCATTTGCAATTCTTTCAAGATGAAGGGTTGCAAGTTTGATTGTTTCATCCTCCGTCATAGGCCTCAACGATAGATAGGTATCCAAATTTTGTATCTAAGATCGAGTCGTTCCCTTGTTGGAGCCATCAAATATGTAGAGTGTCACCTTCCCAAAAGAATTTTAAAGATCCCTTTGTGGTGCATGAGGTCTAGGATTTGGCCTTGACCTTCCCTTGCTTACCCTTATGAATTCAACACAAGCGAAATAATGTCATGGATCTCATTCGGAAAATTCTTACATTCTTCATAGATGGTTGCAAAGATTGTGCCCTACTAAATGTTGTGTATTGACCTTTAGAATGACTTCTTCCCTTGGGAGGAAAGTAGGCCTAGTAGCTAATCCACAAATCGACCCTTGGGGCTACCTTGAATTATTAACCTCAGATGAGCTTCCCTCGCCATTTTGAAGCCTTGGCTCATGAAGTTTTTGTAGAGTTAGGGCTAGAAAATCAATCAAGTCCACTAACCTTTCTTTCCCTTCAATGATTCTATCAATCTTGGCATCTAGGGAACCCTAGTGGGCCATGTTAGGCTCTTCAAACAACTGATATGGTTTCTTCTCCTCTCTCATTTGATAACAAATATACCCTTTGTCACCGTCTTGCATGAATACCACCCGAGGTCAGGAAGATCAATGCTCTGATACCATTATAATTTCCATTTCCCAAGATCTAAATGAAAACAAGAGAAATTGCACAAACCTAATAGAAAGTAAACTGAAAATTATGTAGCCAACTAGGAATTATGACAATAAGGTACATCATTTTAAATTTTTATAACGAGAAGAAGAAAAATGCAACATCTTTTAAAAAATGCATCATTCACATCATCTAAAGCAGTCACCCTTGCAAAAGTGGCTGGAAATGATGTGAATGATTTTGTCCAAATGTAGATTTTGGTTCCTAAAAATGTGAGAAACACAATGATGGCTGAGTTGGATGTTGTCATGCCCTAGAAACCCCTAACTCCTCCACAAGGTGGGTCACTCCCCAAGAGAGGTGGTGAAAATTGTTGTAGAACCAAACTCTAATTGCTGCAAAATCAATCTTCTTGAAGCTCTTTGGAGACCCGGGGATGGATAATCCTCAATGGATTGAAGAGTTTTCGTTCTCACTTGTTGGCCCCATAAGAGGGTTTTCTTCCTTCAATCAAACATGGAGGGTTTTCATCCCCACTTGTTGGCTACACAAGAGGATTTTCGTCCTCAAGTGGGAGCCCAAAACCATGCAAATTTATTTTTAGACAAGATGATGATGCACAAATGAGCCAAGAAACCCCTTCTTATACCTTGTTGTGGCGCCAAAACCAATTAGAATGCTTCCAAATAGGACCAGACCTCATAATGGATACTTCTCTTCTATTTTTCCTTTGGCTTTTCATCTTCTTAACCCAACCGACCTGACTTTATATAGAAAACTATTAAAGAAGAATGCAATGCTCACAAAAATAACTGAAAAACATGACAATTACTTCCCTTGCTCATTTCCTTCTTGCCCACGGGAAGTGGAATGGGCTCAAAGTCTCCCAATTGAACTATTTTGATAAAGGGACATTACTTGCTCTAACACAATGAATTTTGTATGATCTTACTTTATGATAAGGGCTATGCAAAATTTACATATCACATAAGAAAGGAGTATTTTCCATAAAAATGATCATTTTTCCACCACCATTTTTTCATGGTTGATGATAATTAGAACCATGTGGTGTTCTATTATTTTGAGAAGCATAATACATAAAAACACTCTTTTCTTCCATAGTATAACCCCGATATATTCTTATTCCATTTCCAAGAGTTTGGTTTTTATTATTACAACTATGAGGATTACCCCAATTCTTATATGATCACATTCCATGACTAAGAGTTTGGTTTTTGTTATTTTGCAATTATGAGGATTAGCTAGTTCTTACCTACTTAATTCACATAATTCTTCAAAGGGTTGTTATGACTAAGATAAATGTTTGATTTGGTTGCTATGACTAATTTGTGTTAATTTTGGTTCACGTTTCCTTATTTTGATTCTATACGAGCCATTGTTTGCTTGTAAAACACCCTACAAAAGGGTAAGAAACAAAAGAGAAATATGTAGCATAATACTTTAATGTCGTTCAAATAATTGATTATTGTTCACTTCGTAAATGTCTCTCAAAATATGAGAATATATGATATGCAAGTTGGTGTTATAGTATCTTGCTCATGAAAGTGAACTAATACGTGAGAATTGACAATACAAGGAGTTCATCGTGATTGTGAAGACCATAAAAATAGATGTTATAACTTTTGTGGTTATTGAAATATGAAATGAAAAATGATGCTATAGTATTTATTAACAAAAATAAGGAGAAGGTTAGGTAGACTAAGGAAAGAATACCTAGGGTTATTAATGTTAATCTAAACTAGGAGGACTAAAACGTTATATAAAATGAACTAGAGCAGTATGAAATGAATGCAAGTAAATTATTCTAAGTGAAATGAAACCCTAATGTGCAAGAGGAAAGAGAAGAATAACTTAGCTGATAACAGGTGATTGTCACACAGTGTCGTAGATCTGGAAATAAAATCAAAAATGTAGATGAACACTCGGGGACCCTGCGAAGGGAAAATTTGGAGAATCTGATATGACATAGGTGCCTGGGAGGGTATTGGGGCACCCTAGTATGTAATCTGGGTGCTTTGAACACTGTAAATGCTCAAAACTTACAACTGGTATGGTCACAAGTTGGTTCCGAATGCTTCTTGTCTTTCGCACTAGATTCGTTGAGTGAACTATGTAATGACCTACAATGCAAAGAGAAGTATCAAACCCTAGAAAAATAAAATATGCAAATGAATGGGTCGAACTACCTCAGCCGCCAAAATTGTGGTCTTATCACCAAGCACTGCACTACATTTTGGACCCGGATGTAGTTCTGGTGTGTGTGTGTGTGTGTGTGTGTGTGTGTGTGTGTGTTGTGCCCTAGGTGCTCTCGTGTCAATCACACTTTGTGAAGTAGTGAGCAATAGTAACTATAGAAAATGTAAATAACATGTGTGCATGGAATAGAATAGAATCCCCCATATGCGTGTGTGTGTGATGTAGATCTCCTAGCTTGAATGCATGGCACTATGTGGATGCAAGTGATGCAATGGATGTAACTCTAGATGGAGTGATAATAGTAATATGATGCAAAGACCTAGGACCCTCATTATGGTCTTATAACTTTATATTTATAGGGCTCTCAAGCTTAATTTCGTAATTAATCCCAACAAATCCGACTGAGGAAAAGATAAAGATGACCAACAACTAGAAAGGACCCAAAAAGGAGCGAAAGAGGATTTGCATAGATCGGGCGCCCAGGGTGGGACCAGGGCACCTTGGGGTGCCCCAATAGCCTGGGGCGCTCTAATTTAGGGCTAGAATGTCGAGGGATGTTAGGAAATGGGTTGATAAGTGTTGGAAAACACGCGGGAAAGACGAAATAAAATATAAGAAAAAGATGGCCAAAAGGTGGGATTAATTAGTACTTTGTACACTTGAGAACCTTCTAAATAGTAGTATAAGACCGGCTAAATATTGTCTAAAGTGCATAATTTTGTGTCTACATTTTTCCCCCACTTTATGTTGGTGAGCGAAAGCTCGGTAACATAAAGTAGATAAAGATGTGTACCTAATACCCATGTAGAGTGTAGAAGAAGACATGCCGATGGATTATACTCAAGCGTGGAATGACAAAAAGAAAAATGTGGAGGGGCGTGGATTCTAAAGATGATAATGCACATAAAAAGTGATGAGAGTGAACATAGGGTGGAATGCGTGTGTGTAAAGTTATTCTGTGTAGTGTACTTGCATGGTTAGTAAAGATAAATCCATGTAGAGTGTGTCATTGTCATTGTCATATCATTGTTGTTGTTTCCCCCAATTTGATTACTTGTTTCTCATACGGCGGACCTGCAAGGAGAAAATGATCAAGTAGTCAAATATATATGTATGTAAAAATGTTATGTAAAATATGCAAATAAAAAAAAAATATATGTAAAGTACAAATGTAAAATACACTAAAAAAGTGTAAATGGAACATGTGCACCTGATCCATGTCGAGAAAAAGGGTGTAGAAGGATATCCTGTACTATCACGAGTTTTTTGGGCGATCTCACGCCACCCTAGTTGAAGAAGTATAGGGAGGAAATGCTCTGTGTCCTCCAACTTTAACTCGCTTCTGCTGAAATGTGTGAAGAGATCTCTGTATTGTCCTGGTTTTTGGCGATCCATGCCCACCGGACAAAGAAGTGTAGAGAGGCACACCCACTATGTAATCCCCAAGCCTATAACCACTCCACAGAATTTCCGAAGGACACCATGTCCTGTTGAGGCCATTGTGTATGGAGTTCGTAGACTGGTATGAACTCACTCGTTGTATGTAAACCCACAATTCCAAGGGTGGAAAGTGCACTGTACTGAACCGGTGTAAAGACGTTGTGTTAGTAGAAAACCCTCAATGATGCCCCCTCTTTGGGGGCGCATGTCATGGAAAAAGGAGAATGCGGGCCCGAAAGAGGACCCAACCGCACTCTGACCTGTATAACTCTGCCTGCAGGGGGAAAGGGAAACACTTGGTAGATACCAAGGCACACACAAAAGGGGATGGCTAGCCAAAACAAGTGTTAGTCCAAAACACATGCATGCAATAAGTGTAAAATACGCAGATAATGTAGAAACTACCAAACAAAGTAGTGTAAACATGCAAGAAAAAGCCAACCGCACAAAGTGGGTTTCAAACATGGGACATCACTCATGATGTTGCAAGACACTCAAGGTCATCATGGCCGCAAACAATAGACAAGTGTGCACACAAGAAAAGGGCAAAGCCTGCATACAATAGCAAAAAAATGCAGACAAGTAGAAACAAACAAGTAGTCATGGAAACATGTAATCCTACAAAACAAGTGTTGCACATGGAACACCCGTTAGCATGTTAGAGTGATAACCAATATGTCAAAGCATGTAAGAACAAGTAGTATAAGATGTTAAGTAAAAATGAAACAATAACACCTAGATACGATGAATGTGGATGCCCCAACGACCTAGTATAGGAAGGGTAGAAGGTGAGCATCCATGCCGTGTGTAGAGTCTCTGTATCTGCGATCACACTAAATAAAGAGGTGAATGCACATGTGTGTATGATAATGACATATAAGAAAGCAATCTAACATGTATAGTAAAGTGAGCATGTAAAACACTAGCAAGTAAAAATAAATGCTACCAAGACAATGCAATATGTTGTGGATGGATGGAATGGAATGCAAGATGGAATGATAGGAGAAATGTGCCCCTTAAGTGGATGGAAGTGTATGCAGTGAGGTTCATTTTGTTTTCCCCCTCAGCAGTCAAGAATGAACCATAAACGAGAGTGTCATTGGGAAATGGTCAAGTAGTGTTGGTTGTATCTAGCGTGCGTTGTGATGAGTGTGTATGGGTAGTGGTGATGAAATGCGACATGTGGTAAGAGGTGTGCATGGACCTATAGCCTAAGCGTATACCACGACTTGTTGAATGGAAGAGTGATTATTTATCCCTAAGCGTATATCACTATGAATGAGTGTATGGATAGGGATGAGATATATGAAAATATGCGCGTGGACCCTATAGCCTAAGCGTATACCACGATGTGTTGAATGGAAGAGTGATGATTTATCCCTAAGCGTATATCACTATAAAATGAGTGTATGGGGATGAGACATATGGAAAGATGAGTGTGGACCCTATAGCCTAAGCGTATACCATGACGTGTTGAATGGATGAGTGATGATTTAGCCCTAAGTGTATATCACTATGAGATGAAGGAGTGAAAATGGGTGACGATTTAGCCTAAAGCGTATGTCACTATAGGATGAATAAGAAGGGAGTGGTGATGTAATCTAAGGTGTATGCCACTAGAAGATGATAAAAGGAGGGTGGTGATTTAGCCTAAAGCGTATACCACTACAAGATGATAAGAATGGGTGACAATTTAACCTAAGGTGTATGTCACTAACACGTGAAATGGTGGATGAGGAAAATGTCACATGTAAGGTCCATTTGATTGGTAAACCCTCGGCAGTTGAGTATGGACCGAGGAACTAGAGTGCATCATAGGGTGGTGAGTGCAATGCGTAGAAGACAACGTAGTATAAATGACCAAGTGATGAATATGGTATGTAAATGCGTGGTGTGGGCAATGCAATGTAAGAGGTGTAGTGTGTGTAATGTAGGAAATGCACTAATAGGCGTATATAGAAACGGAATATGTAATGATGATAGAGGAACTGGACCCATATATGATGGAGTCTAGTGTAGCATATAACATGGATATAATGGATGGATGCGCTCGGTAAAGCTAGACCCATGTATAATGAGATCTAACGTTAACATAAAATGGATGATGGTATGTAAATGATGACTAATGTGGGATGTATGGGATAAATGAGGTATAAAGGAATAGGAAATGAGATATGTATAGGATAATAGATAATGTAGAGTATGTATAGAAATGATGATAGAATGGAAATGTGTATAACCTAGCGTGCAGTGTGTGGGGTTCAGTGTAATGGTAATCCCTCAACAGTCCAGTGTGAACCGAAGCACAAGAGTGCGTCATCGGGTAATGAGGGTGGTAGAATGTATAAGAAGCATATGTATAAGCGAAGAAGAATGTAAAGAGTAGAGGTAAAACTAGGCTACCTATGAGGAAAGGGGGAGTGTATAGTAACTATGCCCCCTTAGTGATAGTGTGACAAGGGTGACTAGGAAACACCATCAAACAAATCATCATTGTCTTGATTGAAACCGGCAAGAGCTGTGTTGGAAACTTGGTAGGCGATAGAATGAGGTGGATCATATAAAGATGCATTACGATGAAGGAGATAAGCATTCATTCAGCATATTCTTCATCCGTAAAAACAAGTGGGCAGCCATGAGCACACCAACGTGAAATGTTAGGTACATATGTAGGAGAAGAATCATCATGGCAAAGAGACAATGTTGAAAGGCATGGGGAATGAGAGCGAAGAATGAAGCGGGTCAAGTGTGCTGCTGATATAATCAAGCCAAGATCGTCCAAGTGTAAGTGGTAATCCACATGATGCATGCAACAAAGACTGTTAAGTGAAAAACATGTAAGCCATACACTACTAAGTAATATGGAAATAACCATGATAAAGGTGGGGTGAATGGAGTGGTGGCGTATGTCATTAAGCGTCATGTCGAACTTGGGTAAGCAATCACGTGTAAATACAATCGGTATGGTTGGAGATCAAGAGGAATATGTTCCCAAAATGTTTGATTGATAAATAAGGTGCAAGTGAAGGGGGTTGCGAAACTACCTCGGTGGGGTGGTAAAAGATGAAATGACATCAACACTATGAAGATACTTATTTGTATAATATCATAACATTAGTGGATGGAGGGTGTTTGAATCAATATTCATCTAGGGCCATCAATGAAAAATGTTTCTTCAAAATAAGAATTGTCCACACCGAGAGGGGTAAAATCAAGTTGTTGTAATGACTCATCAGTGAGTTCGACCACATCAACCTCATCATTAGATTCGTGGAAACATGAGTATGTGCGTCATCAGTTTGGGTAGTGGTATCAAGGACATTAGGAGGTGGTGCGGAAGTAGGAGGTGTGGCAGTATAGGATGGTGTAGGTGGCGCACTAATGCAGGACAAATACAGTGTGGGTGAAATGATAGCCAAAGTGTGAGTAGGTATGGAAGGAGAAGAGAGATGGCGGGGAGTAATGGAGGCACTTGGATTGACCGACATCATATTTATCAAGGTTAGCATAAGGAATGGGATGTGGTGGTGGAACATGCATAGATGTGATAGGATCAATACGACAATACTTGAAGGGTTCCGGGTCAACGATAATAGTATGTTCATAGCCATCATGAAGGAACTTGACACATTGATGGATGGACAAGGGCACGACGTGCATGACATGGATCCAGGGGTGACCTAAAAGGAGGTTGAATTGGAAAGAAGCATCAAGGATGTAGAATTCCGTAAGAATGGTTTTAGGTCCAACCCGAATATGGAGGGATATAGTGCAAGGCATGTGCGGGTGGAAGAATCATAACCACGAATGAGAGTGGAGTTATGAGAGATGAGGCTATCATTGATCCCTAATTGTTGTAAGAGGGAATGGGCACAAAGGTTAACGGATAGACCCATTATCGATGAGAACCCACTTAATACAAGTAGTACTAATGACAACAATAATGAGCAATGGTGCACAAGGGTTATTCTTGGCGGCGGGTGATATGTCGTCATCTTATAAGAGAGAGAACGAAGGCGGACTATAAAAGAGATTGAATGAGATGCAAAAAGGTTGATGGTAGAGTGGTCTCGTTCAACATGAATAACATGAAAAGAGTAGCCTCGAGTGTGGCTCGGCATTTGGTGCATTACGTAATAAATCATAAAGGGATATTTTGGTAGTGTGTTCTTGAGTGATCGATAATATCATAGCCTTTGGAAGTAGGTAGTGAAAGGGCAAGTGGCAAGTGACTAGTGGTGGTGGTAAAATGGGTGGAGCAATCGGTGGAGTAATGCAGTGCGGCGGGTAGTAACCACATTAATGGATGAGTCAGATGGGGGTGTGATAAAGTGAGGAGGATGTTGAGTACGCACACGCATGAAATCAGTGACGGTAGTAGTGATATTGGTGACCTTGGTAGGTGTATAGGTAGGATACGAGGATGGGGCCATGACCTGATAAGGGGATGACATGGTAGGAAATGAAGTGACTACAAAAACCCCATAAGGTGGTAGAAGGGATGTCGGGTTCACCAAAATGATTAACAAAAATAAGGAGAAGGTTATGTAGACCAATGAAAGAATACCTAGGGTTATTAATGTTAATCTAAACTAGGAGGACTAAAACGTTGTATAAAATGAACTAGAGAATATGAAATGAATGCAAGTAAACTATTCTAAGTGAAATGAAACCCTAATGTGCAAGAAGAAGGAGAAGAATAGCTTAGCTGATAATAAGGATTGTCGCACAATGTCACAGATCTGAAATAAAATCGAAATGTAGATGAACACTCGGGGACCCTACGAAGGGAGATCTGGAGAATCGAGATGACACAGGGCCTAAGAGGTATTGGGCACCTTGGTATGTAATATGGGCGTTGTGAACACTATAAATGCCCAAAACCTGTAACTAGTATGGTCGCAAGTTGGTTCCGAATGCTTCATGTCTGTCGCACTAGATTTGCCAAGTGAACTGTGTAATGACCTACAATGCAAAGAGAAGTATCAAACCCTAGAAAAATAAAAGATGCAAATGAATGGGTCGGACTGACCTCAACCACCAAACTTGTGGTCTTATCACTGAGCGTTGCACTACATTTCAGACCCGGATGTAGTTTTGTGTGTGTGTGTGTGTGTGTGTGTGTGTGTGTGTGTGTGTGCCCTAGGTGCTCTCATGCAGTCGCACTTTGTGAAATAGTGAGCAATATTAACTATAGAAATGTAAATAACATGTGTGCATGGAATAGAATAGAATCCCTCCCCCATGCATTGTGTGTGATACAAATCTCCTAGCTTGAATGCATGGCACTATGTGGATGCAAGTGATGCAACTCTAGATGGAGTGATAGTAGTGATATGATGCAAAGACCTAGGACCCTCATTATGGTCTTATAACTTTATATTTATAGGGCTCTCAAGCTTAATTTCATAATTAATCCTGACAAGGCCGACTAGGAAAAGATAAAGATGACCAACAGCTAGAAAGAACCCAAAAAGGAGCGAAAGAGGATTTTCATAGATCGGGGCACCCAGGGTGGGACCGGGGCACCTTGGGCGCCCTAGTACAAATGTAGGGCACCTGATTTAGGGCTAGAATGTCGGGGATGTTAGGAAATGGGTTGATAAGTGTTGGAAAACACGCGGGAAAGACAAAATAAAATATAAGAAAAAGATGGCCAAAAGGTGGGATTAATTAGTACTTTGTACACTTGAACACCTTCTAAATAGTAGTATAAGACCGGGTTAAATATTGTCTAAAGTGCATAATTTTGTGTCTACAAGTATCTTGCTCATTCTAGGTAGTTCATGTTGGATGTTGTCAATCCAACATTAGGACACAAATTATGTTGAGATATTCTTGTTCAAGGAATGGATTAGATTATGGTTCACTAAGGATTGCACCATTTCCTAGATAGAAATATTTTCATTATTTGCAAAAACAATAGAAACAAAGACGTGTTCATCCTAGGAAAACGGGGTTTAAAAATCACCTCCCAAAGTCATTGCAAAATATACACGAACAAAGAAATAGAAACATACAAAATCATCTATCAAGGGATTCAAAATATTTAGTACTTCATATATTTAATGTCTTAAACTAAAATTCAATCTTTAACTAGCACATTGTGAAACTTGTCTACAAGTTATTGCATTAACCATTTTGTTTAGACTTTTATATCCCTTTAAAGCAATAACAATTGGGTAGTTTGTGGTTAGTTCAACAATAGTATGTTTGATTTCATCCACTAGAATGGTTTTGCGCTCGGATTCTATGAAAGTTCATATAACTAGATTTCCATTAGTATGGAAGCAATGATAATATTTATGATTGTCCTTTATTGTTTTGTTAACAAATGCATTGTGTTGATTTGTAAATTCTACATAAATCACTGACCTCCAAATATTGTCAGTTATAACAACCTAGAAAAGTGGAAGTCTATTGGTACAAATGATGTTACACGGTTCCGTGGCTTCCAACCCAAGACAAGTTTTATAAATGGCTTCATTATAATTATCATCACCGTGTGCTTCATGAGAACAAAACCTAATCTCGCAATAATTTCTTGAAAATAACTTTGAAGAGGAACTTATGGCATTGTGGCAGTCACTTTCTTTTTAATAATGAAAATTGTAACATTGACTGGCCATCCCATAAATAATGGGGAGTACACCATTAAGCGTGGAGCACCTTTTGACTTTGATGAAGCATTGGGAAGGTTTTCCTTTTGCGAAAATTCCCCTCATACTTGCACCCGACTCCATTTTTATGGCATGCCTAATCACAACCACGTTAACGAGCTTATGTATAGTCGTGTAGGGCAACACCTTCTTGTCAGGGGTGTTGTTAGAAGAGTTTCTCCTCCACTTTACCCTCATTCTCAAGAACAGGGGAACCTGCTGTGAGGCCTCCATATGGCTGAGTGGAGAACGACTTTCACCGGGAGTATTCCTTGGAGACTCTAACCTTAAATGGCGGGGTTGGTATCGTTAGATACGATCACCAACTGGTTTATGTTGCTTGGTATCTTTTGCGGGAGGAGCTTCGAGAGACCAAGTCCCACTGGTGGTCGTACTATCAAACTTGAAACTGAAGTCAAGGGGTAGTTCCCAAAGACTCATGCATTCCCCTCGGGGTTAAATTTGACGGCCGTTTAGACGTTTTTTGTGATTTTAGCCGTAAAATACTTGCAATTTTTTTTTAAAACCGTCACACATGACTTGCATATTTAAAATATGACCGTCATTTTTAATATATGTTTATATATAAATTATATTAATATATAATAAATATAGTTTAAAAAATATGAAATAGTCTTGTATATTATTTATTAGTATGATATAAATAACAATTTTTAAATTTTTGAAGGGCAGTATTGAAAATTTACCGTCACAGAAAAAATGTTTGACAGGCATAGGTGGCCGTCAAATTTAACCCCTGAATTTCCCTGGCTGTTCTAAACAAGGAGCTCTTCCAATTTAGGAAACTAGGAATTAACAAGGGAGCATGCCTAGCAGGACTTGAACCTAGATCATCATTATGGCAATTGCTCTGCCTTAACACTAGACCAAGACTGCTGGACTAGATTGTGGCGGTCATGACATATACGAATATTCTTAGTTATTAGGAAAGATGTCTCAGTGATCGTGTTGATTAGTCCAAAAGCAAGGGCAATCTTCTCACTCTGGCCACAGAGGATATATTCCTTGTCCTCCCGCACGTGATAAGGGACAGTAATTGTTTATGGAACATACCCAGCCTCCTCCATCTGGTTAATCAAGCTCTCCAATATGACGTTGCTTTCCTATCATTGTGGATTTGATCCATATCATAAAATAAACGTATGGCCTTATCAACTTCCATCCATCTTTGAGATGATGGAAATGGTTTCTATCTCAAAGCGATTTCTCATCAAACAACTTTGCAGATGAACTCGATGGCATTGTGACAGCCATTACATATGCAAAGACTCTTAGTTATTCAGATAGATCTCCTAGGGAAAATATTGATTAGTCCACAAGAAAGTGCGAGCATCTCACGGTAGCCACAAGGATATAATCCTTATGCTTCTCCTCCACGGCCAAGAGGGCAGTATCTGTTTCAGGAGCATACCCTGTGTGCATCTAGTTATTGCAGCTTCCCAACATGAAGTTGATTTCCTCTGATAGTGGATTTGGTCCATCTCCTACGCTTTGTTATTAACTTCAATCCAGCTGCATCCTGGACTTTTATTCAACCCCCTGCTTTTCACCTTTGCCCTCACTTTCGCTACATCATCCCACCTGCCAGCCTCAGCATATATATTTGACAGTAGTACATAGTATGCAGTATTTTCAGGCTCTAACTCAAAAAGGTATTGCGCCACACGTTCTCCTAAATCAATATTTTGATGAACTCTGCATGCATTAAGCAAGACTCCCACACTTCAACACCTGGTTTTGTTGGCATGTTTTTGATGAAGCCTTCGGCCTTTTCAAGCAGCCAGCACGACCAAGAAGGTCAACCACTGATGCATAGTGTTCCATTCTGGGAACAACATGACAATCACGAATCATCTGGTTAAAGAACTGCATGCCTTGAACTACCAGTCCTGAATGGCTGCATGCACACAGAACAGCGATGAAAGAGATCTGGTCTGGTTTCATGCCTTCCTGTTGCATTTGTTCAAATAGCGCAATGGCCTCCTCACCGTGGCCATGCACTCCATACCCCACCATCATTACATTCCATGAAACTGCATCTCTTTCCAACATGTTATCAAAAACTGTTCGTGCAATCTCTACGTTCCCACACTTGCAATACATATCTAGTAGGGCGCTGCCCACAAAAACACTCGAATAAAATCCCTTTCTGAGTATTTGACAATGGATTTCTTTACCCTGTTGCAGAGCTGCCAAAGCGACACATGCTGGGAGCACACTTGCAAGGGTAACAGCATCCCATTCAACTCCAGCTAGCCGCATTTGATAAAGAAGTTCTATAGCTTCATTGGGAAACCCATTCTGGGCATAACCCGCAATCATTGTATTCCATGTAACCAAATTGGGTTTAATACCCGTACCTTGCATTCTATGGAACAATTCAGAAGCGCCATCACAATTTCCATTATGAGCAAAACCTGCAATTATTGAATTCCATGAAACTACATTTCTTTGAGACATTTTATCAAACACACGGAGGGAAAAATTCATTGCGCCACATTTTGCATACATGTCAATGAGGGAGCTGACCACAAACACATCCAGGTGAAATCCTCTTTTAAGTGCATACTCATGAATTTCTTTTCCCTTCTTCAGATCAGCTAAGTGGGCACAAGCTGGAAGAACACTGACAATGGTAATCAAATTGGGTTTCACACCTACAAGTTGCATACCTCGAAAAAGATCCACGGCCTCATTAACCTGCCCATTCTGGACATACCCTCTAATCATAGAAGTCCAAGAAACCACATCTCTTTGATACAATTTGTCAAACATTTGACGAGCATACTCAACGACACCACATTTTGCATACATGTCTATGAGAGCACTTCCCACAAAGGCGTCGGACTCAAACCCACACTTCGCCACAAAGCCGTGAATATCCTTACCCTGGCGTAGAAATCCCAAGCTGGCGCATGCCTTGAGAACGAGGGGAATCGTAAACCTGTCTGGAGAAACACCTGTCCTCTGCATTTCGTAAAAGAGTGTAAGGGCGCCATTGCAGAACCTATGAATGACACAACATCTTATCATTACATTCCATGGTATAATATTTGGCTTAAGAATTTTGTCAAATAGTTGGCGTGCATCTTCAAAACCACCGCAGTTCGAATACATGCTCAGAAGCTTCGTGCCTGCAGAATCAGCATTTAGTTGAAATCCAGTTAAGAGCATGTGGGCATGGAGCTTCTTACCTTGTCTTAAAGATTTGTCTTTGGTACAGGCCTGCAACAGACATGAATAAATATCGGAGTCCACCAGAATGGCGCGCTTATCCAGATCATGTAAGATGACCATGGCTTTCTCCAATCGGTTCTCTCTGCAAAGATTTTGAATATTGTACTCGTGGAATTTGGCAGTTGAATTCATGATGTTTATTTGTTTAATTGTCGGTTTCATTATGAAGTTGCTAAAGAATTTTAACGGGTGTACAAATTGTGTCTCCCTGCAGTGTTTAATTTATATAATTTCTTTTTTAGGCATGATATGGATTACAACTCCGATTTGTAAACAGTAGGTATGTGATTTATGTAGTCACTTAAAACTCCTTTTTATTTTTGCAGCAGTCCATTAAAGAGTTTCAAAATGTGAAATGAGATTTAATTGAATTTTTGCTGACCCATTTTTAAAAAAAAATTATTGGAACATATCATATATTAATCCAAAAAGATCATATGGTTAAAATAAAAATGATGGCCATATAGGACACGACTCAAGAATACCACATAAAGGCATTGAAAGTCTACAAAGTTGGAACACACACGACAAAAATAGAGCACATAAATTTAGCACATGTCGGCATAGCACTTGAGGGTGGAGGAGGATCACAACTAGACGACAGAGAGCCAAACCAGTGCACACGACAGAAATAAAGCGCATCAAATTAAGCACACGTCACCACAACACTCGAGGGTGGAGGAGGATCACAACTAGATGACAAAGAGCCTAGACCAAAGTAAGCTCATCACCGGCTTCTCCATCGACTCCCACTCGTCATTCGTAAGTAAGTTAGGTCGTGTTAGCAAGACCCGTGATGAACCATAACTATCCAACCAAGGGGAGAAGCTACTAAATTCGAAGGACCATAAGCGGTTACGAGAGACGACTAACAAGAGGCGCCGATGCATTTATCGCAACGCCGAAGGAGGATTCCATCCATCTTACCCGAGGTGGTAGCCTCCAATAAATCCACTTAAGAGACGGGGCAAAGGAGTGACGCCATGACGAGGAAGGATGTCAATTGCTAACCCAATTTTAGGAGGAAACTTTCTCCCAATGTGGTGAAAAAATCATATAACTATTTTATTACAAATAATGAATAAATTAGTAGTTGAACCAATTGTTGTGAAGACACCTCGATAGACACTAAAGGCAACATAAATAAATATCTTTGTGAACAATGGGATATATCAATACTAATATTATCGCAACTTTAATTATAAGTGGAGCCACAATCTCAAGGTGTCCATCTTGGATTTGTCGCATACATAATATTGAATAACTCCATTATCTTCTCTACAAATTTCTTCTGGTTTGTGATAGATTGCCTCAAGCTAGGTACAATCTCGTGTTGGGCTTGAGAAAATATTTCTAGGAAAAAAAAAACTCCAAACTCAATTGTATGGCCAAGATATTAAATAATTTCAATCAATTTTTACAAGCTAATCGATTTTATGTTAAAGGATAATGCAACAACCACATATGCTACTAACATAGCATACATATCTTAGATAAATCTATGTAAAAATGTCAAGAGATATTATTCTTGAGGCACCTATATTAAATATGTGCCATAAATAGAAAAGGTGCCTTAAGATTGATATCTGTTGGCATTTTTACATAGATTTATCTAAGATAGATATGCTAATTTTATATAAATTTTGTTTATGGTGATATTTTGAGGAAATAGTTTTTTGTTAATGAAGGATAAACAACCCATAAGTTGATATTAGGTGCATGAATAATTAACCTTCTTTACCTTAAAATTTATGTATCATCCTCACCTACATCCCTTTCCATAAAATTTAGTATTTATTTTGTACTTCGTTATATTTTTAAACATTTTTACTTTATGTGCATTACTTTTTATAAATTACGTTTATGACAAAGCAATTTTATGTTCTTATTTTTGAAATGATGGATAAACATCCCATAAATTGGTGTGTATGAATAATTGACCTTCTTTTTGTAATATTAAAGTTTTACGGGTATCTATGGACCAATTTTATTTGGAACTCCGAAAGCAAGCTTTAATATTTGTTTGGTATCTCTTGGCACCCTAACCGATTGTGAATCATAAACACCAATTGAACTACGACTTTTGAGAATTCTCCTATAACTATATGTATATTGATGATGATGATATTTTAAAATGATTTCTATAAATTTTAATCTCCAAAACTATTTTCACTCCAACACAAGAAAAGAGTATGATCTCTATTACAAATAGAGACACCTAAATTTAGTGCATTTGATCCATAAACCAAGTGGATATTCCACACTAGGCTTCACCAACAAGATCATATGAACCTAGCTTTAAAAGTGATCATGAAATAGACTCAATTGCATACCAAATAGATCCAAATAGATCTATGAAGAGTTGGAAATAAATGTGCAAAAGATTGAACATGCACGATTGAGAAGAAATGTTGTAAGGACACATGAATACAAGATTTATTCTAGAGAAACCCGAGTTTGTAAAATTTTCAATCTCTCTCTCTCTCTCTCTCTCTCTCTCTCTCTCTCTCTCTCTCTCTCTCTCTCTCTCTCTCTCTCTCTCTCTCTCTCTCTCTCTCTCTCTCTAGAGACTACTTAACACCTTTCGTACACTTTCTATCAACAACATTGAAAAAAATCACTCACTACTCAAAAAATCACAATGAATTTTGAATTAAGACTCCAACTTGCTAAATCTTGCAATAGAATCCAATTCCATAACTTTTATATGATTTTTTGTTGCCCCTAACATCCATCAAACCCTTACATATTCCCTCTTCCTCAAGAATCCACCAAGAATATTAAACAATTAGCTATGGAAGTTGAAACATTTGCAACCATTTCAATCCACGTGTTTCTAAACGCATGGAAAAAATGTTTAGTATCTGCAGATCGATAGTTGCAAAACTACGATCGGCACTTATGATATCAAGCGCGAGAGACACTTGTGCAACTTCTAATGAGTCATTAACTAATGCCGACACTTGTGCAACCACCATTTTCCTTCCATAAGCGATTTCGCAACCAAAAATATTACTCTAACTTCTAGAGGCCATAACTTTTGAGTACGAACTCAATATCAAGTTTCATTTTTTTAAGTGTTTATTTTTCCAAGAGGAACCTAAATAGTTAGTCAAAACATTAAATTTATGAATTTTGTACACTATAAATTCCTATGAAGCTATATGATTTGAGTTTTTAAATAAAAATTGCATTATATAGGTGCTTACAAGTATGAATTACATGAATTGGGTATATTTGAGATCAAAATTTGGATCATACCTCCCCAATTTGAGGCTTTTAAGTCCATAAAATCTTCAATAAGTGAGGGATTTTCTTCCTCACATCTTTTCCTCTCTTGAGGTACATCTTGTCGGATAAAGACTATAAATAGATAGAGGACACTTATGGAGTAACTTTTTCCCTTTTTTTGACATGACATGTAATGAATCACACCAATATATTCTCCTAGTTTTCAAAAGGAGAAAATACAATCTTTCCAATATCATTCAATAACTTTTTATCTTGATTTTTCTTACTAAGGAAATATGAGATTTACCTTCATAGGAATGAATAATGTAGCTCTTCCCATCCTTGACCAATTGATACCAATTCACCCTTCACATGGATATTGCATCACACTCATACATGTAGGGGTTGCCAAATATTATGCCACAAACATTCATTAATATTACATCCACAACAACATTTTCAATGAAATGTTCATTTATACCAAAATTGAGATTACATTGCTTGAAATTATTAATCTATGCTCCTTTCTTCACCAAATATAATGTATAGTTCTTTGGATGCTTGTAAAATTACAACCCAAGTTTATATACTAGCTCTTTCTTGATTAATTTTCTTAAGAGCATGAATAAAAAAGAGAATCTACCTTTGTCTTTTGAACTTGAACTTCGATATGGAAAATTTTATGATGATCACCTTTTTGTTGAGCATCTTTGTCATCGGAATTACCCAAACATACCTTCCCTTAAAGGGAGGTGAAAAACTTACCCTCTTCTCCATCTTGGATACAACCCATCCTATTTTTCGCAAACCGAGGCCTTACATTTCTTCTTCCTCTTGTTCCTAAAAGGATGCAATTTTGGATGAAAATTGCAACAAGTATCCTCAATATGACCATTAACATCATAATGCCTACAATGTTTTACATATTCTTCATTAGAAAATAGAAACTTAGCATTCAACTCACCTTCCTCACCATATGAAGAGGGAGATGAACCCTTGTCTTCGTCCATCTCAAGATAATGAGCTTGAGAACAAGCCTCATCAAGATCCTTGGGCTTAGCTAGCAATATTGGCCTCCTCAAGTGACTACATAATCCCCCAACATACTTCATCAAGATGTCATGATAAAATGTGTCTTGACCCATTTTGACAATCATCTTCTTTACGAAACATGCTAGTATAATCATGCACACTTTGTCCTTGTTGACTAAGATATTATCAAACAATATATGTTTCCTCTTCAAAAAATAGGATAAAATTGCTTTGTAATCATAAATTTAAATTCATCCCACTTTCTAAGGGGTGGCAAAGTGACTTCATAACTAAAAATGAACACAACTCCCATACCAAGTTAATGTATGTTTACATAACTTTAACCTTGCAAAGGAGATTCTCTAGCATTCATTAATTTGATGTAAATTGAATTAAACTCATCTAGCCAATGGTATAGCCTCTCCACATTCACCTATGCTTCATATGGTTGAATTTAAATCTTTTTCTTTTCCTTGAATGGAGGTGGAACATGTTGGTACATGGTGGTTTTTCTATCCACTCATGCTTGGGAATGTCCTCCTAATTTTATTTTAGTGCTTTCATTAAAACACCAAGATTCTCTATCAGATTCCTAATGATTGAATCCAACATATCAAACTTCTTCATGGAATTATAAATACTTACAACATCCTCTTATAACTTACAACATCATTCTTTACTACACGGTCTCCTCATCATCAAAATGTTTTGTGCTTTCACTTTTATCTTATACTTCCACTTGTTGCTATTAGAGATATATTCTTGCAAATAAACCGAGTCACCTTCCCAATGAGCACTTGTTGCTTTAGTAACGGGTATAAAATTGCACACATAGGTCACATAAAACCACAAACTACAATAGAAAACAAACTAACACAATTTGCAAAAAGTGTTATAAAACCTTTTACAACGAAAAGAAAAACTTTTTCTTTTTGATACTAATTTGATACATAAAATTAGTAGATATTCCACACTAGGGTTCACCAACATGAAGCTTATAAACCTAGCTTTAAAAATTACTATGGAATAGACTAAATTGATTACAAAACTAGTGTCCCCAGATTTCACCTTGAAATCTAGGACTACCTATGTAAAAAAAAAAAAAATCATACTTTTAAAATAATGGGTTGTTTTGTGTTTTTATTGCCAGAAAGTGTCTGTATTGTGTCAAGATATTCCCAGAGAGTCATATTAGCCAATTTTGCCAAATACCCAGATGCCCAAAATCGTTATATTCTATCACTGGGGTTTGCCTATGGGAAATTTTATTTAATTATTCTGAGCCCCGTTTGAGGTAAATTGTGCTCCGGTTTAACCCTGTTGTGGTCTTACATGTCAATATTCCCATATACCAGTAGGGTTTTAACCAGGAATGAATCCTGGGCTTTATCTGTGACTTCTGGCAACGTTTTGCGTTTTTGGTGTTTTCCCATTTTGTTTTCTGTGAAATTTCTCTAGGTCAATTCCTTTGCGGTTTAGTCTTGATTTATTTCCTGAGTATCTGGAGATCATCTATGGACGTTATGCCAGAAGGAATTTGCCACAGGAGGTCTGGTTCTCTCTAAAAAGACGAAGTCATGCACAGAAAAAGCTTCTTCTGGGCAGGTCGCATTTTTGGAAAAGAAGATTTTAAGCTACAATGGGATTTTTGGTAGCAAAGCAGGTGGGAATTTTGTACTTGCCACAGGTACTTTTTCCCATGGAAGCAATGCCACTTAAGTCACAATGGGAAAATTAGAGGCAACAGCAGCAAAGTGGGGAATTTCTTACCTGCCTTGCAGGGTGAAAATTCTCATTGTGAAATAAAAGAAAATCACTTAAGGCATTGATGGGAATTTCTTACCTGCCTTGCAGGGTAAATAATCCCATTATGAAAGTCAAACAACTTAAGTGGATCATGGGATTTTTGGAGCTGCAGTGCAGGGTAAATAATCCCATTGAAAATTGGCTTTTAAAAATAGAAATGGGCTAAGCCAAAAAGTGCGACCCCTTTTGGAATAGAAGGGCAACTTTAATGGTATTAATTAATTAAATTATTTTCCAAATTTGGCGCCCAAGCATGGAGAAAAGTCAACAAAGAAGAAGAAGGTAAAGGAATTTAGAAATAGAATTCTAAAATTAAATAAATATAATTTATTTAATGCAGCCCCTTCATGTCAAAAAGTGCGACCCATATTAAGAGGAATAATACTTTTAAAGTATTAATTGATGTAATTAATTCCTATTTTTAGTGGATGAGGTCAAAGCACACTGTGAAGCTTAAGTGAACTGGAAGTAGAGAGCTAAAATTAAATAAATTTAATTTATTTAATGGCAGCCATGAGCATGCACAAAATAGGCGCCCAAATTGAAGAGAAAAGCATGTTAATTAATTAATTAATTGCCAGGAATAGGAGAGGCAATTATTAATTATAGAATGGTGAATGTTATATAAGAAATGGGCTGCCATAAGGATGAATTAATTAATTCTTTAGCAAGGAAGTGCAGCCCAGGCAAATTTGGCGCCCAATTAAGGAGGAATTTTGCACAGAAGAAGGTGTTTTTACTGCTGGAAGTCTTCAAAGTTTGGCGCCTAGGTTTGAAGGAGCTTGATTTGTGTCTGATTAATTGTCTGCATAGTGGTACAGGTGCTCAGGTGAAGTTGGTAAAATTCATGCTTGCTTTGCATGCAAACAAAACATCAAATTTTGGGGCAGCAGGCTTGATATATGCAGATTTTTATAATTAAAATCAAGTGTTCATGTTCCGGTTGCCATCTTTGTCTGAATTAATTGCAGAATTCATTACAGGTGCTTTTATAAGAGAAAGGGAGCTTAAATCAATGTCCAATACATTGAACATATCCTCCGAATCTGAAGAAATCTCCAGATCTGCACCGATTGTAAAGAATTCCGGCCGAATAAAGAGAAAAAGAATTGCTCAGACAAAGACAGATTCAGCCATGGCAAAGCGGGATGAAAAAGAAAGCACAGCAGAGTCATGCATCACTTCTAAGTTTGCTGACATTGGAGATACAGATCTAGGTCCAGAACCTCTTTCCGAATTGATTGACAGATCCAGAGTTGAAAGACTTCCCTCATGCGCAGTCAAAAGTAGTGGAATCATTCGAGCTTCAGCATTCCCATTCACAGCTCAATTGCCAGAATTCATCATGGAGTGTGCTAGGTCTTACCACCCATTATCTAGATCAGCCGAGATGTCATGGGAAGACAATAATCCTGGCTGGATGCACAGTTCATCAATTATTGTCTGAAGATTCCAACACGAAAGGTGGTGACTACTATTAGCATACAGATGCCGAACAGATGGGAAAAGCATAAAGTTGACTGTGTGGGCATAATGAACAACAGATACATGAAGAAGCCCAGATCTCCATCCAAGTTCCCGAGAACTCTTCCATGATCCAATCTGGTACAAGAGGTGGATGATATTACCAAATTGTTATGCAGGATAAATGGCGAAGCTAACGCTCACAACTTCCACATGGATGTATGCTTTCATCAGGACCATTGAAATCAACAAAGCAGATTCAATAATCAATTGGTCGGAAATCATTAGTGACAACATTGGTGAGCAGCTCCGGAATGTGAGGCGTACTTACAACTTCAAAATGACTTCGTATTTGGTTTATGCAGCAGCTTCACAGGTGTCTTCTCCAAGCTAGATAGATGTGGTGTTCTTTCCAAGGACCCTATTTTCGAGTGCTACCCACAGCTTACTATACCCGCATGCAATAAAGATTACAAGGTGGTCAACGATGGATTCTTCTACGGATTCATTTGTAGAGCTTGGATGGCGATCTAAAGGCCAACAGGGTGAGCAAGGAAGCATGGGAAGTCTGTGTCCAAGATTGCATATCTTCATCCAGTTTGCGGATTTTACATACCTCAGGGTCACCGGCTTTTCAGGAGAACCAGTTAAGTTGCCTAGATACCCGAGTGATAGATTGGTCATCATGGAGTTGAGTAGACAACTCAGTGGAGATGCATGACCTACAGTCGAAACGACACAAGTCTACAGCTTCTTCCCGATCACAGTGGGCTATTACAACTGCCAGAGTATTCATAAAGCCCGAGGAATTAAGCGAGATGTTCTCTGAGTACGAGCAAGAGTTCTTCCTTCCCAAGACGATTGAACTTCGATCCATTTGGAGTGGCAAGGAAGACAATCTCCCAAGAGTACGCGCATGTGCCTTCATTGAAGATTTCTAGATGAAGTGCAAAAGTGAGTACGAAGTTAGAAAGAAAGATTTCAGCAGGTTATCAACACGGCAAGTGTTTGACTTTGGATTAACACGGATACCTGCGATCTTAAAGATGATGGGCCTGTGTTACTTGACGCATACCATCGGATGGGAGGAGATAGAGCTATACTTCAGAGAGCGTAGGTGGCTATCCATATGATCGAGGAAAGGTCTACCGCCATTCTGGTCAATACTTCAAACTAGGTTGACGCTAAAGGGATATTGCCTTGATGAAGCATTGATGAATCAAATCACGGGAAACTTCGGCACAGGAGATTCCCTCAAAAGGAAGCACGAAGGAGAGAGCAGCAGAAGGCCTGAAAAGATTAAAGTGCACAGAAGGTCTCATTCAAAGGAGAAGATCACTTCTACTGCTATGGTGTTAGTTCCAACTTCTCCAACATCAAGTACTTCACCGACTATTGCACCTCAGCAGATATTGCCATTCCTCCATCGAATCCGCAACATTCATCTTTTCTCCTCAACCACTCCGTTCAGCACCTCTTCCTGAAGAAACGTTGAAGCTACAAATGGCAGAATTTGAAAGAGCTTTGTCTTTGGATAATTCAGAGGATGGCAGCCACAACACTGTAGCGGTTTCAGATGGAGAGGAATCAGAGCGCGAGATAGTGGTACACTCGGCAACTTCTCATTCTCCGAGAAGTAATTTCTCAGAATGGTTGGCTTCGCAGTTGGTTCCAGAGGCTAGAGAGGAAATCAACTTGGAGGAACACGACTTGCAGCTGCTCCTGAATCTAGGCGAAAAGACAGAAAACCTAAAGTTGCTAAGGTAACTTCAAGGTTGATCATCAAGAGTCGGGTAGAAGTTCATTGAGATGTCAGCCCCAATGTAAGGGAAGAGGAAGGATGAGCTCACGACAAAAATATAACAATGACCAGAGTACCCATAGGTCAAGCCACCACAAAAGGATTGAAGCAAGATACGCAGACATTGATAGATGCTTTATTCCTTAGGCTTGACAAAGAAAAGGTGAAGAAAGTTGAACTTCGTAAGGTGTATCTCAGTTGTGCGAGATTATTGCCAAGGTTGCCAAATCTTCCACTTAGCCAATTTCAACACAAAAGCAGGTGAGTGATCATCTGATGCAGGAAGTGGAAGATGCAAGTAACCAGGTTAAAGCTATCGATGAATGGAAGAGTCTAATCATTCACTAAGCTTCTGTACAACTCGAGAGAGGTGCCATCCCGCCTAAAGGTTATGAAAGATGCATCAGATCAGCTGAAGCAACTGGTGACAAGCACGATAGATATGAACACAGTTGTTGAGAGTAACCTGAGTACTTTGGCTGAAATAAATAAGCTACCGAGAGAGGTGTTGATTGTGGAACGGATTGTGCCCAATGGATCAGTTGAGAAGGGGAAGCAACTTGAGTTTGCAGTATCTTTCCATTTGGAGATCTGCAGAATTATGTTGAAAAGGATGCAGGCACTTGAGAGTATGGCATCATCTTTACCAGACAATGTCATTGCTTTCACTAATGAGGAAGTGGTCGGGAACATTACTTCATACACAAGGACCATTCCTAGCAAAGTGCCTAATTCCCTGGAAGGATCTCTTCTGATGGTGCAAGGGAGAATTGATGGAGCTATTAGGCCTTTCACGATGAATTCCATCAGTAAGACTGGTGGCGCTGCAGTTAGATATTGAGAAGTTTGGGCCTAGCTTGGAGGATGTGGAAGCGTGCATCGTGGTATCAACGAAGGCTTGATGCAAATTTAGGACAAAAAGGAAGTTGTGGCTAAGACAGATGGGAAGTTGCTGAATTACATGTTCGACAAGTATATTCAGTATCAAAACAAAAAGAAGATGTAGATGTTACAGTTGGCGAATCTTTCTTCTTCTACTCTTTCTTCTTCTATTTTCACGTTCCCGGATATAATTGTAAAACTTTAAAGTTATTGGTTTTGAAACCATTACTTTAAGTTATGTGGAACGATTCTATTAGTTAAGTGACAGATGTGTATAAGTTTGAGTATGGATCCGGATGCATGTCACTTGAAGAGGAATTAGAGGAGGATGATTGCCAGATGTTATCTTTATTTCTTGTTTATGTTCTAGTTCAGTTGAGTTTCCCATTTGTATTTTCCCTTCTACATTCTATAAGTAGAGGAAGAACCTTCGGGTTAAGGATCAAAATTTGTAAGCAACATTCTTGTGTTCCAGACTTTGTGCTGAAATCCTTGATAGCTATTTGAAGCAAAGGAATAGAAAGGAGCAGATTTCCGGAGAACTTTGTGTCACGGTGCATTTTGTTTCTAACTTTTTATCTCAGATCTACTTATAAACTTTGGGTTATTTTAGATCTAGATCTGAAAGCTGCCTTTGCTTATAATTTTGTGTGTTAATATCTATTGGTCTATCTATGTGCATGCAATCAACTCTGTAATCTATTGATTGGGTTACACATCTTCCCTATTTCTTCCCTGTGTTTTATTATTTCCTTCTTCTTTAGATATTTCTTTTCTTTAACAGTTGCTTACTTGCTGCAAAACTATACAACTATGGTTCAAAATAGATATAGCATATTTTATTGACAAATTTTACACTGGAGCCTCATCGTTAAATGAGGAAGATTTATCTCATGACTGCATGGTTAAATGTATAAAATCTAGCCAACAAAATAAAGCTATGAAGAGCTAGAAATCAATGTTCCAAATATTAAACATGGACATGAGAAGTAAGAAATGCACAAGTACACATGAACATGGGATTTATGTCTGAGAAACCCAAGTTGGGAAAAACTCTAATGGGTGAGGAAATATGTTGTCACTTACCTAAGAAAATGTGTAATTTTTCAAAAAATTGAAATTTTTGGTCAAGTGACCCCTTTGTCAAAAAAAAATTCCTTTGTGAAGTCCTAAGGAGTGAAAACATTTCAAATAGTTAGTCATTTTGAAGTTTTGGGTCATGATCCTTTGTATTGTGGTAATTTTAGGTGTTCAAGGAACAAGTTCCACTTGTTCCTCCGGGTCTCTAGTTCTCCGCATCCCTACTTTACTCGTAATACTCTCATTCTACATTGTGTGGAAAATTTATAATGTCTCAGGGAACTACTTTTAAAAGCCATTTGTTTTCCTAAGAAGTTTGTAGTGTGGTATTGTCGAGAGTTTTGAGAACTCAAATCCCTTTGTTCCCTTAGGCCTTATGTTCTTCGAAGACCCGCTCTACCCGCACTAGTTGTGATCCTTTGTATTGCAAATACTTTGGACATTTAAGTAACTCATGACCCTTGTTCTACCCTGGCCTTTGTTCCCCGCATCCCCTTGTTCTCCGCACTTGTTCCCGATCCGCAAAACCTTTGTTTTAACTTCACATTGGGTTTCTTTGTATTGCGAAGATGCAAATATTTCATGATATTGTGGCCCTTTTTCCTTTGAACCATGTGTTCCCCACAAGCCCGATTTATCCGCATTCCCTTTGGTTTGTTTGTGTTGCAGAGTTTTCGAATGTTTGAGGTACCCCCATCCCTTGTTGCCTTTTAGAAAATTCCATTTTCCACATAAAAAGTTTTATATGTATTGCAGTACCTCATAATTTTGAGTCCCTCATGCCCCGTGATCCTCGGGCCTTCATTTCCCCACATCTCCATCATATCTACAATATAAGGAGAAATGAGTAAATTGTTCCACAAACCTTTCCATTCCCATAATACACTGTAAAATTTTAATTGATCATTTACCCAAGTCATTTTCATACAAAAAGGTATAAAAAGAAGTAAAGTAATTCATTTTTACCATTCCAAGTCAAGAAATTTAATTGTGTATTGTGCTTTTGTTCCCATGTGCCCTCAAGTACTTTTTTAGCTGTAACTTGCTCATTTTCTATCCATTTTCAAAAATTTGAATTGATTGGCATTACTGGAGAAGAGTGCCATTCTTCTTGCAACTAAGGTGAGTGATTATAGAGCCTTCTATTTTTATTTAGTTTCAAATTGAGTTTTGGGCCCTACTATTTTATTCTCTCTGAAAGCCATTGTTAAACCCAATTCTCCCTAGCCTATCTCTCCATCTTTCCACCATGAAATTCCAATATGGGGGTATGATGCACATATCTCTTCCTTACAAAACTCTATGCCAAATATTGGGGATAATGATATTCAACATATCAATCTTGATGATTTTTGGGCACGTATCTCTGAAGCCGCCCCACTCCCATAACTCAATGTATTAAGGAAAGTGGACTTGCTCATGTTATTGGATTCCCTCTCTCATTCCATTGTTTATCTAACACTATATTAGCTTGTGCCTCTTGTTTTGATCATGTGTCATAAGAAATCAAATATCCTCAAGGCCAAGTTATTGCCAAATTGGATGTCAATTGTATAAATGCAGCTCTAAGGATCCATGTTTTTGACGATTCAAACACCTTAACCTTGGTTCAAGCCCAACATATGTTTGAGCATGATAAGGATAAATACAAGACAATGATAGCCAAATCATGGCTTAAGTCTCAAAAAAGGGGAGCTTCCAAACTTCCCAAAGTCTTATACATGTCATTTCAAAGAAGAGCTATCTGACATGATCACTCTACTAGCTAGGTTAATGGGCCTCCCTTCCACCAATGAATTTCAGTTTTGGATGTGTTTATATCAATATCATATGTGGGGAAAAAAATCTTAAATTGGGGAGAGATAATTTGTGAAAATATCAATAAACAATTGGTCAATGTGTAACAAAGTAAGATATTCTACATGACTTCCTACCTCATGTATACAATAGCAGCCTACAATGATATGGGTAGGATTATCTCCTCAAGAGGATAAGAAAATTAACTAGTTTATGAGTATTATCCCCAACTCATCTTTGAAAATAGAAAATCCCATTTTAGAATGGTGAATAATTTTTCATCATGTACATAACAAGGCTATTGGAGGGAAATACAAATAAGAGTGTGTTTGCAGAGAGGAAAAATTGATATCAACATATGGAAGCCTTTTTATCCAATTTAGAATATTCTCTTATATTAGGTTAGCTAGATTCGAAGGCTCATCAAACAAGCTACCTAGGTAATGCAATGACAAGTTGGTTTTGGTGGATGTTTATAGATGATTAGACATGTTACACAGAACATGTGGAGATAAGAAAATCATAGGCATCTAATTCCCTATCTCATTGGGGGATTATACATGCAAGATTGCCTTGGATGCTCAAAACATGGAAAGAACCATTGCTTGACTTCAAATTCTACTAATTTCACAAAAGATATTATTTTGATATAAAGGGTTTCATCTCTAATCATCTAATAATGTATTTTTATCATGTGCTTGCTCTTGAAGATTACTGGGAAGATTTCTCGGATGAATATGAGGTAAGGAGAAGGTATTTTGGCAGACTCTCTTTACAATAGGTCAAAGATTTCAAGGTATATAAAGTTCCAAAGGACTTGCAAGATGATAATGAAGATCTGTATTCTATTGAATATATTAATACTATCTAGCACATGCCCCTTCTTACTATTGATTGGTCACGAAGGAGAGAGATGATCTCTCTGAGATAATTAACCCTGTGTTGGTAAGGACTAAAGTCTGGTTAAACAAGAAGATAAAGCATACAGTCCAAAGTTGGCACAATCTTCCTCCCAGGAGGCTTCTTCATCTCAGAAAGGGGCTCCCATTTCTCCTCTAGAGATATAGGCTCAAGCAACTCCTTCCTCCTCACTTTTGGACTCTGCAACTAAGGTATATGTAAAGAAGGATAAAACTAAGGAGATAGAATAATTTGAAAAGACTCCTGAGAAGGAGGTAGAGGGAGAAAATGTTCAAAGTTTAACAAGAGAAGTTACTTCCACTCCTGAACAAGTGACACAACCCCTGGAAGAGGAAATGAGAATAGTTGAAGAAGAGAAGAATGATACAGAAAAAATCAACACAAAACAACATGAAAGATGATCAAGAGAAAAGTGGTGAGGAAGAAAGTGGTGAAGAAAGTGAAAAAATAAGAAGATGAGGTGAAAATCATAGAACCGGACATTGGGAAAGTGAGTGTTCCAAAACCCAAATCACCAATCAAAGAAGTATCTTCTTCTACTATTGAGGTACTTTCTCTTGATGTTCCCTCTATTCAGTCTCTTGGTTCTCCTAGTTTGGCATTGGCACCACCTCCCCTCCATCTTCAAGTGACTCTTTCACATGGGTTCAACCCATGATTGATAAAAAAGAAATTTTACTCCAAAGATAGTGGCTCCTGAGTTTTGATGTTGTAGCTTTCCTTTCTTGGTACAACTCCAACTCCTCCACCCAAAAGAGCCAAGACAACTTCAAGGTTAGTCTCTGATTCAAAGGGCCAAAATTTCTAGAAATTGTAAAGCCAAGAGGAGAAAAGGATGAAAAATATATAACTATTGCAGACCTGGAACTAACTAGGATTCCACTTGGTGAATCTACTCCTAAAGGAGAGGTTCAAAATTTGAAGGAGACAATTTCCAAAGTAATTGAGAGAGTGGAAAAAGATAAACAAACACAAGAGAAACTAGAAGAACATGTCCAAGTTCTTTCCAGTTTCATCAAATCTTTTCTCTCTAGTGACAAATTTCTTGATCCAACTCCTCTCTCCTCAATGCCTCCTCCCACTATTTTATCTAAAGAAGATGTCAAATATTAAAGAGATTCATAAATATGTTTCATATGGGAGAGTTGTTGAGGCATTGGTGGAAGGAATGTTGATCTCTAGTTTGAATTTCATAGATGAGGCCTACAAAGTATATGACAACATTTCCTTAGCCCCAGAGTCAATTTGATACAATGATCACATGATCTGAGAAAGAACTCAAGCTATGGCTAGAATGTATTTAGGATTTAAGAATCATGAGCACCACAGATGATAAAATCCTCCTTTCTCATAAAATATTTGATGATTCCAAGAGTAATCTTTCCAGAAAATGGGTGTTCAGTATTGAATGGAAGATCAAAGTACTTGAAGAGGCAATCATTGAACTCAAAATCATGGTACAAAAAGGAGAAGCCTTCAAGTATGAGATATTGGTTGATTTACAAGATTTTAGATGCCAGTATACAAGGAAAATTCTACAGAGAGGCACCCAATGGATGAGGTAAAATCAAATTTCATTGCATTGATCAAGGAGGACCTATTCAAGGTTGAAAACTATTACCAAAGGAAAAGATGGAGGAGATTATAGAGCTGCACAACATTGTCATAGAGGCCACCAAGGGCTTGTTATAAAATGTAGGCATTGGAAAGGAAATGGAATACTCTTTGGGTAGTTTGTTGAATGCCACATCAAAACACTATATTCTAAAGGGCATGGATATTGTTGGTGCCTTGGAAAATTCAGTATCATGTACTCAAAGTGAAGACCCCTGCATCATCTCTCACAAGTGCTCCTTCTTCTAGTTCTTGAAACTCCTTTCTAGATGTTATATTTTGAAGTTAGCTTTATCATTTTGGAAACATAAAATTGTAAATAAAGCTAGCTAAATGTAACTCATTAATTAAGTTTTATCACTTAATTAAATGACAATTGGTTAAGAAAGTTGGTTACAACCGCCCCTCAAGTTATATAAAGTTTCTTTTTCATTATAAAGGGGTTGGATTTTGGTGCCACAAGAATGTAATGATACAAAACTTTTGAAATCAATACAAAAGAATATTTTCTCTCTACTCTCTCCATGTTCTTTCTATTTCTATCTCTTGACATTGTAAATGTGAATCTAGTATATTTGAATATTGAAACTGTGTGTTCAATCTATTTGTGTAGTGTGGAGAACTTTGTGTCTACTACATCTATGTTTTGTGGATTTTCAAATACACCAATTCATATGTTCTTAAAGTTCCATGCATGCATCAGTAGGATATTATTCTGTAATCTCTATATCTGAAAGTGTTGCCTTCCTCACTTCTTTTCTTACAATAGTGAGTAATCTTATACGACCAAGGAGAATACTCATATTCTTGATTGGTGGATTAGCTTGAACTTGGTGTCCCTATTTCATCCGTCTTACTCATATAGTTATTGTTTTCCTCCTCTGAAATCCTTCTCTATTTTCATCTTCTGTATTGAGATTATTAGAATATGGAGACATTTTGTACACCAAAATCCTCATTTAATGATAGTTAGTTGTATATTTGTAAATAAGTAGATTCCCAAGTTTTAGTGAATAAGGGAACCTCTCCCATAAAGAGGAGGGATTGTTGTCCCCTAAACTGTTGTTATACTCGGATACAAAATTTCCAACCAACAATTTTTTGGTGCCCACCGTGGGGCACATGTTGTGATTCCCACTAGAAAATATTCAAAGTAAATCAGCAATCGCAACACACTGGCGGAAAGAAGATACACATGAGGACAAAGAGCCCAAGGTTTTAATATCTTGATTTTCATTCTTTGAACAACAAGTTTTCAATTAACTCTAGAAAGAAGAGGTAGAAGTAATGTCTTTGAGAACTCCTACAAAAGAAAGAGCTGTCCATCCTCTCAAGTTGTGACACTTTTCGCACTCACCGCAAGTAAGTCCTAGTGCTCAGATTTAGTGTTAGTAAGTTTTTTCATTCCTTTACAAACTATTTTTCCTACAATGGCTGCACCTTTGTCTTGGGGTCTAACAGTTGGAACTTTAGCCTTCCACAACATTTTCTCGACCTACCTCAAGGGAATAAGAAGAATTTCCTTAAGTTCGTAGGTAATGGTAAAGTCCATCCGTAGATGAAAACATTGCCTCCTTTATTATTTCTTGTGTAGTTCTTGGAGTTGAGCAGGAGGATGTTTCAGTCAAACTTTTTGTAAGACTTTGCAAGATAATGTTGCAGATTAGTTCTACCATCTCCCACCTGGTACCATTACCAACTAGAATACCATAAAGACTCAGTTTGAGAATAGATTCAAACTTGATGAAGATGTTCATGCTCTCTTAGCACAAGTTTCTTAGATTAAAAAGGAGCCTTATGAACTTATGCAGAAATTTGTCACTAAATTTAATAAATTGGTTTGTAAAATTCCAGTTGCTACTCACCATGTGATCAAATTTGAAATGTTTCTTCCTTAATGTTTAATTTCTAGAGGTGAGTTATGCATTAAGAAGAGATGGTCTTGCTACTCTGGATGATGATCAACAGGTTAGCCATAAGAATAGAAGATGACTTGATAATGTCGGGGAAAGTTAAGAAAGGAACCACCCAAGGCTAAAGCCTCTACTTCAGGTACATCACATTTTGAGCAACTAGTCCAAAAGCTGGAAAATGATATGCTTGCAATCAAGAAACAAATTGCTCAGAACATGCCATATAAGGATATCCACACGAAGGAATTTTAAGCCAAAGAATCATCTCCCTCCCGCTCAAAAAGCTAGCAATAAAATATCCTCCTGTTAAAGTCCCAATGAATGTAGCTTGTGAAGTCCAAGAGCCTGATGATGAGGAAGAATTAAAATAAATGGAAGAACATGAAGAAGAATATGAAGAGATTCAGGGATGCAGATGACTCCCAAATCAAATTTCTCACTACTGAGGGAGTAGATGATGAAGATGATGATTATGATGAAGTAGTTGTAGACATGAACAATGAATCCTATGTTGTCATGACTAGAGAACAATTGAATAAGAAGAAGGATGTTGTGTAACCTACAAAGAAGGAGAATTCCAAGGAGGTTTCGGTCACCATTCCAATAGTTGTGAAAAGAGGAGCACCCATTCCCACTACTACTACTAAGAAATTAAGTACTCTTTTCATATAATGCTCCAACTACTTCCTCTTTTATACCGAAAACAATGCACCTTTTACTCTGTGAAAAGCACCTTCATCCTTAAAAGATGATAAAACTAAATATTTTGTTTCTTCTAGTCAAGAAAATTCATCTACCTCGTGATCTTTTAATATAATTGATCACATCAAGAAGACCAAAATTCAGATTTCGGAAGATGAATTTTACCAAACTCACCTGAAGCCTTTGCTCAAGTGATCAAATTTGTCAAATCTAAGCCTAGTCAATCCCCTACAACTTCTAAAGGCCTTTTTCCTACCCCCATCTCTCCTTCCCCATAGAATCTGATGGCCTCTACACCCTCTACTTCTAAGAAGATTGAACCCTTCTATATTACGCTATTAATAGCTGGCCACAAGCTTCAGTAATTGTGTCATCGATTCGAGCATCGATAATGTAATGCCAATTAATTTTCCCATGCCCTTGGCCTCACCTTAACCCAAACCTTTGGCTCATGTTATTCCATGGAAACTAAGGAGGTGCCCCTATTCGGGAGAGAATAAAATATGCTCAAGTAGCTTTTGTTGCATTCCCGGAGAAAAAGTCAAGGCCACTATCTTGGTTGCAAATATTCCTCTATCATATGGTATGTTATTAAGTAGAAACTTCTGCAGGGAAGTTGGAGGAGAGATACATATGGATTGGTCTCATGCTCTTATTCCATTCAATGGACAAATGAAGAAGTTGTTTCCTAAGAGACATGATGAATATATTGTTCAAAAGATAGATGACCCTAAGGATCAGATTCTTTATGAAGATATTGGTCATGGAAATTACATGGTAATGTATGAAACTGAGGCCAAAGTTCCCAAGGTGGTTTAGGATAATCCTAATGGTATTTGAATTCCCAAGTTTACGGAAGTTGGTCCACAACTAGGTTCTGAGCTAGAGTTGTATTGGTTTTGTCAGATAGTAAACTTCACCCTTTCTCTTATAACCTCCAATTTTCTAATACTAATAATACTTGTTGAGTATGAGGCCCTTCTTCTTGCCTAGCAAGATAGTGATGAAAATGGGAATAAATAACCTTTGTGCTCAAGGAGATGTAGAACTTATTGTTAAACAAGTTCGAGGAGCTTTTCAGGTAAAGAACCAAATGCTAAACACTACAAGAATTTGGTATGGGATTTTGTTGAGTTATTGGATGCATTTTCAATTAATGTTGTGCCAAGAGAAATTAACTCTAGAGTAGATGCTCTAGCAGTTTCTAGGTCCTTGCTCATTCCTCATCCAGATTTTTCCCAAGATAAATTTTTAGTGGAGATGATTTTCAAACCCAACATCCTAGATAATGCTAGATAATTGGCAGGTGTTCAATGATGACCAACACTTGATTTTATTTCTTGAGTTGAAAGAAACTTTAGTTAGTTGTATTTTTAGGAAAGAAAAGATGGTTACCAAGAATCCAATTCATCTTATATATCTAAAGGAGTTGGGAAGAAGCTGACCAAGATGGATGCATCAAGATAAAGGGAAATAAGATATTGTTGGTGAGAAAAAAATTTGGGTGGCCAAATTAGGTGTCTCCACCAACATTCACAGGGCTATGTCTCTCTCGTTGAATGGTACAACTCCCATTATTGAATGTAATTAATCCTAATCCTATCAAAATGTCATGGGTGGATAAATTGGTCGGGATCACATAGGGAAACTTCACTAAACTTGTCACAAAGTGCTTGTATGGGGTGCGGGAGGAAATTGCAGCGATGAGGGGAAAGGAGAGAAATTATGAAAGGAAGATTACTTTTGTGAGTAGGAAATCAAAGTCTCACACCTAGTAACTGGAGTAGTTCATCATTCAATATAGAGAAAACAAATGAAGCTATCTAGTGATATGGGAAAATTGAGACACCAATTTCTCATATTCATCTATCAAAGATATAAAGCTCTTACGTCACTATGCTTACAAAGTTTATAAAAGAGGGAAATAGAATAGCCATGAGATGTCTGTAACAACCATGTTTATTGTGTCAATGATGAGAGGAAACCACATATACAAAACTACACATATTCATACATCTTGGAAAGTAGAAAATCTATTCCTTGATTGAAATTTACACAAGTTGTACAAAGCAAGGGGAAAGGAGAAAGTGGAAGAAATTATAGCTTTATTTCATGTATATTTGTCACACAAAGTCCAAAAACACCATCAATATTGCCACAAAGTAGAAGTATTCAAAATCTATAAACCATTGGAATGGAGAGGCCATCCCAATTTCTAGCAATCTAGATTGGTTCTTCACTTACCCCCCACATGACTCTTTGTTGTTTCATTCCACTCGTGACTTTTCACCTTCCTAGGAAGTGAGAAATAAGTTCCTTTTTTATAAATTAAAGGAACTTTTACAATGTTACTTTATAAAGCCACTTAAGTGAATGAGACAAAATACAATGATAATTCCCAATGAAGACTTAGAATGGGGAGATAAATAATATGGAGAAAGGGAGAAGGAGAGAGAAGAAGATGCTCTAAAGTGTGGATGAGGAACACTCCACCTCTGGTGTAGATCAACCTCGTTGGTGAATTAGTGAGATGCTCCAATGTAGTGAACTTTGAATCCTCGAACTATTCACACCCTGAGAAATCTCCTTTGAATGATTCCTAGACACCTCAATTGAGTGTTTAGAAACATTGTTGAATTATCACCTTGGTGGCTATAGACATTACTCACCGAGGTCCACTCCAAAGAAGTTTGAGGATTGAAACCAATCTATGATGAATTTTTCTACATATCCACTATTGTACTCATTGGAAAACTTTGATGAAATACATTTTGAACACTTTTTCCCTGCTACTGATGATCACAATTCCTCCTTTCACATGATTCTCGGACATCTCGGGTCACGAAATGAGTGTTGAGAAACATTGTTTCAGGACTTCTCAATGTGAGCTCGAGACGGATACAAGCACTGCTCATGATGATCCTCCTCAATACCTAACTGATGAGCCACGACAATTCATTGAACTCTCTTACAAACTCATGTCGAATCACCCAACTCTCTAAGTGATTAAGATGAACTCATTTGTGGTGTCTTTTGATGCCTTGCATTACTTCTGAGCACACTTGAATTCAGGACGATGCTTCCAAGACCAATATGAAGTTATAAATGCTATTTTGAGCCTTGGAATCATCTTACAATCCCAAAAGGATGAAAAAAGTAGTGATATAATTTACTACAGAGATGGTAGTAACTTTTTACAATTGGGCCGAAAACTACTATTTTTAGAAAGTTGGTCTCAGGAGTTGCTATTTTATGCAGTGTCACGTTTTCGGTCTTGTTTCTTTCACCAAGTGTTCCCTTCACGTTCTAGGTTTGCCAAATATGTTTTGGGGTCAATTTGAAGCACTTTCCATTTTTGGAAAGTTGTTTTTGCTTTTTTCTTTTTTGTTTTTTTGACCCACGTGCCCTAGTTTTCGATCTGTATGATTTTCAATATCTATTCTTCTAGAGGAGTTTTTTTTTTGGAAACTTACTAAAAATAGAAAGTGCAAACCAGTGGTACTTAATATTTTTATAAGATGATATTCTGAGTGTCAGATTGCTGAAAAATCAATGGATTATTTCTAGGTTTTTTTCTTCAGATGCTCTGTTCAATTTTTGGCTCAATTCGCTTCACGGTTTGATGGCAAACAAAGATAAAGTGTTCTAGGGTAGAAATTTTTGAATGGTTTATGTAAAAAATCTAGACCATATCAGATATTTATATTTTGAGATTCCCAAGGAGTTTGGATAAGGGATATTTTCTCAAAATTTCATAGGAATCCAATGCACGGTTTGAGAGATATATGAGCAATTTGTGGTTTTATGCCCTAGGGTTTCGATATGAGCTCTTGATTTAGGAGTTTTCTTTAAAATATTCATTCCTCACATTACAGCAGTGTGGAATAGTTGAAAAATTATGTTGGAGGTGGTGGAAATTTTGTGGAAGCAACAGCAATGGAGGAGAGGAAGAGATTCCGAGCGGTTGAGAAGACATGTGCGTATGTGCGGAAGAATGCAAACAACTACTACTAGTAGTTTGATAGTTAGAAAAATTTACATGTTTTTGAGTTTTGGAATGGGTCACACTTTTTTACACCACTTACACTAAGTTATTGGTGTACTTGGTGAAAAAATGTACCCCATCCCTATTGATCCATGTGTTGTAGCGTGATTTTCCGTTGAGGATGAGAGAGAGGGCTTGAAAGCTCTTTAAAATAACTCTTGGGGGCAAATGGGTGACCAAAAGGATGATTTCTCGATAGATTTTTTTGGTAAACATTTGTCGATATTTTGAAAATAAGATCGTGTTGGTTTAACCAACATATATGCATAGGATCACATTTATGGAGTTTTATCAGTGGATTAAGGGAGGGTACAATTGGAGATAACACCACCAACATCATTGTCATCATTGAGGAAAATGGGAGAGTTTGTAATGAGGGTAGAGGGAGAGATATTATAAAGGAGGAGGAGACTTAGTAGGATCAATGGACATATCCTCATCCCTCTAAATGAAAGGGATTGAACACCACAAAGATCATCAATCTCATAGAGAGACAAGGAAATGGATGGTGTATAAAGGGATAAGATGTCTCATGAGGGTAGAGAAAGAGATAAGGAACATGCCCTAGGTCTCGTAAGTAATAGGAAAAAGAAAGGGGGAGGAGGATAGTAAGAAAGATAAATGCCAAATAGTAAAGTTCAAAGGATGAGGATGAAGAATCCAAAGCCATTGTGGAAACCACTATGTTGTCAAAGGTCCTTTACTTTGGAGCCATGATGCTTGTTTGTCATAGTTTTATGGTTTTGACGCTAAGTTAAGGTCAGTTTTCCTTAAACTTGGTTTCTCTTCAATAATAAATCTTGTCTTCTAGTTCTAAATCTCATGATCAACTTGGCCAATCCCAACCATAAGCATTGTGTCCTAGAAAAATAGTTATTGATCTCGGACCACAAATTTTGGGGGATTGTCAGATTTTCGTAAAGCTTCTAGTGAATAATGATTAGGGTTTTGGTTCTCTAAATATGTAGTTATACCTAAACCCTATTCCCTTTTAAATCTTGGTTTGAGGGCTATGTGTGCATTTATTGAAAATGAAATGGTTGGGCCTATCAAAGCCTTGGAACTTGAATCGAGACATGATTGTATTCCATTAAAACTATATTAATTTGATCATAATCCTCCAAATTCGGTGGATTGCTCAATTTCATCTTCAATATTATTTTCTATAAGTGATATAACAAAGATGAAGATGTACCTAAACCCTAATACTTTGAAAAACTTGGTTCAAGGGTCTAGGAGACTTTTATTGAAAATGGCAAGGAAAATTTGGCTAATCCCAACCTTGGAACCTGAGTTTGGACATGATTGTAATCCATGAAAAATATTTATCATTTTGATTCCAATCCTTGTTTCTTCAGTTATATAGCTCAATGCAATAATTCTTATATTTGGTTTGTATGGCATTGGTTGTATGGGCATATATAATGGTCTCATATGCTTATTGGGATAGATTTGTTGATTTTTATTAGAATCGGCAAATTAAGCATGTAATATTTAATCTCTAAGTAATTGACGAATAGAATGGTTATGATAACTTTCATGCAAATCGAACAAATCCTTATTTTTCCCAATAGCAAGATAAATGACTTTTTGATCTTGACCTATTCTAAAAAAATTTCGTTTACACCTTTCCTTGTTAACATCATATTTTCATTTTCTCTAGCATGAGGAAAAAGTATCATCTCTTAGATGTCCTTTCCTTTGACCAAGTAATTTAGCTCTTGATCATTCTTGTTTAGTTTGTCTTTATTTTATGTGGAATAGAGTTCATGCTAGGGTTTTCATTTTGATTTTGATATGAGACCTCATTCGCTCCTTTTTCACTCGATCTTTTAAACCTTGAGTGCGACTTGTAGTCTTTGGTAATATTTTTTGTTGTGATGAGATCGGGATAGAGGATAAAAGTGAGACAATGAATTATTTTTGTTTAGGAAGTTAATATTGAAAGTAATATATAAACTACTCTATTTTAGGTGATGTATTTTTGATAATTTTTATTACACCAAAGGAGAAATTATTTATGGATTTTTTCTTAAAGATATTTGTGGTGATGATTTATATGTTCTAAATGATCATGTTGGTTGTACTTGAAATTTCACCTTCCATACATCACTTCCAAAGTTAAACACATGTGCTATATTGCTATTAACATTTAGGAAGTTGTTGAGGGGTTAACATTATTTGACACCTTGTGTTTGTTAGGGTTGATAAGCCTTGAGAAATCAAAGATGATCTTAGGGTTATTCTAACATGTAAAGCAATTGAAGCATTAGGAGTAATTTCTTGTGTGTTTAAGTGGAGAACTAATTATAGCTCCTCAATGTCTTCTATGGATAAAACTTGTTGAAATCTCTCACAATTTGTAGCTATTCATTAAAAGTTAGTTAGCTTTCCACCAATTCAAGGAATTCCCATTGATTTCTTTTTTGGATTTGTCAACTTTAGTCTATGTTTCTTGGGCATATAGTTGAGTGTAGGTTCTAGGAATAGTATATCTATTAAAACATTGTCTTATCTTAATATAGTAATTTTACCTTACTCAACAAATTACTTCGTCTTTTATATACCAAAGAAGAAGTCTTTGCGCAAAATAATATGTTTCTCATCTTTAATTTAGTTGGAATATTCATATATTGGTTCTCATCTTATGTTATTGTTATATTGTGTATACATGGAGGGATATGAATCTATGTAAATACAATAGTACTTAGGACTGCAGAAGAAGGTTTGGGAGAATTTGTTTAACAAGATAGTTTGTTGAAGACTACTTTTCTTGACCAAGTGGAGTGCCCATCTTGCCTTGGGTATTTTAGACCACCTCTAGAAAAATTGTTGATCTCTCTCGAATGTTAATTCTTGAATACAATAAACTTTATTTGGTTTCTTAGAGATTTGCAGTGTGTTTCTTTGGTTGTCCAAATTTTGAACATCGGTCTATAAATAAGTAAACATAGATTTTGGTTAAAAATTTGTGTCGGTTTGATGTTATAGATTATAGTTTTTGAACTATAATCATTTTAAAAAAATTGTTATCTTCTTCATTCCTTTTTATTTTTTTTTTAGTTAGAGGGACCATTTCAAATAATTTATACTTATTACTAGTCCAATTTTGTAATAGAAAGCATGTTGCAAATATTATTCTCTCTAATCTATTTTGGGGGTGTAATTCTAAATTATTTGAAATGGTCCATTTAGCCTAGCATTCTATGAATTGTTGATAAGAAATATGATATTGCATGCTTACATTGTGTTGCATATCTATAATTTATTAATGTTTTTGCCATCCCTTCCATGAAAAAAATGTGAGTGGTGGATTTAGGCTACAACACCTTGTGAGGCCATTTCTTTCTATTTTTCCTAAAGTTAATACAACACAAAGAAATGCTCCCTTTAGGGAGAAGGTTCTTTGAAGTGTAATCACCATTTTCATATTTCTAGTATGCAATTGGTTGTCTTTGTATGGCATGTACATTTAGCTATAGGTGCATATCCATTCTATTGGATACATGTAATTTTGGGCTCCAATCATGGAACTATCATGGAAATTGGTTTTACCCTTATTATTACACTAGGTCTATTGTTGCACCTTTGGTAGTTTGAAAGATAATTAAGGTGGATAATAATGTTTGAGAAGATTGTGCACTCATGTAAGTGTGGGTATTTTTCATTACAAGAGTTTGGAACAAATAATTTATTAATGGTGAATTAAATTTTGAATCTTTTCCTACTCTCCAAATGGAATATCCAGCCTTCAATCGCAATAGATTGGTTGTAAAATAAGTTGTTGTTGGTTATGAAAATGCTTTGTTCAAATAATGTGATCCGGTGGTAATGTAAGCTTCTTCTTGTTGGTAGGAATTGGCCCAAAATCTACTTGGTGTCCTCATCACAATCGACAAAGCAATTGCATGTGTGATCTTAAGAATGTGTGGTGACATCAAGGACCTTGACGCTTGAAATGCCATCCTTATTCTTGTCCAACTCTTTTTGTTGGTACATTTGTGATATGTTTGGATGTATTAGTCTAGGTTTTGTTTGCCTAGTTTATTTCTTCGAAAGAATTACATGGGAAGAAATAGACCAAAATTCGACCTTTGCTTGTTCTACTTTGAACATTCTTTTATTTTGATGAGTGTGTAATTTCATTGAAAGAATTATATAGAAATCATTTATTCCCACAACAATTAATAGTGGATGAGGTGTTGAATTTGAGAGAGCTATCATTGCATAATTCCATTTGTTGATGGCCCAAAAAGACAAGATTTGTGCACTAAGAAAGGTTTTTTTCAAGAAGAACCTTCCAAATGTGACAAATTTGCTTGCAACGATTTGGCTTTTCTCATTGTGAGGTTGCTTGTAGTTAAAAAAATAAACTCCTACATTTTCCTTGCAATATTTGCTTCTAAAATTTGCAAGTTTAGAACTCAAATAAGTTTTAAATGTTATGATATGATTTATACTTGACAATATATAAATTATCACCATTGTCATTCTAGGCCCATTTCTACACCAAAGCACTTAAAAACCAATTTTGAGTGGACATGAAAGTATTCTATATATTATTAAGCGCATTGATATATTGCATTTACAAATGTATCACACAATTATCACATAAAAAATAAAAAAACAAAATAACTTTACATTGACATCCCTTCCATATGTAATTGCTAGTTTTGATATAATTAAAGATGAACCATAACTTGCTCAGTTCTGTCACTATTTATGTCAATTCCCTAATACATATCTAGTTTACCTCCCAAAAATATGAGCTTATGGACTAGGATGATTATAGCATATGCACAAGTTAGGGTTTCCAATTTTGTGAGTGCGCACGTGAGTAGATATTTGTTTGATTTGAAAACATAGATGACAATTATTTGAGTTATTATTTTGGGCTATGATGATTGTAAGATATGCACAACCCTACATAATTTGAGGATTGACAGCTTGATGCAGGGCTTATCAAGTCATTTTAGTGATCCAATACATACAAGATAATACAAATAAATCGCACCTACTTTCCTATTACCATCTTATATGTTTGTAAACAATTTCTTTAATATAAAAATGTTGTAAGGACTAAAAAGGATAACTTATTTAATACAATTCTAGACAATTTTTTCATCCTAAACCTCTAAATTGCTTCAATGTTACTATCTAAAGATATGAGGTGTACTCATATACAATGGTATGAGCCCTAAAAATTGAGTACATACATCATACACATGTTTTGTAATTTCTCTTAAGCATTGTTAAATATGAAGTGATGACTTATGACATGAAAATTAGTTACATAGAATGGTATGAGCCCTAAAATTATTCCATTTCTAATAAGTACATGCATCATACACATATTTTGTAATTTTTCTCATGTAATGTGACATATGAAGTGATGGCTTTTGACATGAAAATGAATTATAAGTGATATATAGCATAAGAGTGTTTGACTTGAAAGCAAAGAGTTTGACAAGATCCTCATAGATTTATCGTAGTAAGAAAAGTTTATTTTTCTTACTACTACCTCACAAAAAAATGATCTTGTGACCTGTGAAGTTGAAGGAAATTTGAAAATGTCCCCCGTGACACCCACCACGAAATATCCATACAAAGAACGAACTTGATGTACCAATTGGAGGAAAGTTGAGAATGTCTACAAAAGACACCTACCACACAATATAGAACAAATACTTTTCAAAAAGAGACAACGAAGCTTGAAAGTGTTGATTCACAATTGTATTTGTCAAGGCTCCCCACAAGGGCGTAAAACTTGGCAAGGGCTGGATTTTCATAGTCTACTCATTATCAAAGCCCTGTTAAGGTTGTGGGCACCTTTGTTGTCAAAAGCATATGGAAAGCTTGGGAGTTACTCAAACCCTTTTTAATCTGGGAAGGGGATGGATTCAGAAATGGGCTATCCATTAATGACCACAACATTTGGTGGTCTCCTCTCATCAATTTTCATGATGTGCACTTGCCCAAGTGCCCTGGGTTCATGCTCTTAAGTTGTATCGACGAGGCTTGCGCACTCTTAAAGACGTCTTTTACAAGTAGACCAGAGAATACTTCTCACTTGGCCTCAAGCTAAAGCCAAGTTTCAGCTTGCTTATACTGATAGAGAGTCTTATCAGGAAGTTCTTGATTCCATTCCTACCGAGATGCTTCACAAAGTTGGTGTCATCTCTCTCAGGCCTTGGTGGAAGGATTGGAAATGGTTTCCAGATACCCCTTTTTAAATTACTCCCTAGAAAGGTTATGCTTTGCTCACCCCCAGGCTGCCAATGGTGGCCTTGCTTAACTCCAGATGGTCCATCAATTCTGGATGGTCATCCTGGGAAGCTAGATTTCATACCATTTGGAAAGCCATCATTCAGCCCAAGTTAGCCTATTTTGCTTGGTGTCTGCTTTATCAAGGCCTCCCTCTTGCGCAGATTAGCTCATTATGGGATTGCTCCTCAACTATGCCCTTTTTGTGGGCACATTGAGACACTCATACATATGTTCTAGCATGCCCAAAAGCTTAAGCTTTTGGGCTTTGATCCACAATTTCTTTCGGAAGTGACATCCAGTTTAGACCAGCTCAATTTCATTGGCAACATGCTTTGTTGGGGGATTCTATTTCCATTCCCCATGCTTTTGCGCAAGTGTGGCATACTTTCAGAGTGGAGATCCTTTTTTATATGGAAAGAACGCAATTCTACTATTTTTGCTAATTCCATGTAGTTTCTTGTATTCTTTCACATTATGATAAGGCCATGCTTATCTCGAATGTGTTCTTACTAGATCCAGGACCAGGCCCACAAGGTGGAGTTGGAGGTGTGACACCTTCAGACCCTTCTAGATCATTGGGCCAATGCTCCTTGCACTGTGGCGCGGAACCCCTACCTCCCCTTCTGGGAGTGTTCGTTCAAGAGGGCGTCGTGGCCGTGGCCGGTCGGTAGACCAAGCTCATCGTCATCGCTCTCCCGGTGGCGGTCAGCAACACGCGTATCCTTGTCAATCACGGTGGTTGGGGTCCCCTTCATCATTCTTCTGCAAATAGCAAGAGATAGTGGGGTTCCCATTACCATTCCATGCCTCCCGTATGCAGAGGATGGGTGGAATCGCTGAAAAGTTCCCAGGTTGGCTCTTGCTATTTCTCCTAACCAGCATGAAGACAAAGATGAAGAAGTTGCTTTAGGTTGGCCGCCCCTTCCGATGGCAATGATCTTCCTGGTAGTAACTTGGAGGATAAGGGGCCTCCACCACCCCCTGCCACTATGTTTGTTGCGGCGGCCTAGTTTTTACTTTTGGTTTTCTGGCATTGTTGTTAAGTTTGTTGCCCCTTGGGCTTGATACTTTAGTCTCCTAGCCATCACGGCTAGTTTGTTCGTGGGGTGTGCCCTTTACCACCCATATTTTTGTGGATAGGCTGTAATATTTTATAAAGTAATATAGACTATTTCATCAAAAAAAATAAAAAAGAAAGAGACAACCTATTCTGCAAGCATTAACAAAAATAGCGCATTACAAAGATAATGAATTGGAAATTAAAGAATGCAATTTGTTTAAAAATGTAAGTTTCAGCCATTTATTATATAATACAATCTTGTAAATTTAAAGAGAGCCATTAATTTTCAGGTAGCGCAACCAAAAGATGATCAAAGTCAAAAACTTAATGAAGCACAGAAATTACCAGTTTAGTAACAGGAAAAAACTAGAAGAAGAACAAATGCTTTGAAAGAATAGACGGTCCTAATGGATATAGTTTTTGAAATTATTTCCACAGATTTTAATTCTTGAAGCGTATATCTGGAAATGACTTCACGTAATTCACATTTCAAAATGAAAATACATATATTATCTGTAAAATAACAAAGTGAAATCCAAATATAGAATGAAAACCTGTGAGGTAGTACATACATTCAACAGACTGCAAACTGCAATGTGAAGGACTATAGTTGCTCAATGTCAATTAATACACATTATCCCTAAAATCAAACAAACCACAAATTTTTCCAAATCCATGAAAATACTAGTGGCAGTTTGCATTTGTAGTTGTGCCTATACATTGATTGAAGAAAATAAAGATTATTTACAGTGGCAGTTTTCATTTGTAGTTCTGCCTATACATTGATTGAAGAAAATAAAGATTATTTACACTTCCTTTATGTTGAAAAAAAAGGTTATAAGTGTTTATAAGGTCCTCTCATGACGTGAGAGACCAATACAATAATCAATACTTTTTGGTACAACTGCATTAAGCATGCTTTAGTTATTACCAACATTCTTCTGCAAGAAAGTTAAACGAAAAAATACAAGCTACAAAATAAGATAATTGCATCTACTTGTAGTGGCAAATCTTAATACACCACAACAATTAATTATTTTCCTGTAAGACATGAGACATTCAAAATACAAATAAGTTTTAAAACATTTAAGGAAATTCTGGATTATTGTCATTAAATAATTTTGCAGCTCGCCAAGTACAGAACTACACAAGAAAATATGTGGGACTGATGCATGTTGGCGGACAAATAAACCAGTCACAGCAAGCAAAAGTCGTGAATGAATTCAGCTCTCAAGCATAAGAAAATAAATAATACAAGGTATTAGCTTTCCCATCACCTCGATTAGACTAACTGTGTAAAATATTACATTTTGTTAGCACTTCTAGTTCAAGAGATGGTAAAATTACTTTTACAACAATGCATTCCCCTGTTTTATTAGAGACAACAATCCAAGCAATCAAGCAGCAAACAAGGATGCATAAAGTAACAACGAGCTAAATAAGAAGCTAATCAGAATGGGAGATTTTCTACTAATCCATCCAGGTCCATAAGGGCTTACAATGAATATGGTACAAGTTTGCAAATGAAAGGGGGACTGCTGAAGATGCAAAAACACCCCAATTTCAAGTTGATTTAAATAAAGAAATTCGATAACCACCAATTCACTTCAATATCAATAGCCATCCTTACACAACATGGTTACCTAAGACTCCGCGAGATGGCGGGATGCGGGACGGAGTTTCTGGGACGACGGGAGACAGTTATTAAAATAATATATATAATTATAAATATTAAAAAGTATACAGATAAGTTTTTTAAAAAAATTATGAATAACAATTCATATTTATATATAAGTCTACCATGTGCATACAATACACATTCAGATGTCCATATTAAAAATTCGCAGCATTCATATAGCTATACTACTGTTATATGTCCATATAATTTTTAATATCAATATGTATGCTGCTGGTTTTCATATCATGTTATTACAGTCCATGTGTATTTGTGCTCAAAATTTATGTATTCATATATCACTCTTGTTTCTTAATATGTCTTTGTTATACAATATAATAGGGTTATCATTAACGGGTAAACATTTATAAAGAGAAAATAATAAACAAAGTTAATTTTTAAAAAAGCAAGTCCCTGAAACATTTCGGGACATCTAGCCAAATCCCCCAAACATCTCATACATCCCCGGACATTTCTCCTATTCTCCGGGATGTTTCCTTTGTTCCTTACCCCGTGGGAAAACGTGGGGAAAAAGTTTCCCCGTCCCAAAGATCCCCCCAAAACGCGTCTGGGGCGTCCCTAGACTTCAAGATTTTGGGGGACACACATACCCACGTAGCTATGTTACACAACGATACGAGGCTCCAATTTGCTATAAGAAAAATTCAACTTGCCCACTAATTTCCTTGCAAATCAATGGTGCCTTTTTTTTCCTAATAATTTACTCTTGGCTATGATATGATTTGTAAAATTGTGCTCTCGAGAAGGCTTATATTGATAGACACTATCTTTCCCATGAGTTTGTAGAGCTTGTCCTGCAGTACGACATTTCCCAACCAAAATTCTCTCTGTGTGGTATCCTAGACTTTGACCATTGCAGAAGAATCTCATTATGAGAGATGAGATAGGACACGGAAAATCTTACAACCATTAACTCCTTTGTTCTTGTTTAACTTCCTAGAAAATGTTGTAAGTCGCTTTTTTATTTTGCTAAAACCCTTGATATCTTTTATGGAAAAGTTTCGAGGAATTAAACAGAGGCGGATTTCCGGAGAACTTTGTGTCAACTATGCATTTACTTCTTACTTCGTGTAGATATTTAGATAAATTTTGCATTGTCTAAGATTTAGATTAGAAACTTTCATTTCCTTTGATTTTGTATTGTGAGATCTATTTGTTTTATCTATGTGTATGAGACCGAGTTACCTGTCACTCCTACGTGGCAAGGGATTGGTCTAACTATGTAAACTATTGGTTGGATTACACATCTTCTTCTCCTTCTTTCCATATTTAATCATCCCCCTTCTACAAATAATTCCTTACAACTACTGCTTGCTTGTTGGACAATTGTTTAGCTATGGTTCATGATCTTCGCAGTTAAAGTAAAACCCACAGATAGTTATTAGAATACATAATTGACAAAAATCTTACACAGGAGCCTCACCGGTAAATGAGAGAGATTTATCTCATGACTGCGTAGGTTTTAGCTATGCATAAAATCTAGCCAATACATCAATTTCACCCTCTTCATAAAAACAATTCATCTCCATGATTTGAAAAAATGAGGGTTTCAAGAACACATCCCTTTGATCAATATGTGTCCTACCCTTTTTAGCCAGCTAATGTAAGAGCATCTTCTTGATGCTTGGTAAAAACAAACAAGTCTAAATAAGCCTTGAAAGGCATTCTAAGCATGTGTTAGATGTTGTATTGTTTCCCTCCAAAGTATGTGGTTTGAATATTTGAAGTCATGATTGTAAATACTCTTCACCATGAGAGTAAAGGTCATATGTTAGTCATCCTAAGTAAATGTGAGTTGTTCATGGTCAAGCTACATTGGAAGGAAGAAGATCAGGGGAATCATAAGATATGGAGGAGATTTCCTAACTATATGCCAAGTAAAAAGATTTATCAAGTCAAGGGATATTGAGAGAATATAAGAAGTTGTTGAAACAACTCTTAAGTTGGATCAAGTTAGTCTAATCCAAAAGAACTTGCCTATTCTTGAAAAAAGAAGACAAGATTTTATGAGAGGAGGATAGAGGAAGCTAGAGAGAGTAGAGAATGGGTGTGTTAATTGTTTGGATAAGCCTATGGTAGGCATAGTATGAAATGACTGTAATTTTTTATGTTGAGAAAGATTGGATTAAGATGTAATAATAATGAAGAAGAGATCATTTATAGTGTAAAATTCTACTATCTCTATGTGTGAATGACGCAAGTCCATGTGTTGAAGAAATTTTGAATAATGATTGTAAACTATATTTCTTGGAAACTCTTATAGACCTTACTGTCATCCTCAAGAGGAGGAAAAATCGAACAAAAATCCAAGGAAATTTACTTCAGCGTTTGACCCCACGTTTTGCGTAAGCAAATGTGTGATTTCGGCCATGAACTAGGGCATCGAATTTTGAGTGATTTATCCAGCCTATCGAGCTGAAAAATTTAGTGAATATTTGTCCCATCCAAAATCCTAAGCTCAAAAAATTTCAGGTTAATCCAATAATTTTAGCTCGAGATATTCATGACAAAATTCTCCATGTTCGTGACAGAGGTTGTTTTGGTGGAATCTGGGCCGTATCAGAAGGCATAACTTCTGCAAAATAAATCTAAATGATCTGAAATTTTGTAGGTAAGGTCGTGAGGCATTTCATGAGGTGGGTTTTTAACGGTTGTGTTGAAAATGAATACTTTTTGAGTTATGGGTGACATAAATATCCCAATTTCGTGAGAGCATGACAGTGAATAGAGGATCTAAGGTAAGTAGTGTAAATTCAATGATTCTTCATGCTTCAAGATTCCAAATTTGCTATAATTATAATTTGGGGCCATAAGAAGGTGTTGATGAGGTTTTTCTATGAGTGAAAACTCTATTTGAACAAATTGTTATCTAACAGCCCTCCTCTAGACCTCCATGAACTATCATACAGTGTGTTTTGTCCAAATATCCATTAAAGAAGTCATAGATGCAATTTCGTGCATTCTCTAAGGCACACTATGAGGTATTTGTGCTTATTATAGTTCAAGGGAAAGGTCAAGAACCAAGAATCAAATTATTAGACAAGAAGGCTCCTTGGTTCTCTCATATTTTATTATCAAAGGCAAGACATACTCCCTGACAGATTTAGTGCATTTTCAAAGGCTATGACAGATCATAAAGAGAAATCAAGGATATAACAATCTTGATGATACATATTAGCTCTTACATGTACAGTGAGATAGTGGAATGAATGACGAAGGAATGTAAGAAATAATGTTTTGAAGAGATGATTAAATGCTGGTACATCGTTAGGTATACACAAAGGAGGGAATTTCTACAATCCTAAGATGAATCAATATCTAGGAGTGTAACTTCTTGACAAGAGAAGTGGCAACACCTTCCATATCATGACCAGAAAGCTAAAGGTTTGCATTGTATGCACATAGTAAGTGGCAATACTTCTCATATGTATATGTCCTTGGTCTTATCCATGGGAAAAACATTGCATGAATACATGATGAAGGGTAATCTCAGATGCAAACCAGTGACTCTAAAATCCTTGAGACTTTGAAGCATGCATGTGACTTCTATATGATCTTTGATATAATGACCAAGACTGCAGATAAGTTAGACTGTGGGTATTCAAACTAAACTATAGCATGATGGTATGATGATCAATGAGTTACTTGAACTAAGATAGGTATCAATTTTTGGTATTAGAGCGGGATACCTTTTATACTTTCATGTTTTTGCTAATATGGATATGTGATTTAGGGTTGAGGAGAAGTTTTGATTTCATATGTTTTGTTAATGATTGAATGATGATATGCAGAGAGATTGCAGGTGAATAAGAAAAAAGGACTATAAGTAGTCAAAGTTGTAAGAAAGAAGTGTGGCAAAGGAGAATCCCAAGAGTAGGTGAAGCTCAAGAGGAGTCAACAACCAAGGTGAAACAGACTTGGGTGAGACAAGCCAATAGACTAGGGTGAAAGAGACCTAGGCGGGGACTTAATGATATATAGACCAAGGTGAAAAAGACTTGGGTGAAGATCTAGAAAATGGAGAGAATGAGAAGAGTGAAGGGCTTAGGAAAAGAGAGATACCGAGAGGAGAAGGAGAGATCGATAAGAGAGAAAATTGAAGAGTTAAGAGTCTATGGTGGAAACCATGGTGGATGAAGACATCCAAGGAGTTAGATGAAGGATAAAAAGAGGGTGAAATGGCCAGTCAAGATATTGATTTAGAAGAAGAAGAGGCAAAATATGATTTCCTTGGAGAGAGAAAAGAAGAAAGGTACTCATGGAAGAATGAAGAGTGAAGTACCTTGTGAATCAAAAAGAGGATTCTCATTGAAGAGAACAAGAACAAAGGGGTGTTTAAAGAAACATTTGACAATGAAAGCATGAAGAAGAAGAGAGTGTCCATGATGGAGGCACTCATGAATATGTTTTGGTATATATTTTTGATTTCTAACTCTTTATTTCAGTTTGTATATATAGGGATGAAGAATGACCTAAAGAAGATCTAGAACAAGATCTTAATGCTAACAAGAAGTGGATCAAACCAAGTGTTTGAGAAGAGAGATGGAGAAGTGAAAGAACTTGTGATAGTTCAAGAAGAATAAGTGCATTCTAATGCACCTAAAGGAGAAGCTGGTAAAATACAATAGTATGCAAGTGAAGAGATGGAAGAAGGATTAGACTTCTATGATGCTTCAGAACATGATCTAGAAGAAACCAAGAAAATGTATCAAGATGAGAATTTGGTGAACAATGAGGACTTGAAGGATAATGTCACCAAAGGCCAGCCTATGAGAATAATGGAAGAGAATATAGAAACTGATTTCAGTCATGCAATCAAGAAGGAAAATGCAAGAACACAAGCCATGGAGAAGCATGCATCAAAGCAGCAGGTTCACAAGAATGAAAATTTTGTTTCAAAGTCTAATTTTACTCATAATTATAATGCATATGTAGGTGTGTCACATGGTGAAAGGAAAGATAAGGTTGACATCTCAAAATTGGCTCATAAGTATGGCTACATAGTCCCTAGATGGCTTAAGAAGCCAAATCTTCTAGTAAAGAATTAGGTATGGGTGGTCAAGAATACAAAGAATGATGAAATTACATCTCAATTTAGTTTGAGTGAAGATGAAATGTTGAATATCATGCCTATAATGACTAACATGCAACAGGTGAAGGATTTATCTTGGCAAGCAAATATCAATATCATGATCAGGGATGGAAGAGGATGAAATTGTATTAAGCCAAGAGGAATCAAATGATAACTTCTTGAGACAAGAAGAAATGATAAATCCATATGTTGATATAAAACAAGGCATGGAAGAAGAAAACAATGAGTTAGAGCCAAGATTTGATGAAAATGATGATGACATTGATGATGAAACCTTGAAAGAAGAGTTAACAATGATTGAGGATCTTCTAAATCCTTCTAAGGAGTTGGATACAAGTTTAAATCAGAGTGAAAGCATCAATGATCAGCTGGGAAATGAGTCAAGGCAAGATCAAAACAAGCTTGTGAAGGTAGATTGGAAGAAGGTCAATGAAGAAACAAAATAAGAAAAGGAAGGACAACAACATGAAGACAATCAAGAGGCTTCATGGCCTCAAACTTTTACTTCTAATGTTGCTTTTGATGTTGTGAATGCAGGTTTAGAAGTTGAGGAGATAAAAAAAGTACCTAACTCCATGAGAGAGCTCTTAAAACAAGAGGATATTGAAGATATGTATGAGATTGAAGAAGAAGCATGGATTACTACAAATGAGAAAGAGATGAGAAAGAGCATGTACAAGAAGAGAGAAAGACACAACAATAAGATGAAGGACAAAGACATCAAGAAGATCCAAGAACATACATTACAAGGAAGACCATGGGATCCAGACAAAATACTAAAAGTGAGATTGAAGAGGGAAGCATGAGACATTTGAACACGAGTAAAAATATTTTATACCCAGAGATTATGATGCAGAGAATCTTCTTGATTCTTGGTGAAGAGAAAACAAATCTAAATAAGCTTGAAAGGCATTCAAGCATGTGTTAGATGTTGTATTGTTTCCTCCAAAGTATGTGGTATGAATATTTGAAGTCATGATTGTAAATACTCTTTACCATGAGAGTAAAGGTCATATGTTATTCATCCTAAGTAAATGTGAGTTGTTCATGGTCAAGCTACATTGGAAGAAGATCATATGAATCATAGCATATGGAGGATATTTCCTCACTATATGCCAAATAAGAATATTTATCAAGTCAAGGGCTATTGACATAATATAGGAAGTTGTTGAAACATCTCCGACTATGATCAAGTTAGTCTAATCCAAAAGAACTCATCTATTCTTGAAAAAAGAAGACAATGTTTTATGAGAAGAGGATAGAGGAAGTTGGACAAAGTAGAGAATTGGTGTGTTAGTTGTTTGAATAAGCCTCTGGTAGGTATAGTATGAAAAGAGTGTAATTTTTATGTTGAGAAATATTGGGTTAAGATTTAATAAGAATGAAGAGATCATTTGTAATGTAAAATTATACTATCTATGTGTGTGAATGTCACAAGTCCATGTGTTGAAGAAATTTTGAATAAAGATTGCTAACTATATTTCTTGTAAACTCTTATAGATCTTACTATCATCACGAAGAGTAGGAAAATTCAAACACAAATCCAAGGAAATTTACTTTAGCTCTTGACTCCACGTTTTGAGTATTTTATAAGCAAATGTGTGATTTTGGCCAATAACTAGGGCATCTAATTTTGAGATATTTATCAAGACAATCAAGCTGAAAATTTCAAGTAATCTCTATCCCATTCAAACTCCTAAGCGCACAAAATTTCAACTTAATCCAATAAGTTTGGCTTGATAAATTCATGATAGAATTCTCTAGGTTCATGAAAGAGGTTGTGTTGGTGAAATCATGTCATATCGAAGGCATAACTTCTACAAAATAAATCTAAATGATCTGAAATTTTGCAGGGGAAGGTTTTGAGGCATTTCATGAGGTGGATTTGTAGCAACGGTTTGTGTTGAAAATGAATAATTTTTGAGTTATAGATGATAGAAATATCCCAAGTTCATGAAAGCATGACAATGAACAAAGGATCTAAGGTAAGTAGTGTAAATTCAATGATTCTTCATGCTTCAAGATTCCACATTTTCTAGAATGATAATTTGGGACCATAAGAAGGTGTTGATGATGTTTTTCTAGGAGTGAGAACTCTATTTGAATAAATTGTTATCTAATAACCTACTCTAGACCGACCTCTATGAACTATCATACAATGTGTTTTGTCCAAATTTCTATTAAATAATTCATAGATGTAATTTCATGCATTCTTTAAGGCAACAATAGGTCTTTGTCCTAAAGGTTGAGATTCAATTATTATATTTTAAGGTAAAGGTCAAGAACTAAGAATCAAATCTAATACTTGTTAGACAAGAAGCCTCCTAAAACATGGAACATGAAGAAATAGTTAATAGAATGGTTCTCTCGTAGTTTGAATGTGAGGAATTCATCATCTATAGGTAGAAAACATGAAAGTACTCCCTTTTCCCAAGTTTGAGTGCATTCTCAAAGGTTATGGACTGAGCTTAATGGAGAATCAAGGATATAACAATCTTGATGATACATATTGGTTCTTATATGTAAAGTGAGATAGTTGAATGATGAAGGAATGTAAGAAATAATGTTTTGAAGAGATGGTTGAATGCAGGTACATCGTTAGGTAACACAAAAGGAGGAGGGAATTTCTACAATCCTAAGATGAATCAATATCTAGGAGTGTAACTTCTTGACAAGAGAAGTGGCAACACCTTCCATATCATGACCGAAAGCTAAAGGTTTGCATTGTATGCACATAAGTAAGTGGCAATACTTCTCATATGTATATGTCCTTGGTCTTATTCATGGGAAAACGTTGCATGAATACATGATGAAGGGTAATCTCGAGATGCAAACCAATTACTCTAAAATCCTTGAGACTTTGAAGCATGAATGTGACTTCTATATGATCTTTGATATAATGACCAAGACTGCAGATAAGTTAGACTATGGGTATTCAAACTAAACTACAACATGATGGTATGATGATCGCGAGTTTTGAGCTAGGATAGGCATCACCAACTATGAGCCTTAGATAAAAAAATATAGAGCACATACCCTAATTATATTTTTGATAGATTTAAGAAAATGTAAAAAAATTAAAAAAAATCCAAATATTTTGGCCTATGGAGTATATTTTTGAAAAAGTATAAAAGTGCAATAACTATAACAAAATATATAAATAATTTTGGAAATTTTAGGGTTTATCCTCGAAAAAACCATACCAAAAAAATTCACCAAAAAATTCATCACAATTCAAATTAGATTTAAAATTAGAGTGTTAACCCTAAGATTGAAATATATTTCTCAAAACAACTCTAAAAATATGAAATTTTGAGGGTAGATTCCTTGAATGATTTCTCCACTTACCAAAAAATTATGAAAAATTCACAAATAATCTCAAGATATAGGTAAATCACCAAAATTAGGGTTTCATCCTACAAATTACCCAGATCAATGCTCTGATACCACTTGATAAGATCTTTGCATATAATAAATGAATAATCTGAATAATATGTAGAAGATAATATAAACCAATAGATATTGGTGGTTCATGATGTCCAAATATTCAATATATCCGAATTACACACTTATAGCATCATAACACCATATAATTCCCCTTGGGGAAGGAGTAACTCCACAATCTCTCAATATAGGAATTCCACTTCAAGGGGGAAACCTCCAATATACCCATGCCAAGGAGAAGACTCAAATCATACATGAAATATCTCATAATGATACTTGTATCCTTTATATAAGCATAAATTAATATTAATGGAGGGGCAACACTTAATCCCAATGTAGTCCAAATCATTATCCAATATAACTAATTCCTATGTGATCACATATACTATAAACAAATAAATAATTAAGGGGATGTGTGCTACATGTCGACAATGTCTTCATCAACCCATATACATTATAATATCATATCCTAAGGTACATAAAATGTGGCCACCATGTCAATTCTATTAATAGAATAATTACTATCACCCCACCTCTACAACCTATTCAATCACATTTGATGATAGTGATATATTAGATAATGACTTAGATATACATGCACTCTTTATTTGAACTTTACCAATCAACATCCAATCCACAATATCATGGCCGATAATGGTTGAAGTGGTAATAAATGCACTATGACATTACCTACTACTTTGGGGTATATTGAGAAACACATACACCATACCTCACAAGTTATTAAGGGTATGAAGTACATACATAAGATAAATTATAAAAATTATGTTACCCCTTATTGTGGGATCAACTAATTTTTCCACACCATTTTTGGTAATTCTAAGTTTTAAGATGCGTGACAAGTTTTAGGATTCCCTTGACTTCAAAAACTACAAAGTGACTTCTACCGTATATTGATGCCTCAAGAACACCTATTATAATCAAGTTATTAAGGTTTCAATCATCTCTTATGAATACCTTATTCAACCTATGGTATTTACTACTCATTCTTTTAGTAATCCTTTCATCGACAAGGTCATATAACCTATGGAAAATCTATCTCTTCAAATGACACATCATCAAGTGATGGATACCTTTATGTTACCACCTCCACAAAAACAAGTATGACATAACACACCTAATTTTATTTTAAAGACCTTTATGGTAACTTATTGAGAAAATAGGCATGTCCTACAATATAATATTACAATTAACAATCCTCCTCAAGGCATAATAATCCTAATATGTTATATATTCAACCCTCCTATGCTAAGACATCAATACACTATAACGTTTGATTTTATTTCTATTTCAAACATACATACATCTAGCACTATCCACCCAAGTAGGGTTACCCATAAATATATACACATGGGAACACCTCCTTGATCTCCCCACACCCTTGATCTAATAATCGGTTAGAGAATCTTCAACAATATTAATTTTGTAATTTTTATTTTTAAAAAATTATTAAATAGAAAATTATCACATGAGCATGGTTCATGTTAATAGTTTCTTCTTTACATATGTTTTTTATCACATAATTTATTAAATGTAATAATTTATTTTTCTATAAATGCATGCATTTCATGTGGTATGTGAGCACGATGAAGGACATATAGGATAACACATAGTTTTTAGATGTTGCCTTTACCTTTTTCAATGTGGACTTGCTTTACTAGGAGGCATATTTCTATATAGAGCACATGATATGAATATATACATTTATATTATATTTTATAGAGATTTATTCATAAAACATATCTTTCTCATATTTTTGAATTACATTGTGCTATACCACTATCAAATTTTGATACTAATACATATGGCTTGTATGGACTAGTTTCTCGTAATCTATACACCTTGTTTTCTTTTTTGCATAATATATGTGTTCTTCTTTGTCTTTTGTGCATGGAAATCAGACCTTATTTTTTATTTGACACATGATTGTCCTTTTTGTGGCCTTAATATCCTTTCTTTTGTGCATCCATTGACATTTTCTTGTTTATGCCACACATTTGTGTCCCTTATGTGCAACTTCTTTTCCTTTTATATGACATTGTATGTGACGTTAACATGATTGATAGTTTGTGTTGGTTATGTTTTTTACACTTAGTTCCATGATTCACATCATACACCTCATATACCTTAGCTCCATGATTGATATCATTTTCTCCTTAAACACAAAATTATATATATATACCATATTGACAAACATATAATTACTCTCCATATGCATGTATGATATTACACACTGCTATCACCTTCTACATAACATGATATGGGTAATATTTTATTTTGAGATGAGAGATTTATTAGTCTCACTCACCTTAGAAGAGGGAAATTCATTGAGCTTATTATTGATACAAGCTATAGATTACATGGTACAAGTTATACATTGCAATATACATGTTATAGAATACAAAGTACAAGTTATATAATATAGATTATATTTAATAGAATTTTTAGTGATAAACAAAACATTTATGTTAGATAAGATCGAATGGTTGGTCCCTGTCCTTTGTTGGCCAATTCTATCCAAGTGCAATTTGGACAATCAATTTTAGAATCATCAAAAAATATATATTTAAGAAGGGTTTAGATAGTGTATAAGGAGAAGTGTTATAGAATTCACTACAATACACTTCGGTTTGCATAAATTATGGGGAATTATAGAAATCTAATGGTTTGATTTCAATATACAAATATATCTCAAATAAATATTCTATGACATGTTTCTATTTCAAATATTCATTATTTTCAAATACGAAGGCATCAATATATTTGGTTCTTATTAAAGACTTATCAATTATTATGAGTATGGTGGGGGCACCAATGTTTTTCATTCACTTCAATCACATAAAATTATAACCTAGATCCATCGACAATAGTGTGGTTCAATTAGAACTAGTGATGTACATTGGGTCTAGTGACACCCATTGATCTTAACATCATTCATAATGAATACCTTATGGTCCCACATTTGAGTAGTGCACTACTCTTAAAATAATTATTGTCATGATCTATTATGCCTCCAACCTCGTTGAATAACATTTATTTGATAAATTGTATTTTTTTCAAATTCTCAATCGTGTTTAACAGAATCTCCTCCTCTAGGTTATTCAACTTTGGGAACAATATACTCCAAATATTTAAATGTAAAGAATCAATATTCATAGTGAAATAATTGTTTCTACACATGCATGTGTACTCCTTTTGTCAATTTCAATTTTCAAGTTTTTAGAGTTAACATTTCATTTTTCATAATATGGACATTTACTACACTCTGATTTTTTAGCTTTCACTTTGGGAATCATTCAAGGACTCAATAACTCAAGTATTCAAGAAAATACAACGTGTGTCTACACACTCAGTACACATTTTATTTAACCTAAAAAAATCATTTACTAGATTAAAGGAGGGTAAATGTAGAAACATGAATTTGGTATTGTGGCATGTGATGATGTTGATTTTGGCATGCATTCCTTACAAATGAATTGTGCACACAAAAATCTCAAATGTGTTATCCTATGTTATCCCAAGGCTTGAATATCCCTCATTCCACTACTAGAAACCTATAAGACCATATATTAGTAAAAATTATACTTCATCTCATACAAAAAACATTTCCAGGAATTTATAATGTTTTTTACCTCATTAGATAAAACCATATAGTATGAATATGATCCACTCATCAATCCTATCCTTCCTCGTAAATCAAATCCAGGGCCCTCTAACAATATTTTTTCTTAATGTATATATTTATTACCTATTCTATGTTGAATTTAGTGCAAAATATTACCCTTGGGTTTCTATGAATTTAAATAAAACCTACTCATTTAATTACTTGGAACTCACTTGGTTATCACTTGGAATTTATAAGGATACACTTGATCCATCTCTTAAAATCTCAATAAATGTTTTCCTAATCTTCTTTATTTCAAGATATTACATTAGGAGTAGCTCCTATATAGGTATTAAGAACTCAAAATCCAGAAAAGAGCATTCCAAGAGAATTCAAGAACATCGTAAGAAAAGTAAAAGAAAACATTATTAAGTATTAAGAGATAAATCCTAGTTTCATGCACGTTGTTACATACTCACAATTTCATTTTTGATAGGTAAATAACTATGTGGGTTTTATGCCTCTTAGGAGCAATGCTACGTAGGAAGCATAACACAAATTTTTAATCCTTTCTACAAATAGTATAGGAAGCTAAGATTTCAAGAGAAGAAAAATTATTACATGAATATTCATGTGTATGTTGAGTGATAAAAAGTGAACAAGGGAAAATCAAACATAGATGAAAGTGAAAATATTGAATCAAAAGTGAAAAATCTATGAAACTATGGACAGGTTTTGTGGGGTGATTTTGTCCTCTTAGTTAATTTTTCTAGGGTATAATTGAATAGTAGTTTTGAAGATAAATAAGATATAGAGAATTTCCATCATATTTCTCCCTTTCCACACACATATAAATCCAAAAACCCATTGAAAACTAAGTGCACTCATCCTTGTCATTTTATGTATTTAACTTCTGGACTAATTAAATTTAACTTTTCAATAATTTAGTGTACTTTCATATTTGTGTGTAAATATTTATTTATTATATGAATGTACATATTTTCCAAATTTCAATCCTAATTAGAAATTAAACAAATCTAACTAAACAAATTTGTTTTCCATGAGTGAATTCATCCTAGTGTGGTGAAAATGCATTTTATTAGTTGGATATGGTGGTTAGATGTATAAATATGTGGTATATATTAAAAATGTAGACTTTTGAATGGTCCATGATGAGTAAAAAGTGTGACCTAGGGTATAGGAGTATCAATTGAGTAAGAATATGTTAGGAAAATATTGTTAGTACTCACATGGAAGTGAGTTAGTGAGTAAAATATGTTTGTATATAAACGTGAATAAAATCTTGTAATGAGTTTTTATTAACAACACAAATATAAATATGTATGTAAGTGAATATTATTGTTATGAGCTAGTTATATGTTAGTGGGTGAGAAAACATATTAGATATTTATGTGATTGATTTGTTAGAACAACTCACATAGATAAAAATTGGTGTAGAGATTTAAGGATTGTTTTGTTGAGACATACTCATTAGATATAGGAGTTAATAATGCCCATATATTTGTAAGTGTTCATTACAAGAAATCAAGTTTATTTTACACCAAATTTGAGATTTTATCTTGAAAAAAATTAACTTTTGATATCATATCATGTTCCATGAGGGACCTATCTGAAATAAGGAGGTAAACAAAGGCTATCGAATGAAGCATGTGCGAACCCCATCATTCTCCAATACTCCATTTGTTTTTATCTTTGTCATGCTTATGACATTGGATTAACAAGATAGGCCACATGTGACTTTGATTGTCATTCATTTGTCCATATATTAGTTTCTATTTTCTTATAATAGTTTGTTTTATATTATATTAGATCTTACCTATGACTCCGAAAAAATTAAAACCATTAAGATTGATTGTAAATACACTATATTTTTTTTTTAAAGTCAAACCTAGTGTTTTTCAAGTTTATATAGGTGTTTTGAATCTATATAGTAGAAATTTTAGTGTTGTACAATAATTATATTAAGAATTGGTTTTGAAAATATTTTCGTGAGGAATATTAGAGTTGTAGAAATTTTCTTGTGCAAAACTTATTGGTGAGATCCTTGTCTTCTTTGAAAAGCTCCTAAATGAGCTAATCAATCCCCATGAGCTCTTTCTATGCAACTCAACATCCTTACATTACTTATATATTATATCTAAGTTAATTTTTAACTTAAAGAGCTTCCTACACAAGACTCAACATGTCCTTGAATCTTAGGTGAGTTAATCTTGGCATCCCCCGAACTTGGATTTGTTTCTATACACTTGAATTGATTTGTGTTACAAATCATTAGACCGAGACATCTTTATATTGGCCTTTATAATGTAGATATTGACCTTGACCTAAGTTATAAACCCCATACATAAATACAAATTGACACATATGAAACCTATAGACACACAAATTTGGTAAATTCCCTTATGTAATTTAAATTTTTATCATGTTCCCTTCCTAAGAAAAATGCTTGCATTTATAAACAATCACCTCATATCTCTAGCTCTTTTACAAATTGTTTATCTTTACACTCTATTTTTTCATCAAGTATAAAAATATTATTTTCTCAAAGAAGTATAAACCCTTTATTATTCACAACATAAATTTTTGTTTAGTTTTTCATCTCTCCGGTTTGAAAATGTAGGGAAGGGTTGAGATGTAAGGTCTAGTCTTGGATGAACCATACAATCCTGTCGATTCACATTCACCGATTGTGATTTTAATTTCAATATATTCTTTGGGTCATTTCATCTTCCTATGTTTATCCTTATTAGAATATTTCAATTGTATAAGACTATATAAGTAATTCATTATCACTTTATAAATCACCTAACACTCTTACAATATCCTATTGCAAATATCATTCCAAAAGCACTCAAAGGTTCCTAAATCTTCCCAAATCAGCTACACATCATTTAGAGTAGTCCCTACTATAGGTTTGAAGCACTCAACTAGTTCAAATATTAGATCTTCCTTTATTTCCAAGCATGCAAACGTCATGAAGCCATCTCTTAACATGAGAAAGATAATTCAAAGCATTGTTCAATGGTTTTAAGAAATAAAGGGTTATGTCATATAGCTGAGGCACACCACATATCACAACTACCATTCCAAGTACTTTTTTATAATACAAAATTATCCCACTATCTTGGTGTTAAGAGACACAAGGGCACTCTTAGGGGGTTGGTTAGCTATTAAAACTTTCACAAGCACCTAGGAAAACTAGATGAGGCTTGATCTCAAAATGAGGGCATGTAGTGTAGAAATTTGATTGGTTCAAAAAATAAGAGTTTGACCACCAAAGGTAATCCAACATAAACTACACTCACATGTTTACTCCTTTTGGTTTTATAATGCTTTGATGAAGGGTTTAACTGGTTTCTAGAGTTTCCACTTTGTTATAAGTGATTATAGGTCATCCCAAAGTTGTGTGAGAAATATCAACATACAATGATAAGACCATTTCTAGAAAAGAGAAGCACACAAGAAGTTTCAAATCCAAACTTTTGAAAGGTTTAAAACTATAAAGTTCTAGGTTAGGATTGTATAAATCGATTTGGATTATATAGTCCAATCCCTATTGATTGAGTTAAAACTCTAAACATTTCATCAAAGCACTTATAATCTCTAATCATTCTATTCCACTATCTCGCACATCCAAATCATCCTTTTTCCCATACCCATAAGTTTTATCTCTCCTCTCATTTATTTGAGAAAGTACTTATTATCTATCATTTTTACACATATGAATGCATTATTATGATTGTGAATGATTAATGTTGTAATTTAATTAGATAAGAATAGTCTACACCGTTGCAAACCCTTACATCCATATTTTTTATTATGCATTTCCATAACGACATATTAGAAAATAATTAGGGTGTAAACATTTGGTGAACCTAACTCTTGAATTAAATATATTGCTAACAACTTAGTGGCCCCAAGGTTTATTGTTCTAATATAAATATATTTTCCATCATCATGCATCTTCCTTCAATATTATATGATCATAGTTTCAAACTAAAATGGATGCTCCTCATTCTACTATGGGTTATTATCCCTCTCACTGTGTTCATACCTTTATCTCATCTAGCAGAGTGGGTCTATATGATATGTATACATTCTTGTTTTGTGTCCGACGAGGCTCCTACCTACATTGATATATAAGATGAATATATTCATCATAAACGACAACATCCACCTCACTTTGTGATAGATGTTAATATTTCAAATGCCCTCAGTTGTTATTCCACCCCATTTTAAAAACAAATCTCCGGTTTCACTCATCCTTGCCTCCAAAACATATTACTCCTTTTACTAATCCCATGTTCTTTTCAAGGATTTGATATATTAAAATAATTAAATGATACAATTCTAAGATCTCTCTTCTAAAATTATTACAAAAGGCCCTATCATAAGGACATATTATTTAAGTTGATTTAAAGATCTTTTCAACCTTCCTTGTGGATTACTTTATTTTAGGCCTCTTTTTATCTTTTATGGACACATTCAAAGCCATGGATAAGGCCACCACTTTCATTTCAACCAATATAACCCCACCACTTAGTGATGATCCAAGTGCCCCCTTATTATTCAACAAATTCAAGGTTTCCTCATCAAGAATGTTCTTAATTAACAATGGTGACCTCAATATCTACCCTATGTATTTCCTTCACTAAATTGGTATCCCTATAAATAAAATTAATAATACTACATTTTTGCAATTTCTCATAATATGTTTTTAATACGACCCACTCTACATTGGAGGGCTACACTCTTAATCATTTTGGGTCCTAAGATGCTTGGAGTATAAAATCTCCATTACAATTTCCTTTTGGGTCATCCTGTCGGATTCATGTTATCCCTATCCCATCCAAAATACATCATTGTGCTCATACATGATGGACATGAGTGTACTATGGCTTCGATGGCGATCCCTAAATATAGGAAATTTTTCACCTCCTCTTTTGGAAGCACCCAAAATTATTTTCCCAAAAGCCCAAAATGACAACATATATGTGATAAGTTTCCCACATATGTGGTCAAAATGAGTTTATTCATAGCTCTAATCCTATAATTTTTCCACCACCATCATTGAAACCACCCAAAAATTTGTAATAACTATTACTCCTTTTACTAATAATGCTCCATCTTTACTTAATTTGTTATTTCAAAATATATAAACAATACAATGTCTAAGACTATTCATCAAAATGTATTACAACACTATTTTACTTATTAATGACAAGTTACATAAGTTGATTTTTTTATTTATTATTACTTAGTTTTTAAAGGGACTATATATCTATTATGGACACATTCAAGCCATGGATAAGGCCACCACTTTCATTTCAAAATTAACCCCAGCACTTAGAGATGGATCAAAATCCAAATAGAACAATATTAGCTGCACAAATTCAAGAAAATTTTCATCGAACAATGTCTTAATTAACAATGAAAAAACAATAGAAATATACCAAACAGCATGTATTTCATAACAACTACCATTGGTATCAACCTATAACCGACCATAAAATTAATAATACTACCAGCCGATACCATAATATGTTTTAAGAATCACCCACTCTACCCTTGAGGGGTAGATATTTTTTTGATTTTGGTCTTTTGCTGACCGTAACCCATCCCGATGGAGCCTTCATGGCGGTATAGAAGAAGACAAAGGAGGAGTATTTTCCTTAGTCATCCATTTGTTCATTTATGCCACTTTGTTAACCATCCAGAATATTTATCATTTTCCATGTTCATACATGATGGCATTTTTCATGTACTATGGCTCACAATTTGAGATTCCTTCAAATGAAATGGATTCACTATTTCCTCTTTGAATCTAGTCCCTTTTTCGCATCAAAATCGGGTGTTTCCCATATAGAGATCTCTCCACCACCTACGTTCTCATGTTGAAGTTTTTCCATCCCACACTCTAGAGGTGTGCCTATAAAAAACATCTTCTACCACCAATTGAAGACCACCCAAAAAGGTTGTGACCAAGTTCTATTTTACACTCTAAGGTCTAATGGTTGCTCCATTTTTACTCCTAATGTTAAATTCCACCAGATTCGAGCATAAGTAGTATGGGTGTAATTTCCTCAGTGTGATGTCAGAATCAATATACTTAGTGTAATTCAAGTTACGTAAGTTGAATTTAAACCCCATTGATGAAGATAATTATGTGATCCAATCTCTTATAATTTATATTGGTCAACTATCATTATCAACTCTAATTTGTTGTATCTATCATTGTCTTTGCTACACTAGCTTATCTTAACACATATACTCATAATAGCTCGATGCTTTACAATATGCTATTAATACACTAGATCCTCTACCCATTGTGTGATATATTACTTTTCCATACATATTGATACCTCAAAAGAGTTATTATTTATATATATATATATATATATATATATATATATATATATATATATACTTTACTTTACCATATGTATGATATCACCCTAATAAGAAGCTATCATGAAAATTGATTCACCACTTTTGTGACTATCGTTGCATATATGGAAAAGATACTAATCATTAAATAACCCTCATTTCTACCATTTCTATGTTAAAGGCTAATGGTGTTTTTAACACACTTTTATAAGTACCCTCATAGCTGAAATGTTCATATTCAATTGACATATCCACCTCTAACAAACAACCACGTCTTCATTATACTATGGACATACCTAGTGTTCATAAGAAATACTCAATACTTGATCCACCAATTGTGGTTGATGAAAAATTATTACTCCTCTCAATGGCCTTACTCCATTATATGTCATTGAATTTGATCTTGAAGCCAATCATATTCTCAATGACTACTAGCTTCTAGTGGCACCCCTTTCTTGTACATAGTTATTTATTAAATAATTAAAAAATTCAAATAATCACATAATACAAAAATGAAAATATGTGCAAAAATATTAAATTAGGATCTATTTATGGTTTACTTGGCTATCTTGTTACTTTATACATGTTATTTATCACACTAGTTTGATAAATAACATATTAATCTTGATGCGGGACACACACATGTTGATATGATCATTATTAATTACTTACACTAATCTCCTAGGGAATCCATGATCCAAAAAATGGGCAATCAATTCGAGTGACTCAGTTTCTCCATTTCTAAATACTTACCAAATTTCTCAAATATTTCTCGTAATTGTATAAATATTGGCTTATTCTTAACTTTCCATATTTTACATAAAATATTAGCATGCGATTAAAAAAATTTATAAATTGATTATCAATAGCATTAAAAACTGAATTTAAAATGATGAGAAAGTAATGAGAATATAGACCAATAAAAACTAGGTTGATAACAGAGTTCGCCCTTGTTAGGCTACATCTTTGATTTCAAAAATACTCGAACAACTTTGTTATAGATATAAATACATTTTTCTATATAGATTTTACATCAGTAAGACAATTTTTAGTCTGGAACATATATCCCTCTACTTGACAACTTTTGGTCTGCAAAAAATATTACCCACAAGCTTAGAAAGCAAAGCTTACTCCATGTATATAATAGTTTGCCTTTTATAGTGATACAAGGTCGAAACTAACAGATATATGCCATATCCTTGATAGCTTAACGGTTGTGAGGACAAAATATAATTTGTGGGGTGAGCGGTTTGATTCCCCATCAGGCCTGGAATTTCAAATTCCTCATGCCTGTCAGTTCAATTTTTTTATGGTTATAGTTTATTAGTGCCTGTCATATTACGTTTAAAATAATAATTTAAAAGTCAAATTAAAATAAGCATGTCCTCAATTATGAATTATGTTATTTACAAGAGTAAGTCATTTTCAAAAATAAAATCATGTCACATTTATGTACTACAAAATTGGCTAATTTATACATTTATCTTTCGACAAAAGATAATATAGAGAATATCAAAAATCTGAAAATCTTGTAAGTAAATATATATATATATATTTATATATATATATATAATATATATAATTATATATATATATATATATATCGTCACAAAAATATAATTATAAGTCACATTTATGTATTACAAAAATGGCTAATTTATACATTTATCTTTCGACAAAAGATAATATAGAGAATATCAAAGATCTCAAAATCTTTTAAGTAAATATATATTAATTTTTTCATCACAAAAATAGAATTATAAGTCACATTTATGTACTACAAAAATGGCTAATTTATACATTTATCTTTCGACAAAAGATAATATAGAGAACATCAAAGATCTAAAAATCTTTTAAGTAAATATATATTGGTTTTTTCATCACAAAAATAGAATTATAAGTCACATTTATGTACTACAAAAATGGCTAATTTATACATTTATATTTCGACAAAAGATAATATAGAGAATATCAAATATCTCAAAATATTTGAAGTAAATATATATTGGTTTTTTCATCACAAAAATAGAATTATAAGTCACATTTATGCACTACACAAATGGCTAATTTATACATTTATATTTTGACAAAAGATAATATAGAGAATATAAAAATTTGAAAATTGTTTAAGTAAATATATATTGGTTTTTTCATCACAAAAATAGAAATATCAAAGATCAAGAATTCTTCTTGACTTTGTATCTTTCCAAATCTTAAAGATTTCATTCCAATCTACATCATCTGCTTCTGGTCCATTGAGAGATACTCGCATTAGTGCATCTAATGTATCCAACCCCAATTTTGATTTTCTTATGTCTTTGATGATGTTTTGTTTAGAAAAACCCCTTTCACAATCTACTGTGCTTGCAGGAATGACAAGTACAGCTTGCCACAACTTCATTAGATGAGGATAACTTTTGTGCCAATGTTTTGTGTTACGAAATACCTTCCATGCATCTTTCATCCTAAAACCCTCACAAGCCAAATGTAATGAATCAACAAAAGAATGCAACTCCCTTCTACAACCAGCAACATTAAATATAGGTACAAAGTCAACAGTTGCATCAACATTTGTATGTTGTAAATGTTGAAGAAGCCTCTCAAGCCAACGTTCTGTAATATTATCTCGACTTTGACGATCAGATGGATAATAGGAAGGGCTAAAGAGCTTTGTTGCATTAAAAAGTGGAAGGTCTGGAAATATTTCATTCAAATTGTCTATGAGAGATTGAATATAACCTTCTGTGAGTTGTTGACAACTCTCTCGTGTGCCTTCAATAAGAGGTTTCATGTTTTTCTTCCTTGCCTCACTATAGTCAAAATCCTCATTTGGAATTTGTATATATTGTAATTCATGCCTGTCTATGACTATTCCTTCCTCTTTGATTTCAATATATCCATATTGAGAATCAACTAAAAATTTGGATAGATATGTTGTACCTTCTGTAAATTTTTCTTTTTGCAAAAACCATCTGTATAAATTATTTATTGTTTCATCAAGAGCCAACCCAATCACTGTTATGTCCACATTTTCTTCCTGAAATGTCTTGTTCAAATTATTGAGCTCACCCAAGACATCAACAAGCATATGCAAACAATATTGAGTAGAGTAAATTCTTGCCTTGTCATACCACAATGAGAATTTCTTATCTTTTTTCCATAGACTTAAAATAGCAGGCATAAACTTGATGAAGCCTTATTGTAACACCCACATTTTCACACACAAATACAACAGTAAAATACCAGGATAATTTTTTTGACTTACATTGCTCACTACACAACACCACATGGGCTCCAAGTAGAGAAACTCCACAATTCATAAGACACTTACATAAGCCATCGAATCACATAGACACAAGAAAACACCATAAAAATGTCGATGCCACACTTTCCCCAATGAACAAATGCTAGCAATGACCCAACCACAAAGAAAAGGGACTCAAGGATTGGCAAACCCACAACACATCATTACATGATTACATCTTAGTTACGATTAACATTCCAAGAACATTATTATGAAAGGACACTTTTATCCTTTTTCCACCTACAGATTCTTAATTTCATTTCACATTAAACTTACAATTCAACTATTTAAATTGGCTTTTGATCTCTAACGACAATCTCCATAACTTACATAATTATTTGGCATATTTTTTAAATTGCCTACAAAGTTCTTAATTCGTTCGATCTTATGTTAAGCTTATGTTTCTCAACATTTATTCAATGTTTAAATTTTACCCTTACTAAAAATGGAATCTGACGTGATGTCAAGAAGAAATCTTAGGATTCAAGGGAGATTTAGATTCAAGGTACCTTTTCCATAAACATTCTTCGATCACGGTATCTTTATTTCCATACCATAGTTAATATAGTTCGATGACTTGTTGAAACCATTCAACAAATTTCCAAGTCAAGAAATTTTATTTAGGTTATATATATTATATTTTATATATATATATATATATATATATATATATATATTTGATGTCACCAAGGAAATTCATATTCTTTTTAACACAAGTAAAATTCTAATTGAGTTACAAGGACTCCAAGAGTGACATTATTCCTAATCTTGAATCTCGTTTTACTCTTATATGCTTTACTCTAACATTACACTATGGTCTCATTATTAGCATCACTTTATAACAAAAGAGTTACGAAAGTACTTGTCTAACATCTTGAAGAAGTACATGATTGGAAGCATTATAAACTACACATGAACCACAAGTGATTTGTGTTCAAGGTAAGATCCCATGTTTCAACATTTCATGACTCTGCATGTGAAATTTCTTTTATTCTTAATGTCATAAAAGGGCATAACAAGGGATTATGGGACCAAGATTCCGGTTTCCTAGGTTCTCTAAAGTCAACATCTTTCAAATCAATTTCACTTGCAAGGAGTTATTTACCATTTTCTACCCACAAGCTAACCTCCTATTCAACTGAGGTTTAGTTATACACAAATTTTGTACTAGGGTTGGCTAATTCACTTAGGTTTCTTTATTGCATTTTCAAGGTAAAGAACACAACACACCAATTAATTAATCGGCTATTGCAAACTAGAAATGCACTACAAGATATTACATTCAAATTCATTTAACATATCCCACTTTTGCCATATGAAAATCTAAATAAAAAAGGTACCCATGATTAAATACACAATTCCCAAGGCATTCCTAAGACTAGCATCTCATACAGATTACCAAATTTCAAATATAAATTTCTATAACATGGTAATACATTACACATATATACATTTTTCAATAACTTATATAAATTATAATAATAAACAATGGATTACACCACGCCTTTTTGCCATCTCACTTCCATCCTACAAAACCATGTGAGCATGAAATCAATGATAAATCGTTGGCATGGCATCCACCCAAATCTAGCATAATTAACATTTTTAGTTTCTCATTTACATAATAACATTAATAATTTGTATTTGAAAGGAGAAGGTTAGAGACACATATTTATTTCATTTTAGTTCACTTCATTTCTTAACCAAGGCGAGAGAAAGAAATAGGAAGAGAGAGAAACACTATTTTGCCAAAAGTTAAAATTCACATAACAGTCACACAATAGAGTTTCAAGTAGTTATTTACAAGTGTCAACAAGTTTCCACGATGTTTTGGTAATCCAATAGGGTCCTACACTTTTTTACATTTTCCTACTAGTTGCAAAAATGTTCAATTTAGGCTTGGAGGTGAAGAAACCACTTTCAAACGTTGTCCTTTGATGAGAAAACACAACATGAGTGAGTTTCTACATTTCCTCATATACACTAAGAAATTACAGGAACGACGGGATTTAGAACCGATAAATGATTTACGATTGGAGGTCAGTTTTTTGAGGCCATCGGTCGTAATTGATCTAGTTGAAAATAATCAAAAGTTAGCTCGAGGGCTCAGGAACCCACGTCCAAAATGATGTTTGATGGACAAATGTGCAACGATAAACTTCCCACGATTTCCCCTATATATGGAGAATTCACCAGAGTCAAAGGGACCGAGAATGGGGACAAGGTTTTCTAGAGCCATTGGTCATAATTGGTCAAGTTTTGACCTAGTCAAACTACGACTGGAGGCCTATAAAATGCCTTTTACAAACTATCAAGAAGATTTATTTTTCTGAAATTGAAGGTTCTTGGAAATTGTCTAGTAAAAATTCTAGAGGTTTTGCTAAGGCGGATAAGCATTTCGTTTTCCAGGATTTAAATGGTGGTTCAAACAAAAGCCAACTTTTCGTTTGGCCACCGTACGCCGGTGCGACAAAGGCGAGCATGGGAATCTACAGTAACTCTTCCATGTACCCGACCTCCCCTGAGGTCGTGCCGAGACAAATGGTGGGGATGGAATGTGCATGGGATGTAGACAAACTAGTCGTAATCTAATGTCTTCAATACGCACTAGTGGAATTTGCGAATCTAAGGCAAAGAAGGCCCTTCTAACTTGGATCGGTGTGATAGATCGATCGCAAGGATGATCGCTCAAGGCTCCAATCAATATCGAGCTCTGTGTGATTCGATCTATGGGTTGTGGAATACGTGGAAAATGACCTGGGATAGTTTCGTGTATGTCTCCAGATAAGGTCATATGGTGGATGGTGAAAACAATTGACTTTACGGACGATTCTCTGGCCTAGTCCAGAATTCTCTAGCTTTGTTAGCCGCTATATCCAGTAAGGACAATTGTTCGATGATGATGGGTGGAAGTGGAGTGGATTGGAATACTAGTGTGCGTAGGCCAGCGTCTATATCTGATTGACTTGTGGATTCGTTGGGCTGTGAGATCTGTGGATCACAACCATGGACTCTTGGTTGTTGCGGTCCTGTTATGGTCATACGCAAAATCAAGTCCTAATCCCTAGTATCCAGTAATCATACGCTTTCTCAGCTTCTATGTTTAGGACCAACAACTGTGTGATTTTCTCATAATATCTCACAGGCGTTCGTGCAACTTGGATCCTTAAACTGGTATCTATGTCTGTGAGAGTGTCTCCTGCACCTGGCTGTGGGACCAAAGGATCACAACCAAAGGTTTGTTCTCTTTCGAACCCTTCTACAGTCATGTGAATGTTTGCCTAGGGTAATCTGTAGTTTGGTTGGTTTGACCAAAACGTGTGTGCTTGGTCGTCTTCTATGTTTAACCCTCTCAACTGAGAACTGATCAGTTGTAAATCTGTTGTTTGGAATACTTGTATTCTGAGATTTTGGTCTATGTCAACTATTGCTGTGACGAGGTTTGGTTGAGGCACGATTGGCTCAAATATGTATTCCCTGGGCTCCCGAGGTCCCGTGATTGTCATACAAAATAAAATGTAAATCTAACTGTAACAAAGTAAATTCTAACTACGTGGAATAAATCTAAAACATATATAACTTCTATTCTTCTAAGAAACCTTTTAAGAATTTAATGAAAGCAAGCTATTTAAATGTATCTAGGAATAACAACTAAACAATAATTTAAAACAGACAAAATAACCGAGTGTAGTTATCAGCCTGTGTCAATTTGTAGATTTATTCTAAATAAAATAGCTCATCTAATCTATCTGCAAGATTCTCGATCCTACCTCAGAAGTGAGGAGTGAATCATAGTTTCTCAGAAACTATCAATCCTCACACTTCCTAAGAATATTGATAATAGAATTTACTGAAATGAAGTAATTATCTACTCTATTTTATATGCTTCTAACTAGAAATTTGAAAGTTGAAACCTGGATTCCGCAATGATGGGCGAATCCGTTGGTGTGTGCGATCTTGTCCCCTCAGTGTGATCTCCTCGTTCTTTCGTGTTCACGTGGATCCAGAAAAGCGTGTAATGCTAGCATCGACAGGAGTAGATATTGGGACAAGGACAGCTCAGAATGCAGACCGAAAATGCGAGTAGGAGAGGGATAGCGCAAGAGTACAGAGCTTGGCTTATGCGATTCCTAGCGGGATTTTACATGAGTCATGCAACATAAAGCGACCAGAACCTGAAACTATCCTGTTTGAAGAGCAAAACCTGTAACTTTAATGGCTTCCTAAGCTATTCTACTCCAATGGAATGGATAAAACAACAACACTGCTTGCACAAGCTGGATATGTGGCTTACCAACAGCTGAATAATACTAACTAAGCATGCAAATGAATTGAAACTATGGCTTCTAAACAAGATAACAAACTGAACTACGAAAATGAGGAGATGAGAGCAAAAGATCAGACCCCTTTGTTTGCATTTGCACAAGATGGATATGTGGCTTACCAACTGCAAAACAATGCTAACTTAGACATATAATAAACTAAACCAAGCACCCTAAGCAAAATGAAAGATAAATCTATGGCAAAGAGAAATTCAGAGGCAAACTTACGACCATTTGCTTGAGCACAAACCACTTATTTATAGCTCTCCATCCATCCAAAGATCAAAACCAAACTGAACTCTTAAACAATAAACAATGGCCAAACACTATTCCAGGGGACCAAAAACATAAATGCATGCCCAAGTCGGAAGGAAAAGCTGGTGAAACGTTGATATTTTACGTGAGTCGCATCAAAGCGCTTTCTGGAAAATGTGTGCGGATCGCCGCTGACGGCGGCGGCGGTCATAAGACCGCCGCCTATGCGAGGTGACGGTTTCGTCAAGAAGAGCAAAAGGCCAACAAAAGAAGGGAAAAAGGAAAAAAAAACGCGGGGCTAGGCGGGTCATGCGGGATGTTAACGCATACTCCGAGAGCTTTTCCTCGAATCCGAACACCTTGCGAGGAGACTGTATCATCATTGGGGCACTTGTTACAGTGGTCCGGCAAGATGCAGACCTTACAATTTTGGGTACGTATACATATTGCCCCCTCGAGAAGCGTTTTAGCCATGAAGAGGCGTAAAACGGTGGGTCCGAGTATGGCAGTCCCGAAATGGGAAGTTAGAAGTTATACCTTACACGTCCGTGTGTTGAAATGACGCCATCCAAAATTCCCGCTACCTGCAAAATGAAAAGAGAACTCAAGTGCAGATAGATACAATAGTTTGGAAAATAAACGCTAAAATAATAGGGAATGAGAACGTACCATTCGTGTGGGGATAGGAACTTACCTCCATCAGTGCTCCAAACCTGTGAAAAATCATTTTAAAATGAAACAGAGTGCCATATATATGGAAGTGGGCCCATTTTCCTATTCATTTGCGCGAGTTGATTTGATTGATTTTGAGCTCTGGGACCCACGGCGATGGTTTCTTGCGTGAGTAGAGTCAAAACGTCCGCAGCGAGATCGTGATCATGCCTCCACATGCGGAACACCGCCCGCTAGATCACAGGTTGGTTTTTCTTCAATTTTGTGTTTTTCCCCCCTTTAATTTGAAATGCTGAATACTTTGTAATGGGGGGGTTATTTTTGAAAATGCTTGTGTTAAAAGGTCCATCTAGGGGGCGCCTACTGGGTAGGCTCCGTTTTTAGGTTAAATGGTCATTTTTGGGACTTTTTAGGTGTTTTTAGATTAAAAACCCGCGTGGGTTTTCGGACCACGACCGCCGCCCTGGCCAGGGCGGCGGTTACATGACCACCGCCCTATTCAGGGCGGCGGTTACACGACCGCCGCCTTTAAGGCGGCGGTTACAAAACCGCCTCCCTGCTCAGGTGGCGGTTTTGCACATAATGCAAAAGGAACTTATATTTGAGATTACACTTGTATTTTTTTTTTTGCATTTCTACGCGTTTTTATGACTCTCTCGGTATTGTTCGGATATTAACTTGCTCTGTTTTGTGTGTTTTTGGGTGTATGCAGGCGAGAGAGGAGTACATTAGATGGAGCAGAGAGAGAGAGTGTGATTGGCTCTCAGGGGTACTGGATGCCCTCTCACAGGATGAGGAGGACACACTACAGAGAGCCGGCATATTGCGCATATCGCGCGTGCCCCACGTTGCACCATCTAGTCACATCCTTTGTGACTTATTCTCTTACTGGGATGCAGATCGGAACACCTTCCGACTGCCAGGGGTCCGTGGTGAGTGGACCATCACATTAGAGGATGTCTACCACATTCTGGGGGTCCCGATCATCGGGAGGCGACTTACATTAGAGACAGCAGGCTCCCAGGCACAGATTGCACAGTGGGCAGCATATATGGGAGATGCAGTCATCTCCATGGGGTCGAAGAAGGGGGTGAGAGTTTGATCCATTCCTTCTTTGCCTATCCCCGTATTTCGACAGGCCATCATGGGGATCCTTGCCTCGAGATTGATCGGGGACAAGGGAGGGGACACACTGTTATATTGTTGGGCCCCCATCATTACACAGATAGAGGGGCATGGCCGGATATATGCCTGGGGTGCAGATATTCTGGGGACCACCTACCATGATCTATATAGGGTGGTCCGTTTACAGGGACAGTCATTGAGCCACCCAACTCTAGTCATGAGTTGGGTGTATGAGCATTTTATCCCTTATGGCAGGGGTGTGGAGGTGGCAGATCCTGGGGCTGTGAGGGCAGCCAGATGGACGGACATGTCGGTGCTCAGAGCACCTCATCAGCCAGTTGCCTCCCTTACTACTGCAGACATGGAGGCGACACCGTACCGGCTTATGGCCGGCATATGGGGCGAGGAGACTCTTACCCTGATCTCCTGCTCCACCACAGGGCAGCTTATTGATCGAGTGGGACGAGTAGAGGTACATCCTTTCGGCCGGGTTCCTCAGCAGTTTGGTCTTCCATATGCGGGTATGCTTCCCCCAGTGGCACCAGTTTACAGATCAGTTCGCGAGGCCAGAGGGGGGCCTAGAGGCCGAGGTTGGACAGTGATCACTCCTGGCATTCCTATTGCAGCCAGGAGGATAGTTCGCGCTAGAGGGAGAGCCGGTGCGCCTCGGGCACCTTTGCTTCAGATTGCTGCGGGTCCTACTCATAGCAGCGATGACCCCATAGATATTGACTCCGACTCTGAGGAGCTCACAGAGGGAGGGTCAGAGGAGGAGACTGATGACAGTGATCCTGAGTGGCATGACACTCAGGACATTATGCAGGCAGAGAGGGCTGAGCAGAGCGCAGAGAAGGATACTCTAGTTTCAGAGGAGCCACTCTCTCAGGGCCATGGTGGAGAGGATGAGTCCGTTGCAGGGCGACACGTTGCTCCTGCCATAGGAGCAGCCCCTCAGTTGGCAGCGGCATCCGCGGCGGGTGCTGGTCCCAGCGACCCATCTTGGAGGCCTGGTGATCCGAGTAAGTTACCCTTTTTCCTTTTAATGTTTATATGTAGGCTCTCCTTAGTTGCTATTGTTGTATCTTTTAGCCTCTTGCTTGGTTTCTGATTCGTTTTTCTCCTTTGTTTGCAGAGACTGTTGACGAGTGGCGGGATTTGATCCGCAGGGTATGTACCGATTCCCTGATGATCCCCATGGATAGGACCCGCGCGGAGCTATCCGTAGATGCCGGGGAGCCCTCAGCAGCTGGTAGGCATACCGATGTCTTCGCTCCCGTTTGGCACGTGGCCAGGATGGTGTCGACCCTCCGCACAGAGTTAGCGGGCTACAGGATGGCTGAGCGCCTCATGAGGAGCCATTCTCGTGGTGAGACCGTGGCTGCCCCTCGGGACCCCGAGCCTCCGTACATTCAGAGCGCCGGTGCAGCCGAGTCCTAGGCGTGGGCGTGCACCTTCGGAGGGGTCGCGTAGGGATTGAGAGGCCTCTTGGCCCTCGTGTACTTTGTATTATATATTCTTTGTATATCACAGGCTCTTTGAGCGTTTTGACCATGCTTAGAGCATGATGGCATTGTATATAAACATTGATTATTTATATATATGCATTCGTTTTTGGATCAAAAGCTTGGCACTCATGTTTTCCTTTCTATTTCCAGTTTCCTTGTGTATACTACGATGTATGTTTATATGCTTTTTAGAATGTATGCAATGGAGAACAGATGATGCAAATGTTTGCTTTCTTTTTGTGTTTCATGATGCTGATACATGATATTGTAGATATATTGTGATTTTGAATCTTAGCTTCTGTGAGCAATTTGGATACCTCATGTTTGTTTTGCAGAGTGATGAATATAACCAGTACGATGAACAGATTAATTTGCCCCATTCCTAACTCCACGCAACTAGTAAGATGCGAGGGCTCATCACCGAGAGTTAAGAAGGGCGCAAGTTATGAAATGTGGTGAAACGATAGTGATGAAAGACAGACAAAGCTTTGGCGGAACCAAATTGGAAGCTACAAGCTTACTCTACCCGAATGACTTCATAGTTTAGAATGCACTTGCTTTGCGGTTTATCCAGACTTAGACCCGTAGATGGCCACATAGTAGACAAGATCTGGGTTTTTAGGATTTTAATTCTTTTGGAATTTTGAACATCTGATTCATTCGTTTTGACTCAAAGTTTCAGAGTTTGAATTGTTTGTTTATGACTTTTAACGCTTGCTTTGTCAAGAGGACCCCCTGTACTTTGCCCCATGCTACTAGTAAGAAGCGTGGGTTTATCACCGTGGGCAAGGTATAGGCGAGTAAGGGCATTTCCATCCTTTCCCAACCCTACGTCACTAGTAAGAGACGCAAGCTCATCACCGAAGGTTGGTGGGGCAAGGAAATGTGTAAAATTAAAATTTTCTGTTTAATCACTTGTTGACTTGTTTTCTTGAGTAAAATGTCAGTATGTGCTTATTTCCAAAGAGATATACATATGGGATAGATGTGACACCATGAAGCTTCTAGAACAGACCATAGGCAAGACACCTATCCTAAGAAGAAATCAAAGCGAGAATAAACTTGCAGATCTTGGTATGGTTACCGTTAAGACTTTGTCATGTTTGATTTTATTTGATAAAAGATTCCGAGATGATTCGATGATATATGAAGATGGAGAGGTATGATTAAAGAGCTTTATGCCAACAACATCATGAGTTTGTAATGAATTGCTTTGAGAATAGATTCCTTGATCACAATTTATGTAAGAAACAAGTGGACAAAATGATCTTAATCTATATGAAGATGTAATGTAGATAATTATACAAGTAGTGCTAGTTGCTTATGCGTAGAATCGCTTGAGGTGCAGGGAATTGACTGTTTCGCCAAATTCCTCACCTTCTAGTGTACATAAGAGGTAAGCACCATTTCCGTAGTCTTTCATGACTTGGTATGGGCCCAACCATTTGGGCCGGAATTTCCTTCCTTCGCCGGTCTTCTTGTCGATCCGGCTGTCTAGCCTTAGAACTAGATCACCTTCGTATATGTCACGTTCATAGACCTTCTTGTTATCTTTGCCAAAGGCACATTCGATCAGCATAAGCTCTATGCACTGCTTGTTCAGCATCTAACCTAGTTTCATCTAGGCTTTCTAGTTGGGAAAGACGTGCTTCTCTATAAGCGTCTTCATCCAGAATCCCTTGTAGTGAAATGCGGAGACTGGGTATTTCGACCTCAAGTGGGAGAACTGCTTCTGCCCCAAATACTAGCGAGAAAGGAGTTGCTCCCATTGGTGTTCTTATTGAGGTTCGGTGGGCCCACAAGGCCGGATATAACTTCAAATGCCAATCTCGTTTGTTTTCTTTCACCGTTTTAAGGAGAATGGCTTTCAGTGTCTTGTTTGTTGCTTCAGCCTGTCCGTTGGCTTGGGGATAATACAAGGAAGCCGTATGATGGCTTATCTTAAATTTATTGCATAGTTCGCGAACCTCTTCATTTTTAAAAGAAGTTCCATTATCGGAGATAATGATTTGCGGGATACCGTACCTACAAATGATTTGGTTCAAAATGAACTTGGCGATCACAGAACCAGGTACAGTAGTAAGAGGCATGGCCTCCACCCATTTGGTAAAATATTCAGTGGCCGTGATTATAAAATTATGGCCGTCTGTGGATGAGGGAGAGAATTTCCCTATTAAGTCTAGACCCCATGTAGAAAAGGGCCATGGAGTAGCGATTGGTTGTAGATTTTGTCTGGCATGTGGATCTCATGGGAGAATTCTTGGCACTTACGACACCTGCGTACAAACTCTATCGCGTCATGTTCTAGAGTGGGCCAGAAATAGCCCATTCGGTGTATTTTTCGAGCGGTGGCATGGCCACCGAAGTGGCCTCCACATATTCCGCTGTGAGATTCATGGAGAATCTTCTTGGATTCTTCCATGTCGACGCATCTTAGGAGCATTCCATCGAATGCCTTTCGATAGAGAACTTGCTCTATAATGACGTATTTAGCTACGATTATGCGTAACCGCCTTCTTTGTTGCGGTGTAACTCCTTCTGGGTACGTATGGTCCATGATATAATTAATGATATCAGTGTACCAAAGACACTCAGAGATAGAGGGTCGGGCTTCGATGTAGTATACGCACTCATCTGGAAAGTCTAAATCTACTAAATCGCCTCCGTCTAATGGGTTGTCAGCTAACCAATCCGCGATGATTTGTCCCTTAACTGACTTCTGATTTACAAATGTTAATTCGAATTCTCCCATTAAGGTTATAAAACGTCCAACCTTTTTAGACAATGACCCTTGTGTGAGGAAAGTCCGTAAATGGTCCATTTTTACCATGACCTTCGTTTCTTGATTCAGCATATAATGTCTTAGGCATTTAGTAGCAAAGACTATGGCAAGGCATTCTCGTTCTGCCTGTGTATAGCGTGTTTCATAGTCAAGCAGTATTCGGATGATGAAATAAATCACACGTTCTCTCTTGTTATCGTCTTCTTGGGCCAACATACAGGCCAGCGAGACATTGGTAGCTCGTGAATATAGAATTAATGGGCGATCTAGCTTAGGTGGCATTAGCGTAGGTGGTGATAAAAGGAAACACTTAACTGCATCAAAGGCTTCATTGCAATCTTCGGTCCAATCAATGCTATAGTCTTTCTTGAGTAAATTGTTGATTGGATGAACGGCATGAAGCTTAAGTCCGGGATGAATCTTCGGATTGCACCCAGTTTTCTCGAGAAATGATCTGATTCCAGATTCATCTGAAGGTGGAACCATTTCGAGGACAGCCTGAATTTTGGTTGGGTCAACATCTATCCCTCGTGACGATATGATATAACCTAGGAGCTTCCCTCCCGTTACACCAAAGACGCATTTCTCTGGGTTTAGTGTGACTCTGTATTCTATTAGACGTGAAAGAATGACGCGGAGTACTTCGGGATGGTCACAACGCTTCTTGGCTTTAGCCAATAAGTCATCTACGTAAGATTCCATGATTTTATGAATTAGATCGTGAAATATGTATGTCATGGCCCGCTGGTACGTAGCACCGTTCTTGAGACCGAATGGCATAACAACAGTAGCAATAGGTTCCCCAAGGAGTTATAAACGTGGTTTTAGCTTGATCTTGCTCAGATATTCTGATTTGATTGTATCCCGAGAATCCATCCATAAGAGACAAAAGTTCAAAACCAGCTGTTGCATCAACAATAACATCTATGGATGGTAATGGGAAGTCGTCCTTAGGACATGCTTTGTTGATATCTCGAAAATCTATGCAGATGCGTATCTTTCCATTCTTCTTGAGAACGGGAACGATGTTAGATACCCATTGGGAGTAGTCGACTGGCTTGATGAATCCTACCTGAAGGAGTTTTATTACCTCCTCCTTTACCATGAGAGCTACTTTGGGCTTCATGGGTCTTGATTTTTGTTTAATTGGCTTTGCATCTGATTTAGTGATGAGGTTGTGCACCATAATGTGGGGTGCGACTCTTATCATCTCCTTATAATTAAATGCAAACGCCTTCTAATGTTCTTTGAGGATCTGAGTATGTATTTCCACTTCTTTTGGGGTTAACGAAGAACCTAGTTTCAATATTCTTGGTTCATCTTCTGTCCCGATGTTGACATCGATTGTTTCTTCGATCAAAGAGGCATTACCCTCTTCAAACTCGGTCGTGGCCGGGAGGTAAATCCAAATCATCCCCATTTTCTACTGCGTATATGCTAGGTTCCATTTGTGAGGGAAGATCCGTTACGAGATTTCCGAAGTAGGAAGACGAATGTGGAATTAAGGATAAATCTAGCATATGATAGGAGAGATGTAGTGCTGCATAGGCGTTTAAATAATCCAAAGTAGCCGCATCACTATCAATACGGTCTAGGACGGTAGATTCACTTCCGCTTGAAAGAGGATTTGTCATTATTTTTATCAATGGTTCATCACGAATGGACACCGTGAACTGGGTATCTTCTAACTCATTGCTTGGAGTAAAACGTGATGCTGAAGTTGCTATTGAATCGGCGAGAAGATTTTTCTCGCGGGATTGCTTCAATGGATATGAAGTTAAATGCCTTGCTTAAATTTAATACAACTTCTTTGTAAAGCTACAAGTGTTCGGCTTTAGTTTCATATACTTCAGAAACTTGATTTGCCACTAATTGTGAGTCTCCTAAGACTCTGATGTTATCAATACCAATTCTTTTGGCTAGGGTGAGGCCAAGGAGGAGGGCTTCGTACTCAACGCCGTTGTTTGTGCATTCAAAGTTTAACTTAAAGGCGAATGGGAGGACTTTCTCCTCGGGCGAAGTAAGAATTATACCTGCCCCCACTCCATAACGGCATTTAGCTCCATCGAAATGGAGAGTCCAATACTTAGTTGGGAGTATAGATGTTGGGGCATCCTGCATGCGTTTGCGCACTCTACTTCTACTATACGAGAGGTCCTCTGTGGAAGGGAACCAACACCTGGGAATATCCTATGCCTACTAAATCAAATGGTAAGAACATCGTGAATCTTGTTCTATTAACTCAATGATTTTCGCAGTAGTCCCTAATGATACTTGTTTCTTTAGTTTTATCTTTGGGGTTGGGATTGTTTTGTCTATGCTTTGATAGTTTCAAGATCCGTCATAGGTACCAACTTTTCCTCCGGTTTTGGGTCGGTGGGTTTCTTAAGTTGGTTTGTTGGAAGTTCAAATTCGAGCGCACACTTGGTCTTTTCTTTAAATCAGCTAGGTGCAAATCGAAGGTTTTGGATCACCTTTGGCTACAAACACCTTTCCTAGATGCAAGAATCTTACTTCTTGAAATAAAGTAGAAGGGATTTCCTTCATTCAAGTGTATCCATGGTCACCGAGTATCATATTATAATTAGTTTCCCGATCTATAATATAAAACTTAGTCGGGATTGTTTTGGGCCCTAAGGTGACCGCGGTATTATAGTTCCTATCGAAGTGGCTTTAAGGCTATCATAGCCTCTCAATGTATTTCGAGTGGTGGAACAGTTTGTTTCCCATATCCTAGTTTTTTGGAGGAAAGAGAAAGGGACTATGTTAATCTGCGGCCTCATCATTGTCAAACCATTGCCGTTTTACATAGTTATTATAAACCCATACTTGTAAGTGTAAGGTCGGATCACCTCGGCGTGCGATCTCGGATCTCGTGGGCATTTACTTATTTCGAATATGAATTCGACATCCTTGTCCGGCTGCCCTGGAGGGTGGATATCAAAATCTACGTGATTTACTTGTGTTTCAGGAGGTGGAGTGATGTTAATTAGATGACCTAGACCTAATGCTTCTAAAAGAGCAGCTCTATGAGGAGGAGAGTTCTTTAGTAAATCCAAGAATGAAATGTGCGAGAAGGTCTTTTTTTAGGTCACTAATTAAATCATAGGCACCTACGGGTTTTTCTACTATTTGTTGACTCTTATCTGTTTCTGGCAGATGACTTGGGCTCGGTTGAGAGAAATATTCTCGTGTTCTTGTTATAGCTTCGATAGGTAGTTCAGCGTCTAATTCTACCAAACTGACTATCTTGGGTCTTGGTTGACTTCCTAACTGTGGCACAACTGATGGATTTAGTGAAGTCGAGGCTTCATGATCATTGTTTCCTGTCATTGCACTTTTGTTTGTTCCAGTTGGATTCAGCCTATTGCTATCATGATTTGGGAGTGGATCGTTAAAGATCTTGAGGGGAGCATTCTGAGGGGAAACTGCCCCTGCGAGCGTATTTGGTGGTGATGACACGGGATCTGCCAAAAACAAATCTGTGAAGAACTGTCTTTGTTCTTCTGGAAAACGTTGCATGAATTTATTGTAGTCACGGCACGCTTACAGTATCATGACCCGAATTTTGTGGAAACCACAATAAGAATTGGGGTTGTAATTCTGCTTTGTTGGTTTGGTGTATATTGTGGCCTAAAATTCCGATCAAACTTGCCTATTAGGATTAAAATTTTGCATTTGTTGTTTCGGCTTTGGTTTTGATAACCAAATGAGTTTTAGCTTGACCCTCAGATAGGATTTCGCCGTTGTTGTTGTTTTTGATGGTTAAAATCCACCGTATTGATTGTCGAGGTAAAGTTATTCCGTTGGTTGTTTGTTTGTGATGGAGTATTAACAATATTTACCCTCTTGGGTTGGTCGGTTACTCCATCCGTTGTTACACTTCGATTTTGTCAAGGATTTTGGGTCCTTGATTGACATTTGTGATAGTTGTAGTGTTCTCGAGTGAGGTGATTAACCTCCTGTTTGTTCCATATGTCTTACGACCACTATCTATCTATCCGCTGGTCTATTCAAGAGCGCTCTCAAGTACTTCATCGTAAGTTCTTAGTAGGGAACTTCCTGACTTCTTCCTTCACCTCTTTGAGAGAGAATGAAGGAATAAATCACATAGTTCCATCTGATCCATGTTTGGAGCACTTGCTGAAGAATAAAGAACTGTACGCCACCTCTGGATGAAATGGGCGATAGATTCGTTGTGTTCTTGTTTGATGTGCAAGAATTCCCTGATTCCTGTTCTCAACAGTTTGTTCATGTCAAATGCCTTAATGAATTCTGATACGAGTTGTTTAAATGAATGGATGGAGGCTTCAGGTATTCTATAATACCAGTCGAGAGCAATGCCTTCCAAGGTTTTGGGGAATATTTTAGCAACAACCCCATCCCAAGGGAGTAGTTCTCGTATGGCTGTAGCGTAAGCCTTGATATGCGCATTTGGATCTCCCTCGCCTTTGTACTTGGGTAAATCGGGAAGGGGTCTTGGAAGCATGACGCTTCGTATGGCGAAGTCTAAGGGCTCTTCAGATATTCTGAATAAGTCCCTATCGCATAGGTTTCGACCATTGATGGTGGTTGCTGAGGGAGTGGTGGTGGGATGGGTTGTTGATACGGCGCAGTGTATGCATTGGCAGGGGCATAAGGAGGTCCCTGTGTTTGAGCAAACATGCTGGGAGAGGAGAACATATCTCCCTGTGGTGATTTGGAGTACATGTTTAAGTATGACGGGGTATTGTCTAGTAATGGATTGTTTGATACTAGACCAGGAGGAATAGTGTTAGAGATGATGGGCCTTGTTGGCGTTTGTTGTGGATAGTGAGGCGGCATGCCTAACGTGCCTACTCCTGTGAGGAGATCTACTTGGCCAGGGTGGTATGGAGGATCGAACTTCCCGCTGCATTTAACGTGAGAATTTTGACTCACTTTGAGCAAGTTCTAACCCTCTCACTTTTTTACTAACGTTGAAATGACTTCATTTGGTGAAGTCACGGCTTCGCTACCGAGCGGCGTTTGTTGTATACCCCAGTGTTGTATAGGCATGTGATATCATGTCATGAATCGATCGCTATCTTGCCAAGTTTCTCTGAGAGTATTTCCTATATGCAGTGGCATAGAGGTATTCTCTTGAAAAGAGATCTCGGGTTGTATTTGTAAACCTCCTATAGGTGGGTACATACCCCGAGAATGTTGTTCACTCCTAGGATAACATATTGATTCCCATCATCCAAGACCGTATGGGTCGATTGTCTACTAATTTTTGGTCTAAGTACCATCCGAGGAGATGAACCAAATTCTCCAAAGAAACGCTATATTGTTCGAACTCAAGGCCTGCTTGTGTTGCATTCGAGGGGGTTGATCTAACTCCTCGGCCTTGAAAAGATGAATTATATCCGATTCTTGGGGTTTGTGTTGACAAATCGATTAGTTGAATAGTTGTCGCCCCATACCGAGAGCGAGGTGATGATTATCTGCTCATTGGGCATAGATGCCTCGAGACCCAAGAGGGTCTTCCATATGCATCGAATCCGACATATTCGTGGAGGTATGCATTAATACCCGCGAGAATAATGGGAAGGAGTGAAGGTGATTTGTGAAAGGAC